>JASKGM010000014.1:3634637-3686213 GCA_034509205.1 Ceratonia siliqua
TAGTTAAATAAAATATAAGACACTTAATAAATACTAACCTTAAAATAGGGAAAGTACTTTGGATTCTCCAAAATGTGACTATGAATAGTCCCTTGGTTTCTAGGTCGAATGATTCTTGTTCCCAATATGCATATAGCCCTTAATACTCTTCAACCAAACAAGTTTTCAATTTTGTTTCCTGATTTCATTGAAAATGAAAACAGGAAATACCCAAACCAAACACACCCTTAGTTTGTTATCCATAGAATAAACTTATGAGTTTAAATCCTCAATTTTTTAGTTATTCTATTACTTAATATTAGAAAATGTGTTATTTGAATTATGTGCTTCGTGGGTAAGAACAACTCATGCTTGTAAGGAATTATTTGATATATTAATCTATTATATAACAAAAAATTTGATGATATCTTTAATATTATAATATGTGATACCAAAATATAATGTTATAAGACATTATAGTATTTACTATTTTTATGTTCAATATAAAAAAAATTAAATAATGATAGAATTTGTCATTCATAAAAGTTAGCATTAAAAATTTTAAAATATGAGACTGTATGATTTTTTAGACTTTTTATAGCTTTCAAGTATATTGTATGTCACCAAAACATCTTAAATATTTAAATTTTAAATTTTAATATTCAAAATATCAAAAATTTATGTCAAAGATAATAGTGCAAATAACTCTTAATTATGATATCGATAAAAGATATTTATCATCAATTATTTTAAGATAAATATTTCTTTACTATGCAATAAAAGTAACAGAAGGTAGAAAGTAAAGCTATTAAAACAGTTTAGCTCGTCTAACCCCATCACACCTTGCCTAAAAGAGGGTGGGGAGGGCTAACTCATTAAAAATAATTAATATATAATTTTATTTTTTGTTTCATTAGACATCTATAGCTTAATGATAAAATTTTTGAGTTATGAATATAAAATTTTGGATTTAAATCCCAACACATCCACAACTAATACCTTTAAGTTAAATTATTTTGACTAACGTGACGTGATGCTTGCTGGATTAGATATGCAAGATTATGTACCTAGAGTTTAACATAGGAGAGAAGACATGGTAGGGCAGGGATGGCTGACCCATCAAAATAGCGATATGGATAACAAACCCAACCTTCCCTTTTAAATGGGTTAAACGAGCTTGGTATATGTAATAGAAAATAATATTTTTTTATTTTTTTATCTTATATTTATATCTTCTCTTATATATATTATTTTATTATTATTTATTATCTATCATAATTATTATTTTATAATATATTAATAATTAAAAATATAAATATAAAAAAAATAATCTACAAATAACTTTTTAGAAAATTTCTATCCAATTCCAAGAATACCTTTGTCCAAATATTTGAATTGAATCCACCTCATTATAAAATTATTACTTATGCTTGAATCCGATTTCAAGGCGGGGTAACTGTTTGTGGCCACGATCATGAGTGATAATTGGTTAACAATAATAGGTTTGAGCAAAATTTAAAATGATTTTCTCACATATTTTTTAAAATGTTTTCTTTAAAATCTGAAACAAAATTTAAACAAACACAACAATCCTTTTATGTCACTAAACAAACGAAGCCTAGATTAAATTTATTAAAGAATTTTGAGGAAATTATTGTTTGTTGCCTAATAAAATATTAAATTATTATATGATGACTGAATACCAAATTTTTAATTAGTACTAACATTCTATTCACTCTTTTTTTCTACTTTATAAAACATTATTGTTCTATTATAATTATAATAAAATAAATATTTTTTATAATTTAATTAAAAAATAAATATCGTCCGACTCCTAACACCCATTAAGAATTTGGTGGGACAAAATAATAATTTAACCCAAGAATTCTTGGATTGAAGCATGGCTAAAAAATTTCCCGATGAGAAGCTATTTTTCTAGTTAGGGTTCTTGAGGAACGGGAGTAGTAGTTGAACAGAGGAATCGAAATGAAACTGGTAGGACTCAAATTCCTTGATAATGCGCACGACGACTCACTGTGGGCGGCCACTTGGGTGCCAGCCACCACTACCCGATCTTCCCTTCTTCTTACTGGCTCACTTGACGAGACTGTGAAGCTTTGGAGGTCTGACGAGCTTCTCCTTGAGCGCACCAACACTGGCCACTGCCTTGGAGTTGCTTCTGTGGCAGCTCACCCACTTGGCTCTATTGCCGCTTCCTCTTCCCTTGATAGCTTTGTCCGGGTCTTCGATGTCGATTCTAACGCTACCATCGCTACTCTGGAAGCCCCACCTTCTGAAGTCTGGCAATTGAGATTTGACCCTAAGGTAATGGAAAATGGCCTCTTAATTACTATATTTGATTTGTTGATGTGAAAACGCAACTGGGGTAAAGATAAATTGAGAAACTTGTGCATTTAGCTTCAGCAGAGACCAGTTATATTATGTGGAGTGTGAGTCTGAATCTTCAAAATGTTGCCTACAGCGCTCACATAAGGCACCCTTTGAAACAATGCCTCATTTTAGACCTTGTCATCTTCTTCCTTTATTTATTTCTTTCTTTCTTTTAAGGATCTTTCTTGAGGTAAAACCTTCATTTGTAGTTGCTCCCGGACGCCTAGTATCAGTCACTTTTTGTGCATATAACTCAATTTCTGACTTTAATATATAAGATTCAGCACATCCTTGTTTTGGTTGCTAAAATTGTCCTTTGTATGTAATAGATTAGTGACTTCTGTTTTATCCAGGCACTCAAGGTTAAAATGTTTGTCAACCTTGCTGGTTTAAACGTTGAATATACTAAATAAATCCTACTAGTCTTTAGATTCTGATTTTACAATTATAGAAGGCCATAAAGAGCTCTTAGATTTTATTTTTTGGGTATGTTTACAAAATCACAAATCTATGATCTCTTTTTGCGGAGCTTTTTAGACCCCCAGAACATGGCCCATCCTCAAGATAAGGACTAAATTCCATTTGCAATACAAATGCTTGCTGTAGTGATATGTAACATGTGTTACTGGAAGTGGTCAGAATAAAAACTGATACATTCTTACTGTTAACAGGTAATGTTGTATTCCAATGAAAGTATGCCTCATTGAAGAAAGGATTTTGTTTACCAAACGTTATTTTTTATATCATTTACGATAGTTGGCTTTAATTAGACCAAATATAGAAACTTTGTTATCGAGAGCTCTCATGTGAAATGTCATATTACTTTTCTCTGTCTACGAATGTAACAATTAGTTTCCCTGTATTCTTCGGTGTTGGGAATGTGATATAACCCCACCCCCTCCATTATTTTCTTGTGCATTAAAGGTTTGGTTTAACAATTGTAGCCTTTGTAGATTGACTTTCCAGTTTAATTTAGCTGGATATGTGCACTGCCTATTTGCATGCACAAATTCGTCATTACATGAACTTGCTTAGTTAATCTTTAAGATTTACTTTGTTTCCTTTGATCATGATTACAGGACAGTCTTTCTTCTCTGCACATATTTGGTTATATCTCTTGTTCTCAACCTTTCTCTGTCTTAGTCAATTATCATATTCAAGTGATGCAAACTTTCTTTGGTTTGGTCATCTAAGCTTGATTTGCAATTTTAGGAATGGCTAATTCTCAAGTCATGTCAAAATTATCTTTTCTTACTCTTAATTTGCTTATATAGCCTATCATTACATGTAGAGGAGTTCTCTGATAGTCTGATGTCTCAAGTCCAAGCTAGTTGAGCTAGATCCATTTCTTTCTGTTAACTCTGTTTATAGTTACCCTTTCATAGAATCTGTACCTATGCTGCTATATAATTTGGCATAGCCAATAGCATCTGATCTTGTGAGGATGTCTTGTGATACCAGCAAAAGTAGGAAGCGTCCAGAATCTCCGGTTTTGTAATTAAACAATACTAACAAAACCTCTACAATCAGGGTGCCCTTCTGGCAGTTGCTGGTGGAAGTAGTGCTTCAGTCAAGCTTTGGGACACTACCACATGGGAGCTTGTTGCCACTCTATCAATTCCGCGTCCAGAAGGACCCAAACCCACTGACAGAAGTAGCAGCAAAAAGTTTGTCCTATCAGTTGCATGGAGCCCTGATGGGAGACGACTTGCTTGTGGATCAATGGATGGCACCCTCTCTGTTTTTGATGTACATCGTGCCAAGTTTTTACACCACCTTGAAGGCCACAACATGCCTGTGCGGTCTCTGGTTTATTCCCCATACGATCCAAGGCTACTGTTTTCAGCTTCAGATGATGCTCATGTCCACATGTATGATGCTGAAGGGAGAAGCCTAGTTGGGGCCATGTCAGGTCATGCTAGCTGGGTACTATGTGTGGATGTCAGCCCAGATGGGGCAGCCATAGCCACCGGTTCAAGTGATAAAACTGTAAGGCTTTGGGATCTTAACATGAGGGCATCTGTGCAGACAATGAGCAACCACACAGACCAAGTGTGGGGAGTGGCATTTAGACCACCGGGAGGGAATGATGTACGAGTTGGTCGGCTTGCTAGTGTATCAGATGATAAGAGCATATCGTTGTATGATTATTCTTGAAGTAGGTAGCATGTAGAAGAGAATGAAGACACTGTATTTGGAAAATGTAATTCATCTGAAATGCTGCTACTTCCTTTGCCCTTTGATTTGAAGACAAATATGCTTGGTTTTTTATGCTGTATAGCCTGTGTTGGTGCTACATTATGAAAAGAAATGCATATTAAAAGAAGTTGAAAATAATTTATGCTATAACTTTGCAAAAGTGTGAGCAAACATTAAGAAAGTTTTTTTGTTGTAAATTAAGCTCAAGAAAATTGTGAAGGTAAAAACCAGATACTCTTATTTAATCAAAATTTTTTTCCTGATAGATAGTACTTTAACGTGCAGTGGGGTTTGGACTCTGTTGCTTCTTATCTTTGCTGGACTTCACCGGTGTTTTTGTATTTTGGTGGCGTTTGTTTTCTCTGGCACCAAGGGTAAAAATTAATTTACCAATATTTCAGGAGAGTTTTTATAATTTTGAATGCTATAGCAACAAGTTATTGATGGTTGAAAGTATAGTCTTCTTCATAACAAATAAAGTTGAAGGTGTTGTTAAATTCAAACTTTGCCAATATTAATTATTAAAGTACAGAGGACGCGATTGAAATTATTAAAATTTGGGGAATGGAAAATAGGTTAAACTTTCTAATTTTTATTAAAGAATATATTATCTTCTTCAGTTTGGCTCCAAGATTTTTCTAACTTTGTCCTTGCAAAGGCAGCTAGTTAGTTAATATGGGACTCGCTATTACTCACTACTGGGTACCTTTGGGTGGTCAAAAAGCTATTTCTTTTCTCCTGCATATGCATTACAGTTTGCCCTTGTTTGGAGACATGTCAAACACCAATCTCTACAGAACCATATACAAATCAACACATCATAGTATTAGTCCTCATCGTCGGACAAAATTCAAATTTTATTACACATAAAAATTTGTCGAGACTTAAACCGACAAATTTTTAAGTCAGGTCCTCCATATCTCCCATGATCAGGTTTACATAAAATAAGGTATTAATATATGGTGATGACTTTCACACTTATTTTTATATTTAGTCGTTACAGTCATTTCTTAACAGGTAAGCAGGGGGCGCCAATATGGAGCATATCATCTCTGTGTTGTCAGTTGTAACAGCCGTTCACGGTTCACATGATGCAAATCTCCAGCCACGATATAACCCAACATCAAAAGCTTATACAAATTGTCTTTCCAAAGAATCGCTTGATATGGATCCACATCCCTGTAAAAGCAAAATTCATTTCAACTGTCAGTTCTGTAGCACACCCTTCACATTTTAGTTTAGGTAATGGTCCAAAACAAAGGCATAACTATTCATAATAATTCTGAGGCACATGCAACGTAAATAATATATCAATAATGCTACAAGCTCAAACATTTCACATCTGTGGTCACTCTCGCAAAAATATTTGTAACTTGTGAAGAACTATGGTAACTTTCCCTATAGAAGTTTTTGGATATTTGGAAATGTCACTGAGATTTTTGTATCAACCAAGAAAGTGCCATGTTTGCCAAAACGTTGAAGTGGCATTTGTGCAAGTCACATTATTCAGGGTAAATAGTACATTTAACATCTCTATAGTTTCTGTTCACTGTGAAAAAGGACACATACTTGGTTTACGATTGGGGTCACAGCTCTTGCAACTAGTTTTTGAGAATGGTGTTGATTTGGTGTGAAGATAAAGAACTTATCTTGGAGAAAATATTAGATTGGTCCATGCAGAGAACCAGGTTTAGTAGGATGAAAATATTCATAATTCAACAAATAAAACTGTAAACTTATTTTAATGTTATAACAGGGTAAACAAAGAACTCACTGAAAGTGAAGTTACAGAGTCTAATGATTGGAATACCCTGCTGAGGAAATCCTGAAAACGATTAGAATATGCTTTGGGATTTACAGCTGCAATTGACTTCGAATCATACTGTAATGACTTGTACACATGCTTAATGCGCTCCGATGTGTTGTAGCTCTTGAAAATGTCTACTATTGAGAAGTTTAAAAGTACATCAAAATATTCCTCTGCCCTGATCTTATTATGCAACACTAGGTCTCCATCCTCATTCTTCTGAGTCTGCATTGCACGTGCTGGCATTGCTTTTCCAAACTTTTCAAAATTGCTGCACAAAAAAACTGTGTGAAGCTCTTGACAGATTCAGGAGGCATTGTTCTTGATTTATTTGCAAAACTTCCCTCGGTAGCTCTGAAGTGTAAGATTCTAATCTGTATCAAAGTTTTGCATTCAAGTGTATCAACTGTCAAAATAAAATGCACCAAATCATTCTTTAACATTAGTTGTGTTTGGTAGCTTGAACTTCAAAATGAATTTGGACCTGGATTTGTAAGTGTCTAAGGATATTTCATCATGTATCTGAATCAAAATTCAGGGAGACCTTACAAGCTATTCAATCATACGGGAGTAGCCCACAATTCATTTGAAGATAATTCCCTAGGCATGTTTTAGTTAGCATGGATATCAACAGTGACATCAGGAATCAAAATACAATGAAAACCTAGATATGGACAACTCATGAAGTTCAAGGTCACAGAATAATATATCTATTTGGTACTGCTAAGAACACTGAACTTTACACAGGAAAGCCACCAAATAAATCAGATCAGCCAAGATAAGCAAGTTACATGCAGATAATGGGACTCATGAATAGCTAAATTTAAGGGGACACCATCCACTTGAAACTAGGTGAATTTTATGTACTAGATTTCCAGTGCGTTTAACAATTCCAAACCATTATTTATCTTTTCAGAGCTGTTAAGAGCCTTCTCGACTTTCTAATTTACTGCATCTTAAAGCTTTTCAAGATACGTAAATTATTACTCTACACCCATTCAATTGTCTTCACAGCATCATGTTTAAACCTCAAATGTTATGTAGCATAGAATGAATCAGGCGTGTGAAATAGACACCATTTTATGGGTTTGCTAGAAATGTCATCATCAGGGTCGAAATTAGAATAAAAATCTAAGAAGCATGGATTCAGACATTGCAACATGATAAAATCTAAAGAGTTCAGGTACTATTTGAAGCGCCACATCATGTTTGACATGAGTGTCCGACTTGTGTCAAACAAGACACAACTCCTTTTTGAAGTATAAGTGCTTCACAGGGGGCACCAAACTAAAAATATTATAGAGCTTTTGTGAAATAAAAGGAAAAACTCTCAGAGGCTAATTATATAAATATAACAACAACAAAAATTTTTGGGTTGCCCTGGAGGGTGGGGGGGTTAAGTGGGTTGTAGGGCAACCTCCAAGATGCTAAGGTGCAATCCAGCTTGACAGTAGAAATGCAGTAGTTACCTTTCTGGTGGTGAACAAAGATAAGCAAGAGATAACTTTTCCCCATAACTTCCTTCTGAAAAATCATCTACTGTGTCCATTTTGCTATTGGAACTTCTTCCACTACTTGAACTCCTTCCACTGGAGGAGCTTCTACCGCCAACGGAGCTTCCTCTGCTAATAGAGCTTTTGCAATTAAGCAAACCTGCAGTTAAAATTTGCTAGTATAAAACACCCTCCTAGTAAAAGATCACCCCAACAAAATTTGATTTATACAAATGGCTCATTACGCATAAGAATCAAACTTAAAGAAGAGGAGATACAGAATTGTGTTTGCCTCTGGCTAAATTTTCCATATAGCACTTAAGAATATACACATCCTTTGGTGTCAAATTATAACAAATGATGGATGTGTTACAAACCAAAGACTTAAAAGAGTTCTAACAACTGGAATTGAAAATTGGGACGCCTATACTTTAGAATGAAAATTGCTGGAAATAGCTGCTTCCCAGAAAAAACTAATAAAACCATTGACAGATGCATGACAGATTCTAGAATTGCAATGTAACAGACTCAAGTCAACTGGCAGCATAACAGACTCAAACCAAGTGTTATACTTTTAACAATGAACAATTTATAATGATAATTATGTAAAAAGGTTGACATATTTTCTTTAGAGTAAAAAAAAAATCAAAGAGAAAGGAAATACAGAACAGAGGATCAGGAATCCTACTAAAGGTCAAGTGAAAATTTTCAGTGATCTACGTGGATGGCCCCTGGATCAAAAGGTAGAGAAATTGTTCATGTCAAGTTTCAGAATGAACTTTACTTATATACCTGAAGGTCTGAACAATGCTGAATCAAATGTTCTTCGCATTAAGAGATATGCACACTTATTGAACCATAGTAAAATTCATACTGGGATTCAGAAAATAAGATTGAATGAACTTCATTTCTTTAGTAGCTGAATTTACCACCAGCGATTATCTACAAGTTTCACTAATAAAAAACTTCCTTGCATCATACAAACATGTTTTTATTTTCAGTAAAATATTCTAAACTTTGATGTTTTAAGAATCATGTTAAAAATGAACCAGACCAAGATTCAAAATGATAGAGAAATGCAATTGAAAATGAAAGGAGGATCAGCAGTAGTATAAATAACCTTCACGGCGTCCCTGTACGTGTATACCAAGCAAAAAACTGTAATCCATGACGCCTTCAGCCTCCAAAAACTCACAGTCATATTTAATTTGCCTACAATCAATCCGATCTATTACTTGAGAAATTAATGGATCAAAACTAAAAGCAATTAGTTGAAAAACATTACAATAAGGAACTTTTCTTTGGATGGATAAAAATTTATTCTGAAATAAACATAAATACGGCATGCACCATAGCTTTACATAGGTTGGTTCATTACAAATGAACCAACAACCAACCTAATAGCTCAAGTAAAATACTGATATGTTATATACAACCTATTAGACCAATAAAACAAAGTAGTAGCACCTAATCACTTTACATTGCAAAGAATTGCAATTCTACAAGTTTTTGTGAATCTTCTTCCTTCCAGATTTTTTTTAGCATTTGCTTAAATTTCCGGTAAAAGATACTATCTTCAGATTTAAACTTCTCTATAGAAGTTACCAAGAAAGTTTGACAACAACCACATACAGGCTACCGTTATAAGAGATAGAAAAGCCGAGTCTTCTCTTTGCACCAGTTTCCAGCATATCTTGTATTCAGACAGAGTTCAAGTAATTAACTCTCGCTTTTAGAAACAAAAATACCGCCTAGGAAAACATTGTATACATACTCTAGCTGCATGACAGAAAATCAAGTATGGACTTCCTTACAAGCCCTAAGTCAACAGTCTCTCCCATGCTGATATCCAAATTTCTTTTTACCAGACCAGGCAACAAAAGATTGCTTTGCAAGGCATTTCCTATAAGATAATAAGGACCACCAATTTACTCTAGAAGATCTTGATCTCACTGTCTCCCAAGTATAATAGCAGGCAGTCAAAAAGAAAATGTAATCAATGCAATCTTTGAATCGATGCCCACCCCTTTCCTCTGGATCATAAAAGAAAATTTAATGGACAAGCATTGGGTTGTCTAAAGAAAGATAATATGGCAGCTCCCCTTCCAATATTTAACAAAAATCACTAGCAGATACCATATATTCATAAAACTTCTCTATTGCATAAGTGGAGAAAGAAAAGAGATTCCTGATTCATATAATTTATAGACATCTGATCTGACATTCAGTTAAGATTCCTGTTCTTAGATATGATGAGTTTAAAATATGAGCTTATTGCTAATTCTACCCACATATATCAAAGTCAATTCCTCCACTTAATAGCGTAGATAATAAAAATGGAAAAAGAGCAGAAACTGCTATTGGATCATAAAAGAGAAAGAATCAGAAAATAGCAGAAGCCAGAATACTAAAAATTCAAACTTGGTACTTTCTTCCCAGTCATCCCTCGCCCCAAATGCGATATTTGAAACCAAAAGATAATAAACTTACTTCAAAAGATGATGACGAACAAATGGATCCAGGTAAAAGCAGAAATCAAAATCTACATCCTTAAGCACAGGACGATTCTCAACTACCAACGTGGTGTTGCTTCGACCTTTAGTTGTGCCTTTGAGATCGTAGGTCTTATGAATTAGGAGACTTGACTTCATTTCATTAGACATGACAGCAAAGTAAACCTGTATATGAAAATTGTTATTAACACATACAAGTAATAAGGATCAACATAAGTAATAAGCTGCTACAGGACATTGTCTTTAAAGGTTTTGCACTACTCTCTACAACTAATTTTGATGCAAATTTTTTTCAGCGTTATTCCATGAATACATCATTAAAGAATCCAGATACTATACTATTTATTGATCTCGCTTTTGTGTTGCATTTACTTCACTGCAATGAGCTGTCTGCTGAGTTTGAATTACTGTTACACCAAAAACAGAATTTTCTTTCCCACCTGATTCTACCATTTGGCTCCTGAACTGTACCAGTGCCCACAAATTCGGTAACCAAGTTCAGGCCATGCGATAGTCCAGTGGCCATAGATGGTATTCAGAAAACCCACTAGGTAAAATTTCTAAACTTTGGCATTTGAGATTTAAATGGGACTGATCTTAAAATCCAATATATTATATGAGCAAGAAAATAAAACTATGATGTCCTGAGAGAAATTACTTTGACAGGTGTATAAGAACAAGATAAAAATCCTTCAAAATGGGTACACCAGAAGATATGAAAGCCAACTTTTAAGCCACATGATTTTGTTCTGAAGCTTTTAATTGATCCTTCAAAAATGCAAAGCAACTGGACATCCCTAACTTATGAACATCCCAAGGATGAAACTGTAGATCTTGACCTGTTTGCTATGAGGACTCAGGAGCATAATTTAGTCCTAAGTGGAACCACCTGCTTTTTTAAACTTAATTATTTTGCCGTAACTATCTTCTAACAGTTTAACAGACTCTTCTAACAAATTAAGTGATATCAACAAGGCAATAAATAACTCAAAATGGCTATTCAACATGCATATAAAGTAAAGGAATCTTTGTAATAAAAATATATATATATATCAACATCTTCAAGATTTCTAATACAAGTAAAGGTGCAACAAGAGCACATGAGAGATTGGGTGGTGTATCAGATAATCCATGTATGAGGATACCAGATTTCTATACCTTGGGGTAGAAACACAGGCACAAACAGAGCCCTACTAAAGAGATATTTCAAAACATCAAGTATGCTATTGCATGCAAACACCTGTGTGGTAGCTAATAAGATAGCCACAGCAATCGGCTTCCTCCTAATAACCATGTCCCAGTCCCCTGTTTCAGGTTTTGGGTTTTCTGCTGTAACTTCACTAATTTCACAATTGAGACAGTATATAGAATTCCAGTATTATTACTATTTCCAAACCTTTCATGTGTACATTTTATGGAATGTCATCAGATAAACTCATCTGCACTTAAATTGATACCTTCTCAGCTCTGGGATTGGACTCAATTTTAGGCACCTATCATTTAATCTTCTCTACCAAGGGGCAAAATTTTGTTTCTTTAACCTTTAAAGTTTTAAACAATGATCTGACCAGATAACTTTCTTTATGCTTTTAATTTCTTGTCATAATTACTGAAGAATCCTAATTATATGATGTCCAGCACATAATTTCTTTGCTGCAAAGGAAAATCAACCTAGACTGCTTTTTGTATTTTAGAGGAATTCGAGTAAAGGGATAAAGGTACCTTAACACCTCCACACAGCCTAACAACATGAAGACCATACAACTTGGATAATAATGAAGCCCTGTATGTTTTAAGATGGTGATAGTAGTTTGGGATCCTTTGTAGCATTTCCTGCATGATAAGCAAGAATAGTTAACTTCTGAGAATCAGAAACTTATACATGATTTCAACTGCATTAAATTTGTTTCTCAACTTCAAATTTCCATCACGAAACCTTTGGAAATACTAAAAAATTATCAACAAGTGCTAACTACATTTTTTGGAAAAAAAAAAGGAAAGTTATAAAAAGCAATAACAGGAGAAAAAAGGGGAACACATGAAGATATAGATTACACAGAAAAATGAAGGGAGTTCTCTTGACAAAAAATGACCGAGAGTAAATCCAGTCTAGGCACAAATAAGACAAGAATTGAACTTTGAAAGTTTCTGACTCAGGCCACAACAACCTACCAGGAATTCTACTTTTGTATGACTTTTCATTGATTAACACAAGAATTGTGATCCAGAAAATTTTCATTACCTTCAGTTCAGATTTCCGCAAGATTTTTATCGCAAATCGGTCATCCACATATGAAACAAACACGCCACCACATTTTGCAGATGAAAGAAAATGCATGACATGTTCCTCCCCAAAAATTGAGTGCATGAAGTCAGTGTACTTGATATTTTGGAGCCCTAATATGTTTCTGGAGCAAGTGCAACAGCATGAGAACCAACTTCATAATTTGCATCAGAAAAGGAAAAATAAAAATGCTTTTCAATAGCACGACCAAAAGGGGAAAAAGAATACTTTCAGTTTTAGAAGTCCTTTAGATTTGTTGAACATGTACTCAGGCTCATGTCTAATAACATTGAGGTTGGGTCATCCTAGGTAATTAGACAAATATTTAAACCTATTCTTATATAAATTATTAACTAATAAGACGCCCTAACGTGCTGAATTATATTTTAAACAAAATGCCAAATCCAATTAGAGGAATCAATTTGAACTATTCTACCAAACCTTGTCATAACATTTTCCACTACAAACGACATTGTCTAGAACTTGACTAAAAGTTTAGATGAACAAAATATATTCCAGAAAATCAATTCATAAGAACAGAGATTGAAGATACTAGAAATGAAATAGCAAACCTTAGCTAATGCTCATCAAAATTAAATCTAGTATATGTACTTATATTCAGATTAGTACATTGTGCAACTGATCACTCATATTATTTACATTTGAAAATAATTTTTTCATTTTGTGTAAGAAAATTTCAACTTACTCTTGTATCTAAATGGCCCTTTCTTTCTTGATTTCATTTTTTTAAAGATGCCTAAAATAAAGTTAAACTACATGAAATAGAAAAATGAGAAAAAGAAATTAAACTTAAAACATATTACCACCTGAAGACTGCAGGACAGTAGTCTTTCCACTCAAAATCAAAAACAATTCCCTTGGAATAATGCATCCTGTCAGTTTCAGTCTCTTTAAAATCATTTGCTGAAAACTCTGTCAAGCAGCGCCATCTACCACCGCTGCACAATTCCTTGATGGAATGAGGATTTTTTAAGTGTATAATTGATAGCATGTAAGTTAATTGAACAGTTAGCCTAAGCAACTGGGGAAAAACAAGATAGAAAAGAAAGAAAGACAATGAAAGAACAAAATTCAATATTCAAGGATATCTTTTTCTCTTTAGACATAATAACGAATTCTTACAATCTCTATCTGTTATTTTACTCAGTGACTCAAGGCTATAACTACACAGTGTTTTCTAAACTACTTCAGACCATTACCTACAATTTTCCGATACTCAAAAAAAGAAAGTATTCGATCAGCATTTGGATGTTGAACACCAAGAATGACACATATAATTACATAACAAATATATAAATGTGTCTATCTCTTATTGAAAATTGTGCAGTATTGAAGCTGCATTTTACATTGTCAAGCTCTTACAAGTTAGAGTCCCTAGAAATTTAAAGTATAAGCTTAAGTTTCTATAAGTTCTTACTATTTATATTTGGTCTCTGTAATGTTTTCATTCTTCTCAAGTCTCCACATTCCTAATAAGATACCAAAAAAATACAACTTCCAAATAAGCTTAAGTTCTACTGTAGTAAGTAGACCAGATTCTCGACTCTATGTGAACTAATAATAAAGTTTTGAAGACATGAAAGAAAGAAGAACTCCTCTTAGTTGTTGACAAAATTACCAAATTAACTGTATCCTCATTCCCTGACCCTCAAAATAAAGAAATAAATTATAAATGAAGAGAAAGCTTCTAAACATGTAAATCCAATTTTTCTCTGTTTATGGCGAGGGGTTTTGCCTGCCACACTCAGCTACCAATCCGCGAGGTGAGGGCCTCCATAGTAATATTATTTGTTTATTATTTTTTTTACACTACTCTTATACGGTTATACATTCTCTCATATTTATTATTTTATTATTATTTATCATCAATCGTCATCATTATTTTATAATATATCAATAATTAAAAATAAATATATAAAAAATATGTAAAAAATATGATGTACAACTAAGGATTGAAAATATATTTATCCATGTATTCACATATACCTCAAAAGGAGCGTTACAGTAATCTTTCTCCATTGGAAAGAAAATTTAAACACTAGTATATTTATCCATGTATCGACAATTGTCAAGTACAGGAAAACGCAGATTAAAAACCTCATTTTAACAATGAGGAACTATTTGTACTGACATTCAGAGATTCCATCATAAATAAATTTACAAATACCACTCACCCAATTGAAGAGAAAGGGATCCTAGGGAATGCAGACAAGCTGCAAAGCAGATCCTGCAATTATGAACGAAATCCAATTAGGTACCAACCAATTAAGACACTAAATACGCGCTTTTACTATCTCAAAATAAAAACTTTGCATTAAATTTCCAAAACAGATCAAAAAGATCAAAATTTAATGCAGCAGCAAACCCAGACAAAGCAGAAACACAATCAGGAGGAAAATTAAATTTGCAGATAGAGAAACCTTGTCAGGAGCTATTCCTTAAACTTGCAAGAACTCCACGCAGCATCCTAACGAGAATCAAAGTGAATGATCCCTATCAACTTTTACCTTTCACATTTTTGCTGTTGACGATTATAGATTTTGATGCAGAGAATTGGCCGTTGAGACTCGAGACCTGACAGCGACTGCATGCATTTTTCCCGCCAGATTCTGTCAGACCGGAGAGACTCCTCCCCTTTCCCGTAACGAAAACTGCCAATTTTGGAACTTGAAAGCTACGAGCTGAACAGTCCTGGACTTGTTTGGTACGGGCCACGGGGACAAAGCCCGGGAACGTAATCTTTTGATCTTACCATTCTACCCTTCCATAGCATGGCATATTGCCGATTTGCCATTGGACTCAGACTCCGCATATTCGTGACAAGATTTCTAATAATTATATATTTTTTATTAGAAATTAAAAAATCAGGTTGTCCATATTATTTATAGGTGTTTGTTATCATAATTTTTTGTATCAAATGTTATATTTTTTTAATTTTTTATCCTTAATTTTTTTATTTTTTATCATTAATTATTATTTAGGTCATAATTTTTTTAAAAAATTTTATATCTTTTTTATACGATTTATCTATAAATTTTTTAACATTATTCATTCATAAATATAAAAATTTTAAAAATATATAAAAACATGTTACAAAATTTATAAAAAAAGTATATGACATACACACTAATTCATTAATATTAAAAAGTAAAAAATATTAAAAAAATATAAAACTATACTACCACTACAAAATATAACGGTAGCATAAATATCACCTTATTTATAACATATTTGAACATTGCTTTTATTGTATAAAGATTTTGTTTATATTAGAGCAAATTAAAGTAAGGAGGTATGAAATATTCACAAATTCATAATCCAATAATATATACTGTTTTTATGATGGGTTGATTTATTTTTTAAAATAATGTCTTATAAATTTTTTTATTTTGAGATATTATTTTTAAATTATTAAAAATATTAAAAAAAATGAAAACACTCCTCTGTCAAATCCGAAACTTAACTTACTACAGATATGTAACTAAGTTACCAATGTTTTGTTGTTTGTATCACAAAAAATTATAAATTGTCTTATAAAATTGCAGCTTTCTATCAAAATCAAACGCCAAAACCAGCTATATATAAAAATAAGAGAAAAGTATTCAAGATGTGTCATTGGGTATACTGTATTCTTATACATTAATATTTTTCATTGGTATCACATTTTAGTGTTTTACTATATAAACTAAAACATAAATGAAAAGTTGATAAAGAGATAAATGGTAATTTTATCTAAAAATAATGCCTGTCCCAAGTTTAGAGGTTGAAAGTTACAACTAAACATGAATCATCACATGAGTCAGGACAGCTTGGTTGGACATAACATGAAAAAAAAAACAACAGAGAATAATAAAACAAAGGGACTGTTTGTTATTTAAAAACAAAAATCCTAAAAGAATAATATATTATATGGAAAATATATTGTCCTTCAGACAAATTTATCATTGATTCTTACTTTTATACACCCTTACAAAAGGACAAACAAATGTTATACTCACTGATAGTTTTATACCTTCTTTATATTCTTTTTCATATAAAAAATTATAATTTTTGAAATTAAACTAAATTAATGGAATGTGAAATCAAATGTTTATGTAAAAATGGTATGAAAAAATTATGTATAAGAATTATATTATCCAAAAAGAAAAGATAAAATTTCTTCTTATACTTTCATCGGCACAGTATATCAAAACAATGCCTCATTAAATATTGTATTTCTTTCTAAACAATATTTTGAGAGATTTATGAGGCACCATAAAAAACATAACTTCTCAAAAAACATTGAAGATATTTATTTGAAATAAATATTTCCAGAAGTATTAGAGATAAATTTTCTTTTGAGAAAAAGAAAATCACACATGAAATATAAAAATTGACAATCTATTATAATTTAAAATACTATTTTTAAATAAATGAGTCATGTTTAAACTTACTTTTAATGTCCTTTAATTAAACAAATGGAGTTAGAATAGTTCAAAAATATTAAGAGACTGTTTAAAATAATTTGTCTTATTGTCTTTTAAAATAATTTTTAAAAACAAATATAAAAAATAATTTTATAGAAAAAAAAATAAAAAATTTATTTGGATAAAAATATTTTTTATAAATTATTTTTTGTAATTTTTAAAAAATAAAAAACAAAAATAAGTAAAAATATAAAAAAATTATTTTCTATTTTTTTTCTAATCATTATTTTTAAAAATAACTTTTAAAATCAACTGATAAAAATACTAACATAAATAAATTTTTTTGTTCTAAAAAAAAATAATTTTAAAAATGCCTAAATCTCAACTCAGTACTTTAAACCCCTACTAGGAAGGAGTAGGGGAATAGACAATCTACTACAATCTTAAATAACTATAGTATTGGGATGTGACGTATTTACTGTGGTATGAAGTGTATTAATCACACCCAGACAAGTTACTACAGCAGCAGTCGGCAACTCCCTCCTCCCAATCCAATCCCCAGGCCCTTTGAGGAGCCGTTTGAATATTCTATCTTTGATGGCTACTTTAGTGATGCAGCCATTTTGAAAAAGAAATCTTAGATAAACCTCCATTTGTCACATCTCCACCAAGGAAAACCCACCTTTGCTAAAGCAGCCATGGTGGACCTCACTTCTCCATCAACCCCTCACAGAGTCACAGACCAGACTTCACCTTTTGAGTTGCCATATTAAAATATATTATGATGTACCGACAACACACTCTCGCACATTATGCACAGTGGAGAATGTGTGTGAATTGTGATCTTTGCAAAGCCTGCTTATTGGCTCATCAATATATCAAAGAGCTTACATATCTCATGAATAACAAGAAAAGGTACCATAAAGTCCTTTCAAAATCATTAAGAGACCGTACAATTAACTAGGATATAAGATTACAGATTTTCTTTCCCTTTTAAGTCTATCAAGCTAAGATTAAACCAGTTACGGAACCAGAAAAAGATGATTGAACACTAAACAACTTTGCCAAACTATTGAGCAGATCTCCAGCAATTATTAGACAATAGCATATGCTTAAGATATTCTAACTATAGTTGCAAGTACTTCAAGAAGAGTGCAAGACAGCCTAAACGTTAGAAAATTTTTAATGCAACCGCCGGTTTGCACACAGTTTGTGAATGAAATTTGTATAAATCCCGTAACTCAGACAAATAAAGAGAACATGACACTAATAATTTTTTTTCATTTGGTGTCAAATCAAGCAAAGAAATGTAGATGCACCATAAGCTAGAGCAAAGGAATATCCAGCTCTGAAACGTTCTATTACGAGAAATAAAAACCACCTTCCAGTAACACAAGGAGAAGACAACTAGATAGATAACATATTTCATGGTAACACAAGCAGTAAGTGGAGAAAATAGTGATACTTATCAGGGCAAATGCACAAATAGAGGATAGGAAACAGAAAATATATATATTATATATATGGTTCTGTGGTATTTTCAAATGCTATTGATAATATTCCAGTATCCATGAATGAACATCTCTATGAGCAAGTACACTTTGTATGAACTGTTGGAAGTTGGTACACAGAAATCATATTAAATTTAAAAGAAAAAGGATAAGGAGCAGAAATTTTAGACACTGTCAATAGCAGCAGTTAATTGGGTATGAGGAACAAACTATGGAGCAATTTCAAGCCTGGGCTCAAAGCAAAAACCAGTGAAAAGCTGAAGGGGGAACCTTTTTGTCACTGGGCACTTCTGTGACCATTTCCATTGTTTATGGTTCATGTCAAACATGAGAAGCGCTGGAGCTCCATAGCTTTGAATATATATTAGATCATCCATACCACTGCTAGCAAAAACATCATCAAACTCTCCAAAGCCTTGGAAGAATTTATGGGGCATTCGAGTAATCTCATCCCACTTCCTATCATTCAGAATCCAGATACCAATCCCTTTTATAATGTCAGGCCGATCTTGTCTACCAAGTCCTCCCACCATTACAAGCTTCTCCTTCAGATTCATCAGACGGCCACATGTTAGAGGACAAGGCACTGGAATAAAGCTCCTTGTCAAGGAACAATGAGAAGAACGGTTGGAGATATTATATGCAATGAGGGCATGGCGATTTTCTGGTGGACCACCCCCAGTTGAATATACTAAAAAGTATAGCACTCCATTACATATCACACTCTCATCACCACCTCTCCACCCCATCAAAACCTCTGTTAAACTAGTCATCCAGGTCTTTTTTTCTGAATTGTAGATATGAATTGAGATATCCCACTGGAAAAAGTTCTCAGGGACTTGCTTTGATTTTACAATTGCCAAAGTATAATTGTGTGATACCCTGTTCACTGAAACTGCTAATGCACTGTAATCAGAAAATTTAAAACCTGGGGGCTCCTCAAGCTTCCTGCAGATTTTAGTAATAGGGTTGCACACGAATAATTCACTTCTACTGTCATTGTCCATGAAGCAAACTAAGCCGCATGAAGAAGCAATGAACCAATTAGAAGTTTTAATGCAGGGAAGTGCAATCCCGTGCCATTTCCGAAGGATCGGGTCAAAAGCATAACCACTTGTGTCATCAGAGCTCATAAACATAAAGTACCAAGGTTTCTGCGGCAGCACATGTGAAAGGTTCCATAGAAACCTTTCAGAAGTAACAATCTCATGCCATCTTTTACAAACACAACCAGCTCTGAAAATGCTTGCAATGGGGAGATAAGCTAGGATACGTTCCAACAAGTCATCAGGCAAAATCACATCCACAGAAACAGTAGTTTCTTTATCACCTTCATCACCAACTTCTAAAAATGAATCAAACTTCACAGTCTCCCTTGGTGTGTTATCAATGTCGTGGCTGATCCATGATGTTTCTCCCGCCATAATGAAGTTGAAAGGAAAGACCTAATGAGTGTTTTGAAAAAAAAAATAGCAAAACTCAGCAAGTAATTAGAGTATCCTAATGCCAAATAAGAAAGATGGACAGGGATTCTATGGAGATATAAAATCACAGGTTCGAAACAATACAAGGTGCAACACCTGATGAAGAAGGCATGTAAAATTATGCAACTAATAATACCATACGAAGAACATAAATGAGATCAAACACACAAAAAAACATAATAACTTACTGCAGGAAGATGATAGAAACAGAAGAATTCTTGCCCTTACAAGAAGGAAATTACACTATTAAATCAGAATCTGATAAGAGAGGATAAATATAAAGGAATACAAAGCTATAAGTTATCAACTTTTCATGTACTTTAGAAGTTCATAACATGAGGTTACCTAAAGAATGGTAAGGGAAATGTGTAAAGCACTCATTGAAGGACAAACTCTGGACTTTCCCCCCTTACCAGTAGGAAGATCCTAAAAATGATTTGGTATTTTATAACAAAAAAAATGCTAACAAATTGCATAATATCATCATAGCCACAGCCCACAGAACGGAAGATCCTAAAAAAGAGTTGGCATCTTATAACAAAATTTGCTACCCCATTGCCTAACCTCACAGCCACAGCACACAGATGCTTGTTGCAGAATGCCCAGGTAAAGCAATGCGTAATACTAAATAGGAGAATAGAAAACCTATATCTCATATTAATGATACGAAAGAAGTCATCAAAAAGGACGAAATTTTCATATACTCTGATACTATACATAGCATTATATTCATCCTTTCCAATAGACTACACCGCAAGCACGCTTGGAATCTACATGCTTCCATGTTAGCTCAGAGATTTGATGTCAAAGTAACATAACCCAAAGAAAAGAATTATCAAACAGAAGAAAGTCACAAATTTCTATGTAAAGTGAAAAACCTTCAAATACCTTACAAATAGAAACAAGCATTGCAACTTAGTGATTCCTTACAAGCATTTATTCAGAAAGGAAAAAAAACAGATGTTAAAGCCAACATTTTTTAACCCAACTTTTCCAGAAAGCCTGTTAATCCAGAAACGATTTGTCCTTTCTACACGAGGGAAAAAAGAAAACATTTGATACAAAACAACCTTCCATAACTTTAGCGTCAAACCCTAAGAGGATTGGTGTGATTTAAACAAAAAGGCATATGAGAGGAGGGGAAATCATATGGTGAATACCCATCAAGTAAACACCCTACCCTCCTCGATTTTCAGAACTAATCAGTAGCAGCAATACCTAACTGAAAATCATATTCCAAAAACACATACAGATCAATGAAGACAAAGGAGCACCAACAAAAATTACAGCAATTACTTATTTTTATTAAAAAAACAGAAAGGAAAAAGAACATTTTGAGAATTGAAAGTTGAAACCCATCATCACAGACATACATGTACCTTATTTAAGGCCTCTCACACTGTCACTGCGAAAATGGGTCTGAACAGATTCAGTGAGTCTCCGGATTTTATAGCAAAGACAAGAGCAAATGGGGAAAGGAGAACTTGCTGCAATGAAATTAACTATTGAATAGCAATTAACACCTGCCTCAGAAGCATTGAAGTGCAGAGAGAAAATGGAATGGGACTACATATATTTTTCCTTCAAATGGAAGAACAACGGAATGGGTTGCTCTAGATTTGGTTGATAAACAAAGCCAAGCAACAGAGAGAGAGAGAGAGAGAGAGAGAGAGACAGACAGAGGCGTTTTTGTTTCTTTTCTTTTCGGGTTCTTTTTTGATACAACAAAAACGACAGGCATGGGATGAAGTAAGTGCGAAGGCGGTTTTTCTATAGGGATGGTTCTTTTCGAGAGGAAGACAAAAGCGCGTGCAGGCGCGTGCGTGTTATTGTTTTGATGTTGAGAGCTAAGGGTTGAGGTGTCATTCAATGTGAACCAAGACGTTAAATATTAGGTTTTGGACGACCCACAATCAATTGATAAATATTAAAATAATAATATTTTTAAAGTTAGCTTAGAATAATTGAAAAAATATTTAAAAAGTGAAAATTTAAAAGATAATATACAAATTTTCATAAATTAATTTAGATGGTTGATGAATTCACTTTTAAAATTATATATTAATATAGATAAATGTTATATATATATATATATATATATATATATATATATTATTGACGGTTATTATTTATATTTTCAAATATATATTTTTATTAATAACTAATGTAATATAAAATAATATATCTTGTAACAAAAAGAAATCCGATAAAACAACAAAGAACTCATATACTCGTGAAATATGAATTTTTTTAAGTCTAAAATATAATTTAAAGGAATTTTAAAAAAATTAGCAATTATATTTCTTAATCTCTATTATTGATAAACAGAATATGAAGCCATTTTTGTCTTCACTTTCTTTTTTTTTTTTTTTTAAAGTTTTAATAACTATTCCTATTAATCAAAACTTTGTTAAACAAATTAATAAAATTATGAAAATAAAAAAATTATTTTAAAAAATTATTTATTTTTGTTATATCCACTCTCTTTTTCGACTTTTATCTTTGTTATTTTCTCATTAACTGCACACACAGACATTTGTGTGTCACTTTCTAATAGTACGATTTAAAGACAAAAAGTTGGTATTCTTTTTTTTTTTCCTTCTTATACTTTAAATAAAAATATATTTTCTATTAATAGAATATATTTCATTTTTTTAAATGTTTTATTTTTCTCATAAATTTCTAAATTAATTTAATATAAGAAAAATAGTAAAATTAAGTTGCACTTGTAAATATAACATATTTAGTGAAAATAATGATTTATTGTGAAATATATTATGATTTAATAACTACTCTTATATCAAAATTAACCATGAAGATTAAAACAAACATATTATGCCATTTTATGTGCAAAGGTAACTAAGTAGAAAGCATAACACTTTTATTTATTTTCTAAAGCTTATTATGCCATTTAAATCTTAACCTAATTGAATCTCACCCATCATTTTAATTATGAGATAACTTAATGCAATCTATGAGTTAATTAGTCGATCAATTAAAGCATACTAATTAATAAAAATTAAAAATATGCAAAAGGAAGTTAAACAAAAAGAAATAAAATTTTGTCCTAATTAACTTGTAGCAAATATTATTTTCTATATATTTTCCCATTCTCTTTCTTTTTACAATTCTATGGCTACCCTATTACACTTTTTTTTTTTCCTCTCAAATTTAGGCATATGCTTTGCCAAACTCCACAAGATTACTTTCCCTAAAATCCATTCCCCCTAGGAGAAGTCTATTTTTCTTCTCCTATTTGCCCTTTGCTTTATTCTCTCCCTTTCTTTAATCAGCGTCAATTCATAGTCACCCATTCATTTGTTTTTACTCATTTTTCTTTTATTTGTTGGTGAACTCTTGTTTTTTTTATAAAAAAACCTTAAAAGAATGCTATGGGCTTGGATTATCTATGGTCCTTTGGCTGCTATAGAGACATTATTATGACCCCTTTGGCTTTCCTCAATTGATTTGTTATATATATAAAAGATGATATATCAATATAACGTTTGAATGTTTCTAACCTTTTCTTTCTTTTCTTTTAATTTTTCTAAATTTGATAATATAACATCAATATTATTTTTAATTTTAAAATAACATTCAATTTTTTATAATTTTATGAATGTGTGTGAATCTACTAATTTACCATTATTTTTCATTATTTCACCATATTAGTGTTAAGATTAAATTAATATATTCATAATTTTATAAAATAAGTCAAATGTCATTTCATATATAAACAATAAGGATATTACTTATTATATTACTAAATTTCAATAAAAATAAAAGTATTTTATCTTCTTTTTTTCACATATTGGTCAAAATATAGTAAAACCACGAGCATTTAGACTATATTAGCACCCGGTAAGTGAAAGAAAAAACAAAACAAGATGGCCATGTTGGAGAAAGAGGTATTTTAGAGAAAATTTTAGAACTCAAATTCTTATTCACTTCAACAAATACATGAGCTATCTATAGATAAACTAAATGATTCTTTAATTTTAGTTACATGAACTCTTAATTAATACTCCATATATTAAATTATTATTTTTAACACGGCTCACTATTTGAATGAGTCAAAATTAAATTTCATTTAGGTCTCATCTGTTATGTCTATTTCTTTTTAATTACACCAGAGTACTATATATATATATATTAAAGAGATCCCGAATTCCTATCAAGCTTCCACACTAAAACTATGTTACAAATTTGAGTTTAATTAATGGTTGATTAGTGTTCATGTTAAAGCTGAAAATAAGGACAAACAATGTCGCCATTATTCGCCAATGAGCCATATCATGTAATAGTGGAGCCAATTGGAAAAAAGTTTAACCAACGACAATATGCAATCTGTGTTTTTATAACTTAATCACATCTTAGTGGTAAAATCAACATGGTGACCTCTCTCTCTCTCTCTCTCTCATTTTTCATACTTTGTTTTCTTCTTCTTCAATTCTTTCTCTTTGAAAAAAGTTTCCCAAACATAAAACAAGAAAAGGAACCGATCATATCCTGTGGTATATGCGCACTCTACACAACAAAACTTGTTCATAACAGAATAATTATATTTCTTTGAGATACTGCAACACAGTCATCTCAAAAAATATGTTGTATTTTAGAATAATGTCTTATAATTTTTTTTTAATTTTCATATAATTTTATAACGGTGCCTACCTTGTCATTACCAAAGAAAAAAGTGATCAAATCTCGTAAGATACTATTTTCCTGGATTAACAACAAAGAAAACCTGTGATTAATGCGTGGAGCCTCATCAGCAACTGCTAAACCCTAATTTTCCTGGCCAAAAGGTTTATTAATTTATAAAGAAAAGCAAGGGAATGCATGGTTCAAAAGGAATCCCAAGAATCAAAACCCTAACCTTTTGGCATAAGGAGGGCGTGTCCAAATGTAGCAAAGAGAAACTGAAAAGGAGGTGATAGTGGCAGCACCACTATCGCATGCAGAAGAACCCTCTTTCCAGCCAAGGCCACCATGTGCATTATAAGTCATGCCTCACTTCTAGTAGTTTATTGAAAATACACATTATTCTATTTAGGCGTTTTCAATATTGTAATATATATAAAACAAGTATTTTGTGAGTTTTTTTTTAGTGTTTTAAATAATTCTAAAACGATATTTAAAAATGACACTACAAGAAACCATGGATTTTAATTATTTGTCACAAAATTTCACATGGATTTCATCATCATTTCTCTCATCTCTATCAATCTGATACAAAGTCTTCTCAAAATTTGTCATGGGTTTTATTATCCGTGAGAAAAAGACCTTTCTTACGGGGATGTTAATTTCTCGCAAACATAAATCTGTGAGAAATTTTGAGAGAGGTATTTCTTTTGAATTTTGAATGAATTTCTCACAATTTTGTCTTGAAAAAATTAAACTTTTTGTTTTCTTGTAGTGAGACTAGAGAGAAAAAATAATGTCATAAGTATATATCACAGTGGCATACAATATTCTTAGAATCACTTGAAAATAATGTTTCTGGCCAATATCAGTTTCAACATTGTGATTGATTTGTCCTGTTTAGTGTAGAATTTGCTAAGGAAAACCCACCAAATGCATTTGGAAGAAAAGATTGGCATGCTGCATTTTGAGAGTATGTGGCCAAACAGATTGAAAATGATGTTTCTTATTATCACTTAATTATTGGAGCAAACCAAGCCATTTTAGATATTCATAAACTTAATCATTTGCTGCTTGAGAATTCAACCTAGCATTCATGATCCAAATTAATCATATCCATTTTATATTTTAAAATAATGTTTTATAAAATTTGATATTCTCTTTTGGTGTATTTTGATATACTATTTTAGAATTATTTGATATACCAAAACAAAATTTAAATCTTGCATTTTTTCCTAAAAATTAGTCCCTAAAAAAGGTGGCACCCTTCAAAGTGAGATATGGAAATAAAAAAGTAATCGCAGACTGGATGAACTTAGAAAAAATATTTTTATAAAGTTGCTTTAATTAAAAGAATTTTTATTAAAAGTAAAAGATATTTTATATTTGGATACAATAATTAAAAATTATTTTTAAAATAATATTTTTGTCTATAAAATTTTATTAAAAAATAATTAGTTATTATTCTCTCTTTCATTTACTGTAAGTGATTTTTTTAAAGAAGAAAAAAAAACATCATTTTTTTATTTTTTAGATTTTTTAAAAAAAATTTATTCAAACAATCATTTTTATTCACTTTTTTTTTAATTTACCTTTTAAAAAAAATCATCCAAAAGACCTAAAATTGATCCAGTGAGTTGACTTTTTTTTAAAACTTTTCAGCAACGACTCTTGAATACCTAATTCATGGCAGGAAATTGGGTACCATATTCTTGAAAGGAAGTTAGTGGAAGCTGTAAAAAGAAGGTTGATATTTATACACCATTAAAAGATATATTAACTTACACTCAAAGAGAAAATGATAACTAAAAAAAAAAAAAGTAAGATATTATCATGTATTATAATCTTAATGTGGTGTATAATGGTGTCTACAACCATCATTTCCGCTGTAAAAAGACAGAGAAAATAAGAGACAAGACAACTCACTACTGTTCAATAGCTTAAAGGGAAACTATACAGATTCATGGGTAAAGAAGAGAGGGGAAATAATCAAGAACACTAAATCCCATTAAACAAACCAAGTACCACCAGCCCAGAATCAGAATCAGACCTTCTGTGAACAAATTATGCCTAGGAAAATAGCGAATTAATTTGTTTTTTAATTTGAATCATGTTAATTAATAATTATACTGACCTCATTTAAAATGTTTACTATTCAAAATATCTGATAAAATGGCTATCTTAATCCAATTTTAGATTATTAGTAAAATTCACTTAAAAGTAAATAATAATAATAATAATAATTGCCCAAAACCTGATGTTTGCACGAGTTAAAAGGATCAAATTAAATTAATTAGAATTAAATGGGTTAAAAAGATAATAAATCTTAATATGATGTAGGCATCTATATAAAATTAGTTTTAAACCTTAAGAGTAGGACAAAATTTTCTCATCAAGAAACATGATGCTGTTGTATTAAAAACAAAATAGGCATAATATGTATAACACTTATTACTTAATTAGTAAATTTTATTTATATTCATTATTTATGAATTTATACACATTATATATATATATATATTTTTTTTTTCTTAATATGTTCTTCTGTAAAAAAAAATTGATATGGTGAGTAAATTAATAATATGTAGTTAATTAGGTATATTATCAGAAGTTCAGGCTATACAAAATTTTCCTGTGATTTTTTTAATCCCTCCTAAGTCTCACGTAAGTGATTTGCTTTTAACTAAATTGGGAATTAAAATATCTTTGATTAGATCCGAAAACATATTATTTAAAATACATGAAAATTAGTTCAAAAAACTCAATAAAAAAAAACTAGTTTTATCAAAATATAAATACAAGCAAATGTGGGCATTAATTTATAGGCATAAATGTTTTGTATTTTGGTATGGTTAAGAGCAGAAGTGCGGTGGCAAATGGCAAATGGCAAATGGCAAATGGCAATTGGAGGTTTGTGCAAAATGTGGGGAGTGGGGACTAAGGCAGCGGCATGTGGGGCTGGCTAGCCGCTGCTATTAATGTCCAAAAGTTCCTAACTTCTTCCAACTCATATTATGATACATAAAGCTGAAGTTAATTGGCCTCGTCAGATCCATTCTTTTACAGAGCCAATATTAAAGGGTGGAAACAAAAAAAAGATGGGGAAATCATATGTACCCAATCATGTCCCCTCCCTCCCAAGGATGATGTCTTCAATTCCCATTGCCTCTCTTTGTAGCTTTAATTAAAAAAAAAGCTCCAAAAAAGATACTCCCTCCGTTTCAAATTATCTGTCGTTTTAGGAGCTTGATTTTGTTTCAAATTATCTGTCGTTTTACATTACCAACGAAGTATTTATTGTTATTTTTCTAACGTTACCCCTATTTATTGTTATCTTCAATAGAATAGTAACAAGAATTTTAGTTGACTTTAATAAGGGTAATTTAGTCAAGTATCATTATTTTTTGTTAGAATTGAGGCTATTTAATAGTTATCTTAATTCTTGTGCCATTACCTTAAACGACAGATAATTTAAAACGGAGAGAATAATAAGTTAGGTTCATCTAATTTTTTTTTATAATATTAAAGTTGGTGACATGAAATTGAAACAAGGACTTATATCAGGTGTATGATGATTAGATCCGCTTTCTCTAATTTAGAGATGGACAATCCTCTATCTGAGAAATAATATTAAAAGTCCTATATTAAAGGCTATTAAGAAAAAATGTGTTAAGTAATTAAATATTATATATAAAGATAAAATAAGTTTTGCATTTCAACGTAAAAAGACAAGTTAGGTTTACTCAAAATTTTTCGGGAATTAATGATTACCAAGTTGTCCTCTGGATATTATTCCTAGAAACTTTGCGAATCAACTTAGAAATTGCCAAGTTCTATGAGGACAGGGTTAATTGCTTAAGTTTCCCTTTAACACCAAATTATGACCCCACTTGCACCCAATAATTATTAAGCGTTGAATTCTAGATATATTGTTCATTATTATATACTTTTTCTATTTATTTTTATTTAATATTTAAAATTATTAAATAAAAAATATTTTTATTAAAATAATTTAAATTCATATTATTTCAATAAAAATAATAATTAATATTTTATTAAAATTAAAAAATAATTAATATTTTATTAATAATTTAAAATGATAAATAATTTAAAAATTATTAAAATAACTATCATTTTTAAATAAAATAAATATATTTTAAAAAAATATGCACGTGTCTATATTTAGATATCTTTTTTAAATGGTGATGATTGGAGTTCAATATATTTAGAGAAACTAGTAGTTATAAAATTTTACTTAACTACCTATTTATAATATAATTTTCTTTTTTAAATTGTGTCTTACTGTTGTTTTATTTTTTTAACTTTACAAAAGCTCAATAGAAAAATCTCAACTTTTGGAACAACTTTTTTATAGGTACTTTTTTTGGTGGGGAAATAAACCACAAGGAAACCAAATTGGAATTTTGCCATACCAATATTATAGCCTTTTTAACCAATGTCATAAATCCTAACTATTTCATTAATGATTAATATAGGGCTTTCTACAAAGGACAAAATATATAATAAATACAACTTTTACAAATTCGATGCAAAAATTAATACAAAGGTCTATAAGAAATTATCAAATATACTTTTTCTAAATCTTATATTTTTTAACTAATCAGTAAAAAAATTTATTATTTCTTAATTAATGGACACTAGTTAAAATACCTTACATTATTATCTTTATTATTTAGAATATTATTATTATTATTATTATAAAATTATTTTTGTCAGCAATTTTTTAAAGTGTATTTGTTTAAAATTATTAAATAATATATTTTTTTCTCCTTCAGTTGAAAGAAGATATTTTTTTAATAAAAAATTATTTTATGTTTAAATATAATAATTAAAAATATTTTTAAAAAATATAAATAATTTTAAAAATAATTTTTTTTATTTTTAACTTCTTTAAAAGTTTATTTTATTTTTTTATAAATTTAAACAAATAAATATATTTTTATTAAAATATATTATTTTTTTAAAATAATTTATTTTTAAAATAAGTCGAAATATCCTTAACGCATAGCTAAAAAGTAAAACGCGTTTCTTTTGAAGAAATGGACCGTAAATAGTAAGGAAGGTTCCAGGAAAAAAATCATAATTTGCCAAATTGCAAATCAGATAATCGGGATATTCTGTTTGGTTTTCCCAATGTTTTGATTTGTCCCTTCCGTTTCAAATTTTCCTTTTTGGAATTCTCAGTTTGTTCCCGGTCACCTGCTGAGGTCTACGGGCAGACTGAGGGCAAGCTACTCACGCTCACTTCCAACCTGAAAATCCAATGGGCAACTGCTGCTCCGACGTTGCCGGAGGTCGTGCGGCCATCGGCGGAACGGCCGGCCGTCTTAACAATCCAGCCGATGCTCCCAATGATGCTGTGGATAAGTTCCTGAGGCATCGCGGCTACCATGGCCTCTTCTCTCAGATCGAGGTTCTCCCTTTGTTTGTAACAAGTTTCGCAGTATTTTTGTACATTCTCTCTGTTCACTCTCGAATCGGTTACTGTGGTAGTATTTTAATTCATGCCTAATTTTATTGGAATGAGCTTTTAGAAGTATAACAGTGGCCTCTTTTATGCTGTAGTTATCGTTTTCTGCTTCAGGCCTGCGTGATCGGGATGTGCTCTCCAAGGTTTGTTGGTTAAGCATTTCATGAATCTGAAGCTCCATGAGTAGAATCCCATACCATGTAGGCTGTAGCTTTTCATGGTCGTTGTTGTTTGTAACTTTGTTCAGTTCCATTTAGTTTAAAATTTAAACTTAACTCCATTCTTAGCGTTAAAATATCTACTCAATCAATTCTGGTTCATTTTTGTTTAACTAGCCGATGTTATTTCATTTTTATACCAGCTCAACTACATGATGTCTGATCTATTGTTTTGATATGCATATCACCATGTCTATGCAGGAAAAATAAATTTTAGTAAACTCCTAAGCACTTTGCTAAAAATGGGTCATATTTAACTTCTAGTGATCAGGATCATATAGTTTTGGGATCATGAATTCATGAGCTGCAATCTCGAGTAGAAAACTTGTTACAGAGCACATCCTCCCGTTGTGGTAAGATCTCAATGCAGACTGCAGAGATGGTGCAGTGCTTTAAGATTGTTTGATACCAAATCGTGAGCAAATTCTTATAGCTGCAGTGCTGACACTGCTGGTGTGGACTTCTGAAGAACAAGGATAAATTTTCTGTAATTTGCTTAGATGGTTGTTTGAAATCCAAGTGAAGGATTGGTCATGGTGACTGAAGAAGCCAAGGGTGATGGTTTTTAGTTGGGTCATACTGTCAGCAGCACTTCCATTTAAACGAGAAACATCTGACTCATCTAACTGAAAGAGCGGCATAGTAGTGATATGGGTGCATTCATATGGATAGAGGTCTTTCTTAAATAAGACAATCCCAGATATGTCTTCTGTCAAATTATATTGGTAATTGAGAATGGCCCTTTCTTAGTAAGGACCACAGAGAATCCTGGTCAATTGCAAGCATAATATTATTCAAAATAATTGTTTCCCAGTCTTACCTTTGATATACCAAATATGTTTTTCTTTATATTTCAATGAGAATGGGGAATAAAAAAAGAAATTGATAATCTCAAACCCTAAAATCTGATAGCTGCATTGCGTTCCATGCAAGAAAAAAGTGTGCATGTATTCTACTCTTTACATTGAAGTAAGAGGTGAATAAACTGGGCTTCATTAATGTAGTTCAGCATGTACACCATATGAATCAAAGGAGCCGCTGTCAATTGCTTTTTTGGTTAAAGATGTTAATGTTCATTTTTTAAATTATAATAATGTCATAATTTTTATGGTTAATATTCTCATCATCCTGTTGCATGAACCTTGCATCTATCACAGAAAAGTTGGCATGTCTTATTTTTAGCTTTTGTTGCTGCAGAGTGATCCAATGATGGTTCTTTATGCAAGAGGAAAAAATGGAGCACTTGAGGAACTTGGCCGCACGGAAGTAGTTCTGAATTCCTTGAATCCCACGTGGATCACTAAACACACTCTCATTTATCATTTCGAGGTTGTTCAGGTTTTAGTGTAAGTTTAAATGCTGATATTTTTACTTCTAACAAAGCATATGAGCATTTTGTTGTTTCACAGGAATTTCTCTGTAAAATTTCTTCCCTCACAGGTTTCGTGTGTATGATGTTGATACTCAGTTTCACAATGTAGATGTAAAGGTATAGTGTTTATGATGGCATGTATGCTTGAAGTTATTCTGTTGAGTGAGATATGGTTTTAATATATATTTTTGTCACCAAACTGGATTCCAGTCTACCAATTCCTGTTTTTGGGAATTTTGTAGATACATGAACAAATCATGCTGAGTTCCATCTTTATATATGTAACATATGTTCCTTTCTCTGTCAAAGTTGTAATATTGGTAAGACTTTTTCTGTTTTAGATTGGGTGTGATGAACTAGTGGTCAATTATTTCAGGGAACTATGCAGATCTATCTATTATAGGAATAGCAATATATCTCTATAGGGCATGTGGATTTGAAAAATAGTTAGACCATGTGAAAGAGAGAAGTAAAAATGTTCAAATACTGGATAAAATGGATAACTGAAGGAGACTTTTTATATTCTTCTTTCCATGAAAATATAAATGTTCCCATTGTTGACTTTTTGGTATGCTTGCTCATTAGACGTTATAAAAAGTTGATAGAGCACAAGAGTGTAAAACAGATTGTAACTATTTGGTTGACTTGTGCAGATGCTTAAGCTAGAAGAGCAGCAATTTCTTGGTGAAGCGACATGTGCATTATCTCAGGTAACAAAGGGACTATTCTACTTTTTGTTGACTGATGCCCTGGCTTACAAGTAAATGAAAATTGTAAAGTCATTATACTACTAAATGATTTGAGACATGAACTATAGAGGGACGGAACCTCAGAGACAGAGTATTTGGTGCTATTTTGAATCAGAGAGGCTCTTGCACAAATAAGGCTGCCCTATACTTTACAAAAAATAAATTAGCATTTCAATCATTCTACCATTCAAGATAAACAATTTGGCCTGTGCAGATAATTACAAAATCTGATCGATCATTGACATTAGATCTACACATAGATGATTCCACCAGATCAACCCACTCCCAAAATTGTGGGAAGCTCTTGGTGCATGCTGAGGAATGTATCAGCTCAAAGTCTACTATAGAGATGACATTCAGGTGTTCAGATTTGGAATATAGAGATCTCTTCTCAAGAAGTGTATGTGCTTATTATCTTGTTTTGCTAGGTATTATGAGGAGTGGAAGTTATGGTGTCAGCCATGTTTTTGTTTGTCTTGCAGGACCCATTTTTAATGATTTCGAAAGTTGTGGAAGGTGGTACCCAAATTCCCATTTGCAAAACAGAAGTTATAAAGAATGATCTCAACCCAATATGGAAGCCAGTGTTCTTGAATATTCAACAAGTAGGAAGCAAGGTGTAAAATCTACATCACAATTTTTATTTGGCATGGCCTTCTCTAGTAGACATTTCTGATTCTGATTGCCTGTTGAATAAATTGCCATATCATATTCCTTGTGTATTAAATATTTCTTCATTTGAAGGACATTGGTTTGAGTTGCACTGTGTTGAAAATGTGCATTCTATTCATAAGAAAAAGGAGTATATGTTCAGAAATATCCTTTGGTCAAAATTGGTTTGTTTTATCTCAATGTCTGTTATCGCATGTATAGAGTGCTGGTTAGTTTTGACTTGGTACATAGTGTTTGTTTGTCACAAGGAAAGAAGCTGGCATTTGACATATTGTACTGGCAACAGTCCAGTGTAAGCATGTACATATAACCATAAATACGGAACTAGCTCATACAAAACCCCATTATTTTATTTATTTATTTATTTTGGTTTTATGCTATACACACTTTCTCATTTTCCATTCCTATGATATACAGGATAGTCCATTAATAATAGAGTGCTATAACTTCAATAGCAATGGCAAACATGATTTGATGGGGTAATCAGCAGTTACTTTTTCATCTACCCAACCTTTTCTCCCCTTACCTCTGTGCCCAGGATGAAATGCAGATTACGGTTGTTCGTTCTTAATTAACAGAAAAATGCATAGATCTTTGGCAGAGTTGGAAAAGCTTCATTCTGGTGGGCAAGGAGAAAATTTATTTTTGCCCACTGCCGCTGGACAAAATTCTCATAACAAGGTCTATTATATTAATCAAGCTTGTTTCTATTGTGAATTCCTCAATCTGTTTGTCATAACAAGATCTATTATATTAATCAAGCTTATTTCCGTTATGAATTCTTCTGCCCATTCCTGAAAACATTTATCTATAATACAGGTATTAAAGAGCCAGCTATTTGCGGACAAGCTTAATGAAAGCGTCCAACATACTTTTCTAGATTACTTAGCTGCAGGATTTGAATTGAACTTCATGGTGGCCATTGATTTCACAGGTACTCCACCTGCCAATACATAAGGCTGGGATGGGCGGGGGTCTGGGTTGAGGTCTAAGATTCTCAAACTCATCTCATTCCCATACATAAATAAACTTACATGAGACAAAATAATCTATTTAACTTGTCTTCCTGAAATATTTTTCTCACAGATTTTTGTTTGTTGTCTTGATCATTCATCAAGTTTCTGTTGATATTAAGACGTCTCTATCTTGATTTTTCTAACATTAGCAGCTGCAGCATAGGACTGGCCTTGAAAAGTCCTTCTTTTGACAGTATGAGGCTGTACAATAATCTTAAAAATTCAATATCTTTTCTATTTAAATTGCCTTTTGGTTTTTTCATTTAATTTATCCCCAAGCCAGTGGCTTAATAGTTAATAGTTAAGAACTTATCCTTCTTGCTCAAGGCTTAGGTTTTAGTCTCCAATCGTGTACCTGGTAGGGTGGAGGAATCAGATTTTCTGCCCAGGATTTGTGGGTTAACTTAGGATCCTTGTTGTCCAGCTTCACAGCTGGTATGAGGTTGACCTTCCCCCCTCTCCCATATCCTCTCCTTTTTTCCCTCCCAGCTTTTCATTAGGATAGAAAATGGTCTTTTTGGATGGGAAATATCATCTTAATTCATGTTTCACACTTTAATATGAAAATATATATCTTTTAGACATGCTGGTTATGTATGAGATTTCAGGATGCAAGATATTCTTAGGGACTAACTCCCCTCTTTTATTTACCAGCTTCAAATGGAAATCCACGCCTTCCAGATTCTTTGCATTATATAGATCCTTCAGGACGGCCAAATGCTTACCAGAGAGTGAGAAATGATTCTTGGTTGCAAACATGTTTCACTACTTTATTTTTTTTTTATTCATGAGCCATGAATTTTTTTTTATCAGGCAATCTTAGAGGTTGGGGAGGTGTTACAGTTTTATGATTCAGACAAGCGATTTCCTACATGGGGTTTTGGAGCACGACCAATTGATGGTCCTGTCTCCCATTGTTTCAACTTGAACGGAAGCAGCCATTACTGTGAGGTTGAACTGTGCCTGATCTTGCTTTTATCTCCACAATGTGATAGTTCTTCAATATTTATAGTGTCCGCGTATTTCAGGTGGAAGGTATCCAAGGAATTATGACGGCATACACAAGTGCCCTCTTTAATGTTTCCCTTGCAGGGCCAACTCTTTTTGGACCTGTCATAAGCAATGCTGCACTGATTGCCAGCCAATCTCTTGCAAATGGTGGACGAAAGTACTTCATTTTGTTAATAATCACAGTAAGAGCTAGAATATTATTGCTTATCTATGAAAGTTACTGTCATTGTGCCCATCAGATTTTAGTTATATGCGCATACGGGTTAAATTTAGTTACAATTCAGTGCTTCTTTGATTGTTTGTTTTGTATGCCTTTCTGTGGCATATATTATATGCATCCGTGTTATTCTAGGCATAGTAAAGCACATCACTTTATATGTCTCGCATGACAAAGATAATTTATCCTGACAAGTCAGGACTTTTAAGATTTCCCCATCGCCTTGGTTTACTACTGCTGCACTGAAATTTAATTGATATCCTCCTAGGATGGAGTAGTAACAGATCTCCAAGAAACAAAAGATGCTCTCGTTAAAGCATCTGACCTGCCATTATCAATTCTTATAGTTGGAGTAGGAGGAGCCGATTTCAAAGAAATGGAGGTATTAAGTCCAACTCTTCTGCTCTTTACGTGCAGAGTTATAAGTATTTGGCATCTGAAGCGCTGTGCTTTTTGTGTAAATAATATACCACTACAGGGCTTTGTGTAGTTCTTCTATCCCATTTCTTATTGTGCAGGTTTTGGACGCAGACAAAGGAGAGAGGCTTGAAAGTTCATCTGGACGGGTTGCTTCGCGTGATATTGTCCAATTTGTTCCATTTCGGGATGTTCAAAGTAGGTACTTGCAAATTATGACAGAAGTTTTGGCAAATTATCAAGCACCCCTAAACATTATTCTTCTTGCAGGTGGAGAGATTTCAGTAGTTCAAGCACTCCTTGGAGAATTACCTACGCAATTTTTAACTTATATGCGGTGCAGAAAAATCCAACCGAATCTCTAGTCCTGTAAAGACTGTACATATAAACATTCTCTATTCATTGATCATTGTGCAATTTCGAGGCCCCTTTCAGGAACTTAAATCGTTAAATTCGGCCCAAGGGCTGAGAACTCTTGTTAAACTTTGTGCTAATGGTTCGCCATCGCCAGCCAGCTGTCTTGTCCATAGATCTGTCTGGAGTATGGTTGCTTTTCTCTTGTGCGTGTTTTTTGGGTTTGGGGTTGGCTGGGGCCTGCCAAGTTATATTACAAAATTTTCCTTTCCTCCCACAGCAAAATTTTGTACTTTGTGAACGCTGAAAATTCAATATTACTATTAAAATTTTATGATAGGATTTTTAATCAAAATCAATCATTTTTTTAACCTATTGCACCAGACTTGTTCTCTTTAAATGCTTAGTAAGGGAGTATAGTGGTTACAAAAATATGTGATCATCGTGCACTGGATGAGCTGCAAATTTGTGATCATGGAAAGAATGTTCCATCAAGTTCCAGAATACGCAGTGGAGAAATTTTTTGGACAAAAAGGATGAGAAGAGAAAAACTAAAGAAAAAAGAAAGAATAATCCTCCATGAAAAAGGGGTCTGCTCGTTTGATAGCACAGTGGCATTAAAAAAAACCAAACTGCATATATACGCAGGTGAAAAAGCTGGTTTGAATGGGCCCATTAATTGAAGGTACGTGATGTGGTTGCAATATTCTGAGTAATTTTTTATTTTTTTTATTTTGAGGGAAAATTTTGAAAAAAATCAAAAAATAAAATAAATAATAAAAGAATTTTTTTTAACTCTTGTATTTTTATTTTATTTTTAAATACTTATATTATAATTATTTTATTTTATTTTTTTAAATTATTTCTTGACATAAAAATTATAAAAAGAATGCAAAAACAAAAACAAATTAAAAAATTACTTATAAAGTTTTACTACTCATAGTCTCATAGCACATATAATTATGAGAAAGATGCTTGGCCGTGCTAATCATAATGTAAATACGTATGATAATTTTGTTTTATTTAAGAATAATAACTGGTATATAGAAGTTGAAAATCCTTTTGCAATTAATATGGAAAGAAATGGTAGATCCCCTCGTGCCAGTACCTCCATGTTATGTTGGCCGAGGAGGAACACCAGCAAACTTTACCACTCGACGTGGATCACTAGAATTATTTTTAATTACTTTCCAGATGCGAGAAATCAAGCTAGATTTTCAGACAGCCCAACAAATAAATATTTAACCGTTTAACACTAGAGGGTACAAAAGCAGGTGTTTTAGGACACAAATTAAGATATTGCCATCTACCCGTAACACCAAGACATCAATCTAGGACTTGCTTCCTAAATAATCCTCAACTACAAAGCTAGCTCAATCTAGTGAGTTGTGAGGGAGGTTCTATATCCGGCAGTACTACCCATATATCAGCAAAATAGGTATCTACTTTAAGAAGACAACGATCGATTTCGTGTGGTTCAGAAAGGGAGGTGACCACTCCCAACAGAGACAGAGCTGGAAGCCACAGCGGCGCTGTTCCTCTCGGCGTGGCAAAGCTGACGTAGCTTGGTTGGCACATACCATATGGAAAGACGAGGATGGGCGTTGAAGATAGTATCAATATCCCATCCTTGACCAGCAGCAAAGGCGACAAGGGGCTTATAGCAAGCTTGCCTCCAAGCCCCAACGTTCTCCCCTCTCTCCTTGAAAACCCTTCTGAGTTCATTCGATACCTCCTCGTCGAGACAGTGCAAGGCGTAGCAGTGGACGTAATGTCGCATTTTGGGCTTGTTAATGTAGCTGGCTCCAGCTTTCTTGGCGTACCTAAACACCTGGTTTGTCACCTGCACTTGGTCATAAAAAAAACAGACACGGATTATACGTGTCGACTGGGAGAAGGAGTACAATATAAAGGCATGTAAGAACCCAGTGGGCGTAAGGACGTGCATGACAAATTGACTTGTGCTTTAGGAGGGGATCAGATTCAGAATTAAACCGGAGATGCTCTTGGTTTGGTTTGTGTCTGGATACAGGATACTTCACTTCACTGTACGGACACAACACTCCCATCAATTTAAAGAAGACGGGCCCCACACAAGACTTGTCACGCGTCCCTTGGAACATCTTCCTTCTCAATCTCATCAACAACAAAAATCATATAATATTCTCACAGTGTAGGCAGACCCAAATGAGTCATATGTAATCATGACATGAGTAACTCCGACTCGGTTACTCAGTACAAGGTAGGAAAAATTACAAGTAAGAAGAAAATAGCGTGGGAGACTGGAAGGGCTCGCGTATACTACCTACCTTGGTGGGGCATTTCTCACCACGATCCTTGGCAATGTTCTGGACTTGGATCAAGAACTCACGGCATTGTTCGTACAGGTGGAAGAGGTAGTCCAGGCCGTTCTTCTTGCCACGAGCAACCTCCCCAGGCTCAGTCACTATGAATGGGTGCTCTCTTTGTCTCTCAGAGCCCCCATCACCACCGCCGCTATTATTGTTCCCTTCATCATTTTCTTCTCCTTCCTCCTCGTCTGGATACTCATTGTCATGATGATGACGACGACCTGGTTTCATCCTTGTCCTCCGTCTACTCCTCTGCTGCTGCTTCCTCCTCTCTCCCGCTGCAACCATCTCCCACGTGCTCCCTCCCCCGCTTCCTCCTACCACCTCCTTTTCTTGTTGCACTACCGGCTCCTCGGACAATCCTATACATCAACAGCTTCTCATCATCGCCCATAATCATATCATATATATAGTCTCATTTCTTTGCCAAAAGAGCCCAAAAATAGTGTTACACATTACTCAGATACTAGCTGACTTGAAGAACTATAGTTTAATATAACAGTAGTATAAAGTCAAGCATTTTAGTTTTGAGTGCAATTGCTCTGTTCCTCAATAAGTCAAAGCATTTCCAAGTGTAATTGACTATTAACACGCTATTTTTTATTCACTTTTAGTGTATATATCATCCCAAATCGGTAAGGCTAACAAAGTTAATGATAAAATATTATGGGAAATGTCAAAATGACGACAGTTACGTTGACATTGTAGAAGCCGGCTATCTACAAAAATGTATGCGCACCTTCTTGAGACAGAGCGTCCAGTGCGTTGGTGGTGTCCGCCGAGAGAAGGTTCCGCCGCCTCATGTCCTCGTCGTCTATCCGCCTTCGCTCGGCTCTGACGGCAGCTTTGATCCCGTAGCGCTCCCCAACGAGGAGATCCCAACGAAAAATGTGAGACAGGCTGTTCATCATGTCGTCCAGTTCCTCGTCCTTCATGTCCACCAGAGTACTCACCGTGAACCCAAGCTCCGCTATCTTCGCGGTCGTGTAGTATCTGATACCATACGCTTGAAACAACTCCTCCAGCCCTCCCAGCTCCCTCGGCATAGCCCTCACCGGATACACCGATGCGGCGGTACCAGCAGCCACCGGCACCGGCTGAGGCATGGTGTAGTCAAGAAAGGAGCTTGGGCGGCTACCCGTCGTAGCTGGAAGAACGGTGCGCGGGTCCCACTTAAATACGCTGGTTGTGAATGCGTCAGGATCCATTGTTGTTGAAAGGAGAGCGAGCTCTGAGAAAGCCGAGAGGCACTGTTTGGGTGGAGATAAGGACGACGAAAGGTATAGGTAGGTTACTGTATAAACCCAAAAGAGAGGTGCTGTTGGGTTTCCGAAACTGCCCTTTTGCATGACTTTCGATTCCCGAGACTTGGTTGACAGCCCAAACTTTTGATGTCTCTTATGTAACTGGGAACAGTCCCAAACTAACCAAATGACTAGCCCTCTGCCCTTCCCATTTGTTACAGAAAATTTCATAAATTACTTAAAAAGAATATCCAATTGTTAAGCATGAGATTATGTGTACCTAACTGTTAAATATGCTATTCAATAATACATCAAGAATATCCTAATAATGGACCAGATGCTGCGACCACGGCGAGTAGTTGGATTCATGGTGGGGATGTGATTTGACTGTTATATTAGTAAGTGTTTGTTTGTTTGTTCATACAATTGGGAGTTATTCTATAATTAGCGAGGCGATTAAACTGCGAAACAATCAGAGAGAGGCCTTTTGGGTTAGCTTAGTTCTGTGTGATCATTTGATGAGGCTGATATTGACAGTTGAACAAAAAGCCGCAAAGCAAAAGCAATGCATGAAGCACCTCTTCTCACCTGATAGCAGCCTGCCTTAGTTAATTTTCTAGGTTCCAACGTTGCAGTAACTTGTCTAATAACGTGGGACAGTCCTGTTTGGTTAGGCAAGCAGAACCTATTCAATTCGTCCTGGGAAGGCGATTGCTATCTTTCAACCCCACCCCTTCCCTCCATTTTGCTGGGATATGAATTATGATGCCTCCGTATGTGTCGTGAATCGTACTACTCTCCTATAAACTCCAAAAAACCATATTCCCTCTCCCCTCAAGAAACATTTACCATTCATATCTACCAAAATCCAAACTGCATATCGTATCACAGTTTGAGTCGCAAATTCTTCAAGTTTTGAACTTGTCTGAACAAACTCACATGCTTCCTACATATGGCCAACTGGGGCTGATGTACCAGTACAACCACACATGTTTTTGAATAGTGTATTTGCCATTTAGCTTATTGCCAAGTGTGAGAAAGAGTTGCCTTCGATCTTTTCATTCACTATTACAATGGTTGAAAAGATATTCACCGACTGTTTACTGAGGTAAAAAATTAAACCAACCCATTTACAATATGAAAAAAATAAAATAGAAAAATGATACTTTTGTCAGTGGAAAAGGCAGGGTATCCTATAGAGGGAGGTAGGTTGCAGAGCGTCCACGAAGCATGCATTCATACTCCTACCGTCTTACAGAAACAGGGAAAATCAAATCTCACTGAACTTTGTATCAGTCTAGCTAGTGTGTTTCCTTTAAGCTTTTTCAAAGCAAGAAGAGGCCACTGAGGAAAGAAAGTGGAAAGAGTGTAAATGTGGTAAAGTCATTGACGAGAGAAAATTAAAAAAGGAAGTCATCGTTTTATTTATAATTTATTTTATTATATTTTATATAAATAAAATAAATATGTATTATAATTATTTAAAAATAAATAGAGACTATTATATTAATATGACTTAGAAGCATATAATAGTATTTAAGTAATACTATTCCTTGGCCATGTAAAACAGTAATGGCAGGCAAAGTAAGGAAGGGTCAGGTTGTTCCAGTTAGCCTAAAGCTCTGTAAAAAGCCTGGTTTTTATGTACTTTCGAAGACCACTCACAACAACTACAGCTGTAATGGCCGCGCCCCCCACCATAGATGCTCATGCTCCCAAATTATAAAGACAAAACAGATGGCACCTGTCTGTAACATCCTTCTAATCTTGCCATTTTCATTGTAACATATATAAATGGTCATCTCTGAATATTTCCAAGACTTAGATCTCTTATGAATGGGAATTGGCAAATATCTGGCGCATTCATAAGAAGTTGGGAATATGACATTTGAAAGAACTTATCAACTTTTATAAATTAGTGTCTTAAATGGTGTGTGATTCCATCATATGCTAGCTATCCGAATCCATCGGCATTTGCTGAGTTTTGCATAGTAAATGACGCTATCTCTCAATCTGAGGAGATATGAGCAGCACAGAAGATTGAAGAATGCATTTTCCCCAAAAATAAAAAGGACAAAAAAAAAAAGCCAAAACAAAAGTTGAAAATCTCTTTATTGGAGCTTTTATCTTCTTTTCAGAATAGTAGAAGCTTGTCCGCGAAAGTACCATGAGAACCAAGAAGATTTCGACACGCCATATCCTTGCATGTCGTACCTTCCCCTGACTTACTGACTGACTGGGTGGTTCAGCTTCAGCCCAGGCGCAGGCCCAACCAACTTCTCACTTCTCTCAGAACTGTTCTTTTCTAATCCTCTCACCCTCCTTTCGTATCTTGTTCAATTTTCTCCCAATCATTTTTTTTTCTTTGAATAAATGGAGCCCTTAATTCATCACCCGGCTTCTAAAAATGTTTTTTACATTTAAAAAAATAAATTTAGTGAAGTTTATTTTCTTTTCATTATATATTTTAAAACAACTATTTTGACAACTTGTGTTAAAGTACAAAAACACGAACCATTTTTAAACGTTTTTATAGGTAGTTTTTATTAATAACAATATAATATTATAATTAACATTAAACTACTTTTGGTGAATTTCCTCTTGGATAATTTATCTTTGATTAGACAAGAATAAATTATTTGAAATGAAAGAATATTAGTCTTACAAATCATCAAATACCCCTATTTTTTATAAAAAAAAAGTTTATTTAAATATATAAGTGAAACCGATAAAAATAGATATATAGATATTTTTGAGATAGGGTCTAATAAAATATATCCACATATATAATTTATCTGTTTTATGTTTATGTGTACTAAAATATTTTTAGGTGGGTGAGGAAATATTTTCCTCTACTAAAAAATATTTTGGGCAAACAAACTATACTTAAAAATTTAGAAGGCAGAGCAATGAGGTGAAGATGGGTTGTTACAGTGGGCAGTGGCTGTTGAAACTGGGCAGTAAAACTCCCATGCAAAAAGACTAGGCCACCACCCACGATCCAAAATGCATAAACACACAGTGGAACTTGTAGTAGTGCCTCTTAATTCCCTGAAGAGTAGCAGCACAACAGTGTTACAGTGATGACCAATGAAGACGATGATGGGGTTGCAGAGGCGAAGAGATGGAGTTAAGAGGTTTGCTCTTATCTCCTTATGACTCCTACGATTATCCATTCACGTCTACCTTATTTATCTATCCGTAGAATGCTTGTGCTTTGTCCAACTCCTCTGGAGTCCTGAAGAATAACTCCTTCCAGTTGCATAATTGTTCATTCTCTGGCCTTTATTTTTATGTCAGATAACAGGGGACGGAATTCCGATGGGTTTTAGAAGTGCAGCTAAAACTCACACGACAATTATTGTACTTGGGAGTTGGGTGTCTGATTCTGCCTCTTAGTTATGGCTGTGTGAAAGTAATTCATCTGACTTCATGGCTAACTTTCCTTTTAGTTTGGAATTATTTTACTGAAATATGCATTTTCATTCTCTACCTTTTAATGTAAACATAAAGTTATATGATTTGCTATACTTTCTCGAGTTGATTGAATTAACAGCAGAAGAGGGAGGCATCCTTGGATTAATCATTTTTCCTCAGATGACTGGGCCTTAGTGGCTTGAATGAACCTCACATCCCATAGGAGGTAACAGTGAAAAAGTTCTTCATTAGCATATCTTACTTTGACATCTACTATTTGTTCAGTGAATTTGGCTCTAGCCTATACTATTTTCAAATCAGAATGTGAAAGATGACAAGAAGTAGCAAATTGAATCAGCTGAAATAACCTGATCATCTATAGAATTTCAGTCCTTATTATAAAGCATATGATACAACACGGAATTATTTAAGGAAGAAGAAACTGGCAAACAAACACATATATTAGGAATAAAGATGAGTAATTTTATTTTTGTTGAATGAGCCCTTCTTGTGATACACAGAAAGCAACAGAATTACGCCTACTTGCAAACGCAAGAGGTCAAGAACTCAAATCACTTGCAAACGCAAGTGAATCAGCAGGAAAACCCTTCATGGGTTTGCTTCAGAAGTGTCGAAACACTGTAGATGTAGATAGCAATCTGAATATTTTTCATTTTGACTTTCAAAAATACAATAGGGGAATATATTTAGAAGGCTTACAATTGAATGACACTATTGCCCTCCAAACATACTGCTAATTACAAAAATAGAAGCTCACAGTAATAACAAAACAGCCACAACATACAATACACATCAGAAATATTAAGCTACTCTACTACAGGCAGATACCAAAACTAAACAAGAGCTAAATCATTTTCTGGACTTCTAATGATCTAGCTTGTCCAAGAAATTATAGGGTAACTTGTTCTACATCAGGCCCTCCCTCTTGAGAAAAAATTTGTCCTCGAGTTTGGGTTGAGGTACATAGGTCCTTCTTGGTAAGCTTATGATTAGGAACCAAAGACTCAAAAGGAATGTCTTCATCACATTATCGAAACAAGAATTATGGATGAAACTACAATAAAACTGTTGCATTTCAACCTTAAGAAACTTATATTCATTGTTCTCCACGGGTAAAATGAGAGCATGATCCAAGATTTCAAACTTATATGTAATGCTTTTTTTATTTTCTAAATCCATATAATTCGGCTCTTTTCTGAGAAGCTAATTAGTTGAATTACCACCCCAATCAAACAATGAAAAGTAACCAATGATGATGGAGAGATATTCAGCTACTAACATGTAATACACAAGCTGAATGTTGATGCTCACTTCTAACTTAGTATTGGAAGAGATGCTTTGTTCAGTAAAGAAGGGAGAAGACTTAGATGTAGACACCCTAATTATTCCAACCATGCATGATGAATCATGAAAATCTGCTCTTAATCCACATAAGTGCAACTCAATAGAAAATGGGACGTGCCAAAATTTGGACCTTCTTCTCATATTGATATTGGGACTTCTGATTTTTCTATCCCTTAGAGTGAAATATTTTCCCCAGTCCGAAATGGCACATCGGAGGGAACCCTCTAGATTACCAAGAGAACCAGAATTGTAAATTGTGACAAATGGAAATTTCTCCAATGGAATGCATGCAAATTCAGAGGATCCAGACTCAAAATAATTTGAGAAGCCAAACTTTTGTACTATAAGACTTACTATTGCCTTTGAACTGTCAGTATCATTTCCAGTAAAGGATTTCTCAAAATGGGTATTATAGGTCGTTAATCTATCAAGAAAAATAATAAGCATTCCAACTATATGGGGGTGGCAGTGAATATCATTATTATTTAAGTACACAGTGCACTTGTGACAAACTAAATCACTATGAAGGATTCATAGTGTATGACAAAATATGCACTAGCCAATATAGCTATATCAGAATACTGATCAGATTCATTGCATGTTCTATAAGCACAGTCTTCTTTTAATGCAGTACTAAGAGGAGAAGATAAATTCCCTGTCAAAAGCATTATGTAGCCATCCATTTTGTCTTTCACTTTATAAACAAATCGAGAACATTAAAGACTTCATACAGACAAAGAACTCATCAAACTTTAGAAGCATACCGGTGATTAATTTCTTAAAAGGAAACCATGAGCGCATAATTATTTTCTTGATCAATTTCTAAGTCAACTTCTAGAACAAATGAATGGAGTTTTGAAACAGCAGAGACACCACAAATAGAAGAATATACAACTGAAACCATATTTGGTCCAGAATGAGCTTCTAAGATTTCATATTCATCCTTTGGATGCAATTTGCTTATATGACTGACCAACTCTATGATTGCGCCATATATTGACGGAGAAAGGAGTGCATGAAGTAATTCAATGAGAACATAAACCTTCAACTGTTTCAAAATGGACTCATAAGGGATCACATAATATGCCAGGAAGATAAAAGCACCAAATTTCTCAAACATAGAAACCTTTCGTGGCTGGTTAGAATTCATCAATGTGGCTTCAAAACAATTTATTTTGACTTCATGATATTGATATAGATCCTGAAGTTGGCTACCCAACCATGTACCAGATGTGGAGATTAAGTTAAACAAGCACCTCATATAGTAGGTTTCTTCCCCAACACTTGAAGAGACAGACTTAAGACTTTTTGCTCCCATAAAGCATACAGATCTTAACTCCATTACCAAGTTGCAATACTCTGATGCAGTACTTCTCCAATGAAGATTAGCCACTACATCAAAGACAGTAATATCCCACATAACTTGCTTATGGCTAGCAAAAACACATTATGCCTTTGATATGAGTCAACTGTTGAGATTTTCAATTCCATTCAATGACAATATCACTCTTTCATCTTGAAATTGGAAGTATGTAAAGGCATTAAAAAACTCCACCAGAGTCAATATAATGTGTTCATCAAATGTCACAACAAGATGTGGGAGCTTTCCCTTTACTGATAGTTCAACATCATGGTCAAATGAGAAATAAACTTGAATGCTACATGATTAATCCACAACATACAGTTTATTATCGTCAAGATCCCCTTATCACACTTTCTATGTAGAGGCACTAAAACCTTATATATATATATATATATATATATATATATCTTTAATAATATCATCAAACATAATTCCAAAAAACAAACTAGAATTATCAATCCCTCCAGCTCCACTAATACTACTGGATAACCAATTTAAGCATCCACTTGAGTCTCTTGGATAGTATGCATCACCATAAAACTCCCCTACAACTTCATTGATGCGAATCATAACCCTATTATGCTTAGAACATCTTGAAAATGATGTTTGCATTTCATATTCTGCAGTTGGTTGGTAATTCATATTATCATACATATCTTGCTTGTTCTTCTCAAAATCGTTTTCTAGGTGATTTGAAAAATTTGACTTCCTTTCTTCCAAATTGTTCAGCCCCTTTTTCTCCTTTATAAATCCTGTATGACTATATCCAATTTTTACATATGAGGTATTACCACCATTGTTATCTTCAACAATTTTCATTTTCATTTTTACTTCCAGAAACACATGCAAAGCTCGAGTTCTCATAAAAAAATCCATCACTATCTAAATTATTTTCAACAACCCCACTATCATTTATACTAAACAGAGTATCAAGAAAATTTCTTTCATTAATCGCTCTAAGAACATACTCAGGTGCAATGACTGAAAAACTCTGAGCAAGAACTTTATTATATACAACTTTGGTACTATTATACTTTATGAATACTTGTACACTTTGCTCAGCTACTTTTGGAAGTTCATACCGCCTTTGCACTTATGATTCAATGTCATCAAGTTTATCATCCCAGCCCTTGATTTCCACTTGTTCTTTGTTATTATTGATTGCTCCCACAGGAATTGTTTCCTTTAAAAATATTGATGTTCTCTAATTCCATTTCTCTCCCAAGTAATCCTCATAATCAACCAAATTATCACCTTTATTTAAATGACTTCGAGATGCTCATATTTTTTGTTCAACTTGCCAGCTGTTTTGGTGTATTAGAAATAATGACCATCCATAATCAGAAAGAAAAAATCTTCTCACTAACAATTGCTTCATCTTTTACCAAGTCTTGACTAATGTTTTTCATTACCTTCTCATATATCTTTTCGTTTAGTCCCACCAATCTGCAGCATTACCCTTGAATCTAAATGCTTTCATTTTTACCATTTTATCTTCTGACACTTCCCTCATCTCAAAGAAATACTCCGCTTTTGAAATCCAGTTTAGAAATTTTTTAATAGGCATATAACCTATGAAAGTAGGAATGAAATAGCAATCTTCAAATCCCCACAGCCCTCTCCTAGAACACTTCTAGTCAGGTATCTCATATTCCTTTATCCCATAATAAAATTTCTTATACACTAGATACTCTGAATCCTCTTTTCCACATAGGCATTTACTTCTGTTCATATACCCATTTCTTCTTCCATTTCGGCTCTGAACTCCTCTGTTTTTTACTACTCGAGCTTGCCTATTGTCCCTTTTCAGCTCATTTAGTGTTGCAGTTCACTCCTAATGAGTGTGAAGTTCCTTTTTGGCAATTAGGGGCTATTTGAAACGGTTTTTGTTTTATTGTTTTTTAAAATAGTTCTTGAAAACAACTCTAAAAAATAGTTTTATAGAACAAAAAAATAAAAAACTTGATTAGGTAAAAATATTTTTCATTAGTTGTTTTTCGTGTTTTTTAGAAAATATATGACAAAAACAAGTCAAAACACAAAAAAATTATTTTTGTTTTTTTTTTCTAGTTACTATTTTCAAAAACAGTTACCCTAACGAGTTTTTTTTGTTTTCGCAGAACAAAAAAAAATTTATTTTTAAAAACAGAACCAAACAAGCTGTAGAGCTTTAAGTTCCATTGCCTATTGCTGCTACTCTCTAGTCGCACGTCTCTGCTCTTCAATCACCACCCATATGGCGTATCCTCCCCAATTCGCATATCCTTGGTGGCTCTCGTCACCTCTAGAGTTTCTAGGTCCCAAGAATGACATACTCTGATACCACTTGATACAGAGTAAGTAGTGGAATTACGCCTACTTGCAAAAGCAAGAGGCTAAGAACTCAAATCACTTGCAAACCCAGGAAAATCCCTCACAGGTTTGCTTCAGAAGTATCAAAACACTGTAGATGCAGATAACAATCTGAATATTTTTCATTTTGACTTTCAAAAATACAATAGGGGAAATATATTTAGAAGGCTTACAATTGAATAACAATATTGCCCTCCAAACATATTGCTAATTACAAAAATAGAAACTCACAGTAATAACAAAACAGCCACAACATACAATACACATCAGAAATATTAAGCTACTCTTCTACAAGCATGTCATGCCCCAATCCGGGCATGTGACGGGTATAGGAAACCACCAATAAGATGACATCCTACAAGCCTTTACCTGTACGGATGCATTACTAATGACATAACACAAGACAATATAACAGATCTTTTACAAGACCATGTACAAATTAATCCAACTGTCCAAAACCCTAGCTGTTGCTCCATTGTCTTCCAGGAATGCCTGCAGTATAAATTGGGAAAAAATAAAGGAGGGATGAGTCATAGACTCAGTGAGATGAAAAACCTCTACTTTAGGGTAAAAGTTTGAAAATAAATTAGATATATTTATTATAAGTAAGTGTATATGAAAACATATTGAATTCCAAATAAGAAACTAAAATCACATCAATATTATATTTTACCAAAACAGAAATCAGCTGGCATTATCAGAGAAATTAAATTTAGTCTCAGGTAAATATCAAACTTTTGTCCAGGCAAAAATCAAATTATGATCATTCAGCAAGTTCGACCTTAACAAGACGAAATATTTATAAAAATGCTCAACGAAATAAAAGTAAGTCCAGAAGGATGAATCAAGTGCCTCTTCACTTGAGGAACTCTAACAGATATAGATATCACGTAGCAGATATTCATTTTCGAAACAGGGCTCCTAGTCAGATACAGATATCAGATAACACATATTCCCATTCTGGAGTCAAGTTCACGGATGTGAAATTGAGAACATAGTCCATGGACATACAGATAAGCTAGGTGCACATAGAGTTTCTCTATGGGAGTGGCTAAGGATTCATCCAAAACTAATTTTCATATATCACATAAAATCAATCATCCTTGTAAAACTATCCATAAAAAATAAGTATAATATGTTCATATCAAAATACTAGTAAGCTTCCATATAAGAATGAGAATTTAGTAACCATGTAAAAATAAGGACTTAATACGGTAAAATATGTATAAGTAATCAGAATTAGTTAAATTTGGTACATTCGACATAACGCATAAGTATACATAAATCCTGAAAAGTAACTCATACATTGTGGGTTTAAAATATACAAAACTGATAATTGCAAATCAGATGCATCTCATTAACAAACCAGCAGGATAGGAGGTTGATAGCACTTGCTTTCAGACGTTAAAGCGCATAAATATTGAAAAATATAGATAATTACTTGAAATAAGATAAACTAAAATAAAAGAAAATGCATATATCCAATGATAGAAGAATTCCACTTACATTGATACTTTAAAATTCATTCAAAATACCTCCATTCTTATGTAACTGATTGGACTCCTTAGAAGGTGCTTCTTAACAATTTCTATCACATCGAGACAAATTTTGCTCTTCCACTTGTAACATTCTCTTGAAGTCAAACAACATAAGGGCTTTTCCTATTAATTTCTTCAAGTCTAACACCTACTGAAATTTATAAAGTCCCAAATTCCATCTATGTATCAGTACTCAAGATTCTATCTTTTCTCCAACTTCATCATGGTTACCAATCCCTTCCAAACCTTCCACAGCACATCATTCTGACATTTTAATAAGCTAAAAAAAACTGCAAACCCCTCTGGTTAATTGGGGAAAGCTAACTCACAGCAAATTGAGTCATAAATAATGCTCCACCCCTTCACAATTATCCTGAACTTCTTGTTCCTTACTTTGAGGAAGGAAGGGCGTTAATTTCTTGTAGCTATTAAAAATATGCTAGCCCTTCATTCTTTAATTGAACTCAGAAACTCACACCAATATAACTCCCCATTAATTGAAGATCCATTACAAGATGATATAACAACGTAAAAGTGAAGCCAGAGGACGGAAAGAGGATGAGGGCATGCTGAAAAGGGATAAGAGTTCTGGAAATTGACACTAAATCAATAAAAATATCTGGAGGAAAAGTCATACACGTGGCTGGGGTGGTTTCAGAAAAATACAAGAAAGACAACTCTAGAACATCTAAGAACCTAATAAAAACAAAAGAAAATGTGCTGGAAACCCACGTGTATTTTTTGAAAAATAACTGTCCAAATATATGCTAGAAAAGGACACGATTTCCTGATCATGTTATCATAGATATGTTTTTTTTATAAAAGTTTCCTGGAACGTCACGTGCTTTTCCATGAGGAAGTTTGAAGGAAGGTAGATAAATTTGTACTAAATTTAACTATTATCCAATTAAAAATATTTAGTCATATTATTTTAAGACAATATTTAAGTTTGGGAATATTTTCACCTTCTTCTATCCTTTCTCTAATGGTCATTATTTTTAATTCTCATCTTTTCTTCATCACCACTACAGTACAAAGTTATAGAGGTAAGAAAAATTTCTACTTACTTAATCAAGAAATATTTATTCTCAACCAAAAATATATTTATTTTATTAAAATTCTCTAATAAAAATATTGTTCAAGAAATTACATAAGTAGTCATTACAAAGCAGACACCAAAACTAAACAAGAGATAAATCATTTTCTAGACTTCTTATCATCTCACTTGTCCAAGAACTTCCAGGGTAACTTGTTCTACCTCATCTTGTCTGACACGTGGTTAGTTAACTAGCAATCCTGGATGGGGACTAATGGCATTTGGCCCCCGTATATGTCTGGGAGCTGACTCTCATCTATGTCTTCCAGCAATGTAGATTTTAGCTTATTGTTCTCCACGAACACTATCTGCACACATATGCAACAATTATCAAATGTCCTTAAAACATCTCATATGCATGGTTACAGATTTCGAAAGTCACCTTCTTTTTGGTTTTGTTGTCAATGAAAGGGTAAACAATTTTCCATGCTGTCATAAATATGGAAGGTGCGTGGACAATGAATAACTTCCCCAGTATTTCTGGGTAATAATCCTGCAACAGGAAGCTAGCGATCATGAGTTCTGAATGCTTCTACCATTTCAGGGCACAGGCAAAAAAGGGTGAAGAATGGTGAACTATACCTGCAAAATTTTTAGAGAACTA
>JASKGM010000014.1:3688039-3775289 GCA_034509205.1 Ceratonia siliqua
AAATAATTATAATAAAAAATAATTTAATGAAAGAAATAATATAATTATATTAAAAAATATATTTGATTAAATTTAAATTTTATAATTATAATAAAATTTAATTATGATAATATAATAAAAAAAGATGTAATTATGATGAACAGAGGGGTAAAATAGTCGAGAAAAAATGAATCTACTTCTCCTATAAGGAGAAGTTACAAAATAGAGATTCTACTTTAATCACAATTTCTCATTTTACTTCTACTTCTCCTTCAAGAAGAAGCAGATACGAACAGCTCATTTTTTCATTTTGCTGGAAGGAGAAGTTAAAATCTCCTCCTTTAATGCAATCCGAACGGGCTGATAGTGTTGGGCATCACCAAGTCACAATGGCAGATATTGCATCTTTGACAAGTAGCATGGATAAGCTCAATAGTAATAATTATAGAAAGTGGAGTGTGTGGGTACAATACTATTTGATTGGCCAAGACCTATGGGATATTGTTGACGGTAACAACACAACTCCACCACCGATGCTGAAGAATTGATGAAATGGAAGATTAAGGCAGGCAAACCAATGTACGTGCTAGCAACAACCATCGAGGATGTATTGTTACAGCGGATCAAGGATGCCAAGACACCTAAGGAGGCATGGGAAACTCTATCTGCATTGTTCGCTAGAAAGAATGATGCAAAGCTTCAACGACTAGAAAATGAATTGTTATCAATCACACAGCAAACTATGTCGGTAAGTGAATATTTTACAAAATTTGAATCTCTGTGTGAAGAAATCTCAAAATTAGATCCTCAAAATACAATCTCTGAAACAAGGATGAGGAGGATCATTATTCAAGGCTTAAGGCCAAAATTTAATAGAATTATTACTGCAGCCAGTAGATGGGCCAAAGAACCAACTTTAACAGAGTTAGAAAATATTATATCAAATCAAGAGGATTTAGAGAAGAAAATGTCTAAAGCCTCAATAAAATATGAGGAGACAACCCTCTACAGTAATAAAAGGGCATATAAAGCAAAAGGTAAACAGTTTGGAGCAAATAGATCAGGAAGAAGGCAAGAAAACGAGAAAAAGCAATCAGAAGGCAGAAGATTTCAACAAAGAGGAGCTTGACAAGCTAGAGACAATGAAGAAAAGAGATATTGATGACGCAACAATCAATGCTACAACTATGTAAAAAAGGCCACTTCACTAGAGATGCCGATTCAAACGAGTTGAAGGTAATTTTGCAACCTCTAATGAAAACAAAAATAACAGTGAAGAAGAATGGGACCTTCAAGCGTCCTTAGCAATTGAAGAATATGAAGAGTATGCAATGTCTTGCATTATTGAGACAGAAGATGAATCAATACTCACCAAGCTAGGCATTCATCTCGGTAAGTGATAAATTGATGAATTATAATGATGATTGGATTGTCTACTCAGGATGCTCTAATCATATACAGGAGATTTTGAAAAGCTGACAAGCACCATAGAATATAAAAGAGGACGAGTTATGGTGACAACAGATAATATCAAACTACCAATAATGCATGTTGGACATGCAATTATTACTTCTTGCTTTAACCCACATAAGGTGCTGCCGTAGAATGTCTATCACACGCTAGGTATGAAGAAAAACTTATTGTTAGTTTCTCAACTTACATCATCTGGAAATTATGTGGTGTTTGGTGTAGAAAACGTAAAGGTATATTCGAGCCTAAAGCCAACAAGCATGCTAATCATGGAAGGATGACGTCTAGAGTCAATTTACATAAATTCTGCACAAACGGCATATGTAGACAAAACGAGACTATTGATTTGTGGCACACAAGGCTTGGACATGTGAGTTACCACAAATTAAAGGTAATAATGAAGAAATCAATGCTCAAAGGGGTTCCCCAACTTGATGTTAGTGAAGATGTGGTATATACCGGTTGTCAAAATGGAAAGGCACTTCAACTACCATATGAGGAGTCAATGTTCAGAGCTAAAATGCCCCTGGAACTGATCCACTCTGATGTATTTACCCGCGTAAAGCAACCATTTATCAATGGATTCTAGTATATGATAACATTCATTGATGACTATTCAAGGTACGTGTGGATTGAATTTATGAAAGAAAAATCTAAGTCACTAGCAAAATTTAGAGAGTTTTGTTGATAAAGTTAAGTTCATTCTTCCAAGAGGCAGTGTGCATAAATAACGGTGGCCGAATATGCACGTGCACAAAAAGAAGATATTTGTAATAAAAAACATTTAGAAAAAACTAGAATATGAAAACTGACATAGACAAGTCAGAGAGTTGGCTATATATATATATAGCTATTAACCTTCTTGCAAAAGCATCAGAAACTAGAACTAGAAAAGTCTCACAAGCTTTGTACCAATCTTACCAATAAACTATTCTATTTCACCAACTTCACTCATGTCTCTTTCTCTCTCACAAGTCCTAAGGCTCATCATCATTAAATATATATCCCATCTTCATTAACTATCTTCTTCTTCTTCTTTTTTGAAAAAAGTCTACAGTGGTATCAGAGCCACGTTCGGTCATATACTGGGTGTGACATTTATAATCCCTCCTCAACTATAATCCTTTAACCATATCCCAAAATAAATTTAACCTATGGTCACATCTACTATTAGTTTCTCATATATTCCTCTTGTAATGCCCTCAAAAAAAAAACCGGAGGGGGGGCCAAAACGTAAATACCCAAACCTTAAGGGCCAAATTACAATTAAAAACTTTCAAAATTTTTGCAAAGGGGTCCCCGGGCTCCTTTAAATTCTCTCACGAAATCCCTTGCTCCATTCTTCAGAAAACTATCGCTACCATTGATTTCTCTTCCTCCATCGCGCCCACCCCTCTCCCCAGCCACCTGAGTTCACTGTCCCCTCTCCCCATCTCTCTCAGTCTCCCTTCGTTTGCCATAAGCCAGCCACCACGTGACCCAGCCACTGTGGGTCCTTCTGGCCGCTGCAATCGTACGCCGCTGTTGGTGAGGTATCCGGTGGCCATCGTTTTGCTTCCACCCAGCCACCGTCCATGCCTTCGTTCCAACCAGCCACCATGGCTTCACTTTTCTGCTGTTATCCGTGACTGTAGAGTGCGAATTCTAATTCCTTCCCTCCTCTGTAAGTTGAGTTTTCAACCATTTTAATTATGGTAGTTGAAATTACTTGCTCTTGGACCCTTACCTTACTTAAGCAACTGATTAAAATGAATTTGGAAGAGTTAAGTGTTTCATCTGGTCTACTGCTAACCACACACAAACCATGATATAATTTGTATAATTAGGATTTCAAGTGTGTTGTTTAAGTATGTCTATTATGGGAGAAGTAAATCATCTAAATTCAGAGACTTTGTCAACGTCGAACTTAATCTAAAGGTTGTAAATTCGAAAGTCAAACTCTTCTTTAAGTATGGTGGAATTTGAGAATTTGAGAAAATTGAGAAAGTGATATATATGTATATCTGTGAAACTCATTATTATATTCCACAGTATGAAAAGTGTCTAGATTTTGATATTTTGAAAGTATGAGGTATGAGAATTATGAAAGAAATTTAGAACTGTAATCTGGGATCCGTAATAGAGTGGTGGTAGAACCACTAGGTGCACCTAGGTTACGACCTTTATCAGTTGAGGGCAGTTCCTGATAAAGGGTACTTCTATCAGTGAGTGCAGTTCTTGACAGAAGATTGAATGTTGTTGTGAATAGTTCCTCCGGATGAGAATGCTGGGAAGAGAACATGAAATTTAGTATTTTCCTTCAGTGAGTGCAGTTCCCAAAGGTGAGGATTGGATTACCCTCTAGTTGAGATTTATCCTCAGCAGTGGGAACATTGTATTCTCAGTTTAGGTTCTCCCCTATGAGTATTGATGGATCCTAGGGAATTTATATATGTTTTATTGAAATATTTGCTGATATAAATATCACTTTGAATATCATATTAAATATTTCTATTGTGGCATGATTATAAAGTTAAAGCTATTTTTCTTCCTAAATGTAAGGTGCATTAGGTGCTTTTATGTTAATAAAGTATTAAATGAGATTTTTAAGTATTTTAGCAGTAATGCACTTTACGTCTAGAGTTTTAGTTATCAGTTGGTAAGTCTGTTTTCCATTCACTGAGTCAGTGGACTCACCCCTCACTTTAACATTTTCAGATCAGCATATCGGTAATTTACCTTCAGCTCTGCCTGCACCCTTTGATCCAGCTGATTGATTTAGTAGGCATCACTTGAGTAGTAGTATTGGAATTTACTTGAGGATTGTGGATGATGTTGAATAGGATTAATTACATTTTTGTTTATTTTCATGGCCTGTAGATATAAATTGCATAGTCTGTGTAATTTGAATATACAGTCCATGATGGACCTTTTACTATTTTTCTGTTAAGCCACTGAGGCTTCTGGTTGATGGTGGGCATGTCCACCTTGATATTTTTACAAATTTGTACCTTGGGATAATCCATATTTCAGGGAAAATTCTGCAGAAATTTTTAATAAATTTTTGACTTAGAATTATTTTTATGAAAGTGTATTTTACTTTAATATTCATTTAAGAAGGATTTTGAATGATATTAATTGCATTAGTATTTTAGGCTGGTAGGTAATTACCTGAAGAGTAATTCCCTACGCCGGTCACGTGTCCTAAATTGGGGTGTGACATTTATTCCAGTTTTTACTGATGAACATTATGATCTTTGGAGTCTAAAATTAAAGACATATTTTAACTCACAGAAATTGTGGGATATTGTCAAACATAGGTTTGTTAGCCCGGTAAATACCTCTACTCTGTCCGAGGAAAAGCATAAAAAATTAGAAGAAAATCAACATAAGGATGCTTAAGCTTTGTATGTCATTCAACAGGAGGTGAGTAACATCATCCTCAGGAGAATTTCTGATGTTGATTCTACAAAGAAGGCTTGGGATATTTTCAATATTTATTACTCTCATACTTCAAACTTCAATATTTAAGGTACGCTCCATCAAACTTCAATATTTAAGGAGGGAATTTGAAATTTTAAAAATGAAAGAATCTGAGACCATAGGTGAATACTATGCTAGAATAAAAGATACAGTTAATCAAATGAAATTGTATGGAGAAAACATGACTGATAAAAGAGTAGTAAAAAAATACTTATTACTCTCACAGAAAATTATGATCCCATAGTTGCAGCTATTGAACAAGCAAAAGATATAGAATCCTTATTAGTAACTGAACTAGTGGGATCATTGGAAGTTCATGAAAAGAAATTAAAGAGGCGCAATGAAGAAACGGTTGAAAGCGCATTCCAAATAAAGATGAGTCTCAAAGATCAAAATTCTAAAAGTAAGGGAAGAAGATTTAATTAAGATTCAAGAGGAGGAGAAACTTCTAAAATCGGAGAAAATAAAGGGGCAGAAAAATCATCCAACAGCAGAGACAAAAATTTTTCATGTAGAATTTGTAAGAGGAAAAGTCATCAAGAAAAAGATTGCTTGTTCCAAGGTAAGCCGCAGTGTACTAAATGTAAAAAATTTGGACACGTGGAAAAAGACTGTCGCACGAGAAATATTCATCAAGCTAACTATGTGGAGGAAAGAGAAAATGATGAGTATATATTTTTTACAAGCAAAAGCTCGTCTAAGAAGGCTCAAGACATGTGGTTTCTAGACAGCGACTGCAGCAATCATATGATACCGTACAGAGACATTTTCTCTAAACTAGACACAACTTTCAATCAAGTCAGATTACGTAATGATTAATTCTTGGAAGTACAAGGCAAAGGAACCGTAGCAATAGAGACAAATAAAGGTACGAGATACATTAATAATGTCTTGTTGGTTCCTAGTCTAACACAGAATCTACTCAGTGTCGGATAAATGATGCAACGTGGCTATACACTACACTTTGAAGGAGACACATGTACTATCTATGATAAAGATATTCTCATGGCCAAAGTCAAAATGAGAAACTGCAGAGATTTTCCTATTCACTGGAGATATGAATCCACCATGAAGACTCAACTTGATGATTCACTACTATGGCATCAAAGATTTGGACACTTCAACTATTATGGTCTCAGTATTCTACATAAGAAAAATATGATGAGAGATCTCTCCAACGTTAAAAAAGATGGAGCTGTATGTGAAGGATGTATGCTTGGAAACTAACATCGACAACCATTCTCATTTGAGCCAACATGGAGAGCCAAAGAAGCTTTGGAGCTCATCCATACAGATATCTGCAAGCCTATGAAAACTCCATCACTCAACCAGAACATGTACTTCATACTTTTTATTGATGATTATACTAGAATGACATGAGTTTATTTTATGAGAGAAAAATTAGAAGTTTTCAATATCTTTAAGAAATTCAAACAATTAGTAGAAAAACAAAGTGGCCGTCAAATTAAAACACTACGAAGTGATCGTGGCAAAGAATACACTTTTAATGAGTTCAAAAAATTCTGAGAAGAATAAGGAGTTTAACATTAACTAATAGTTGGTTATGCACCTAAACAAAATGGAGTTTTAGAAAGGAAAAATTGAACTGTAATGGAAATGGTGAGATCAATGCTGAAAGAAAAAGGACTACCCAACACGTTCTGGGCAGAAGCGGTATATACTGCTATATATTTGTTGAATAGGTGTCCAACCAAAGCAATAAAAATAAAACGCCAGTGGAAGCCTGGAGTGGAAGAAAACCATCTGCTAAACATCTTAAAGTATTTGGCTGTATCTGCTACATTCACATTCCAGATAAGAAAAGAAGCAAACTTGATGAAAAAACTAAAAAATGAATTTTCTTGGGCTACAGCACTGAATCAAAAGGCTTTAGAGTATATAATCTGAAGACAAAGAAGCTCACCATTAGCTGAGACGTAGAATTTGATGAGAATGCAGCATGGAACTGGGAAGAAGAAAATATTAAGAAGAAGAACATATATATAGAGCATCCAACTACAACTATTCATGAAAACATTAATCAAGATGGTACTGATACTACATCTTCACCAGTTACTCCAAGAACATCACCAACTCAAGAAGTTTCCTCACCAGAATCTGCACCAAGAAAAGTACGAGCATTGAGAGATATTTATGAAAGCTGCAACTACATAACTATAGAGCCAGAAAGCTTTGAAGCAGTAGCAAAACAAGACATATGGATAGAAACCATGAAAGAAGAAATAAAAATGATCGAGAAAAATGAAACATGGGAGCTGGTTGAAAGACCGAAGGAGAAAGAAATAGTTGGCGTTAAATGGGTGTACAAGACAAAGTTGAATCCAGAAGGATCAATACAAAAGCACAAAGCTAGATTAGTAACGAAAGGATATTCACAAATACCTAGGGTTAACTATAATGAGACATTTGCACCAGTGGCTCGACATGATACAATAAGAACTTTGATCGCATTAGCAGCATAAAAGAAGTGGAAAATTTATCAACTAGACATCAAATCAGCATTTCTAAATGGATTTCTTGAAGAAGAAATTTATGTGGAACAACCACAAGGGTTTGTGGTGAAAGGAGAAGAAGACAAAGTATTGAAGTTGAAGAAAGCTCTCTACGAATTAAAACAAGCTTCACGAGCTTGGTATAGTAGAATTGACAAATATTTCACGAATCAAGGATTAATGAGGAGCAAAAGCAAGCTAACTCTATACACAAAGACCCAAGGTAATAACAACATTCTTATAATTTCTTTATATGTGTCACAACGTGACAGATGGGAAAATACCACCGTCGTGACCCTAATACGATAAAAGAAAAAAATACAGAGATAAAAATAAGAGTCGCCACCAATTAATTATAAGGATAATTAGGATTCTTTAGAACCAAAAAGAAAACTGGCCCTTGAAACCAAAGGATGGAGTCTAATTACGTGTGGGGAAGGTGTTAGACACCTCACAATGTCCATCCCTAAGGATGGTTAGCCTCAATTTTTTGTGCTTAAGTTTATTATTATTTTGAATTACCCCTTTTATCATTTTGATTACTTTAGAAAAGATAAAGAAGTGAGAAAGTTGGACCTGTCTTACTGTGTAAGTGCCTACGTACCCTTAAGGGATCAAGGTCCACGTAGTTCGAATTAATTAAATTAGAATTTGTTTAGGAGAGATTAAGATACTATGGGAACGTGAGTTTCCATATAAGGTCTGACAAAATAAGAGATTAATTCTCTACATATAGTTTGAATGAATAAGGACAATATGGGAAGATGAATTTTCACATAAGGCCTGACAAAATGGGAGATTAATTCTCCTCATAATGTTTAAAGAAGGAAGACAGTACGGGAAAATGAATTTCCACATAAAACTTGACAAAATGGGAGATTATTTCTCCATATAATGTTTTAAGAATAATTAAAGAATCCTAGTATTGCAACAACTTTTTGGAAACCTTGGGATAGCAACATTTGAAATTGGTAAAGCCTGGGGTCAAAATAGTATTTTTTAAGAGTATTGGGTCCAAACTTGAATTTTTAAAATTATTTGGGTAGATGAAACTGAGGATTGGTACTCCCATCACATTTTTCAAATTTTGGGACTTTAAAGTCTTTTGGAATATAGACATTAGGGGTCAACCTCAACTCATTTGCACTGACCGCTCCATATAATCATATTCCTTGCAAAGTGCTTAGCTTTTCCTCTATCATAAGGACCTAGTCCAACATTCTCTTTTCTTTTTCTAATTCCTCTAGCTTTGAGGGTGGCACAAATTGTATGGGGTCATAAGCATACATTCCAGGATGTATGGTCATTACATTTCCCTCATCACCTGGAAAGTTAACTAGAGATGGTGGTGGTGGTAGAACAGTCTTAGCCATTCCTAGTACCCCAGATGATTGACCCAAGTGAAGTGACTATTGAGGTGGTTGAATCAGTTCCTTACTCCTCATACTATCAACCATAAGATCCATGAGCTTTGACATCTATTCCTACAGCTGGTCTATTTGATTTTCTAATCATTGTATGTGCTCTAAATTGGTTGGTTCAATCGACATAGTCCTAGTCCTTTCATATATACTCTTGATAAAGCAATAATGCTTGGATGAAGCCTTCCTGATGTGATTTTGTTATTTTCTTTATTAAAACAAAATGAATCAGCTTTTATTTTTAGTGTTAAGCTTTCCATTTTTGGTGTTAGTGTCGTTCATTGAATCATTGAACTCTTTAACGAGCGAAGATTAGCGTTAAGGATTTCATCCTTACCTATGCCCCTATTAAGAGTACAATACTTCACAAAGAAAATCATGGTTAACAATGTCTCAAGGAGGTATAAACCATCGCATGAGTATCGTCTAATTTGAAATAATGTGTATATAATTAAGCGAAAGAAAGACACACTTAAGTCTATCTTTAATGTCAATCATCTTAGCTTCAACAATTTAAGGACCTTGAAACAAAACTCCATAATGGTAATGGAAAATAATGAGAATGCCATTTTTTTAAAAAATAAATAAAGTGCAAGGTGAAGTTGTATAAAACTCTTTCGCTTTTTCTTTATTAGATTTTTTTTTTTAAAACAATGAAATGTGATAGGTAAAAAGACAAAGAAAAAGAGAAGACAGAGCATACTCTTCATTACCCTATTTAGGCTAGCTTTAGGGTAAATAGAACTATCCTGAGTGGTCAAGCCCTAACTAGAATGTGACAGTTTAACAGTGCACTGGTTTCATGGTAGGTCTATAATCCTATTGGAATGGTCTTTAAAATAGGCCGCCCCCACTAAAACAGCGAGGATCTTGACTTTTCAGTGCAATTGCAAGGGTGAATAGAGCCTCCACATGCAACCGACTGAATAAGTGAGTTAACAATCCGAGCGGAGGCTTTCATGAATATTTGGGAGAATGAATCTCACTAGGCATCATTATGACACCTCCAATTTCTAACCTGAGGTTCTCACAGACCTGGATATAAGGCCTAAATATATGTGCAAAGGTTGTGTATGGTGCACAGTGTGTGTGAAGAGCATACAAACCTTAACCATAATTGATCTACCCAACAACAGCACCCAAAACAGCAAAATAAAGCAGTTAGCCATCTACCCTAGAGTGTAAATAGATAACACGGTTATAGTCTTCTACCCTAAGGTTTCAACAGATTATGCCATTATGGAAAGCAATTTAAACAATCACACGCAGAAGTGCCATAAATTAGTTACTCACAAATGCTAAAGCAGTTAAAGCAAATATTTACAATATGCTGAAGCAAATAATACAAAGAGTGAGGGGTAACAAACCACAAGCAAAGTACAAACAAACCAAAAAGGGCTTGACTCTCTGACTATCCCCAGTGGAGTTGCCAAATTGTCACAATGTGACAGACAGAAAAGGCACATCGTCATGACCTTAAGATGATAAAAGGGAAAACACATAGATTAAAAAAATGAAGTCGCCACTAATTAATTAGAAGGATAATTATGATATTTTAAAAACCAAACACTAGTCCTTGAAATCAAAGGAAAGGTTCGGGAGTCTATTTAAGAGTAAGGAAGGTGTTAGGTACCCCACAAAGTCCATCCCTAAGAATGGTTACCCTAAATTGTTTGTGCTTAAATTTGAATATTTTAATTACCCCATTTTTTGTTAATGCGATGATGGAAAGGTGAAGAATGAAAGAACCAGACTTGTCTTACTGGGTAAGTATCGACGTACCGAAAAATGGATTTGAGATTATCTTAATGAGAAATTGACTAGGAATGTATATGATCACTTTCCTAGGGATGACAGGGCATTAGGAGAGAATGAACCTTCACTTAAAATCTACAAGAGCTAAGACATTTAGCGAGGATAGACTTCCACTTAAAGCCTACGAGAATTAAGATATTAGAGGAAGATAGATTCCCACTTAAAGCCTAGGTGCTAGGACTTTTGGAGAGAATGGACCTTCACTAAAAGCCTATGAGAATCAGAACATTATGAGAAGATGAACTTCCACTTAAAGCCTATAGGAATTAGGACTATAAAGGAAGATAAACTTTCACTTAAAGCCTTAGAGCTAGGTTTTTTAGGGAGAATATATCTCCACTAAAAGCCTATGAGAATTAGGACATTAAGGGAATATAAACTTCCACTAAAAGCCTATAGGAACTAGGACTTTAGGAGAAGATAAACTTCACTTAAAGCTTATAGGAATTGGGGTGATCCTTGAAATCACATTGAACAGGGTAGGAATAAAAGAATGCTTTTAATTTCAAGAACACCTTTAATTTCACAAGTTTTCACTTAAGCCATTAGGACCTTCACCTTAAATCACCAAAAATGTTTTCAATCAAAGTGGGTCTTTGGAACCCAATGTGTACAAAAGATATATCAATTGGACCCAAAAGACTTTAATTCAATGGCCTTTGGAACCTAACTTATTATAGTAGGACTTGGGCTTGAAACCCACTTGTTTGAAAATGATTTTCTAAATAAGGTAAATGACCAAAAGTCTTCATTTCACTTTTAACATGTTGAAAACTTACTTAATTTATTTTCAAAAGGCTTAATGATAAAAAAACAAAACTTACTTTATTTTTCTTATTTCCTCAAATAATAATTAAGGTGCATTGGACACCTCTTTATCTTATTTGCAAGGCTCAAAACCAATAGTCAAACACCAAAAATAGTATTAAAAAAAAGGAACGCTTATGCCTTATAAGAGGGGGGAAAAATAAGTTAAATCAAAATATTACAAACCAAGAATAGAAAAAAAATAACAAACAATTAAATAATAAAAAAACTATCAAATCAAACCCACTTAGACATTATGAAAATAAAGGCAAAATGCCTAAACATTATACCAACACAAACAACAATCACTGGTGGGATAGTTAACTGGGAGAATAAGGGATACTCAAAGTTTCTAAATAACCATGATGAGTATAACCAAAACATATTTACATTAAAAGTATTATGTTTGAACCAAAATACAACCCAAGTTGGAATTAACAAGCGAGCCAGCATTATTCCCCAAAGTGAGATTAAACCTGAACCCGCAAAATCAAGATAAAATTGACCTCAACCTGATTCACAACTAAAATCCTGGATTTGAAACCAATTGATGTGGAATCCCAATAGATATCATTTTGACTTCTGAAATCCTGATTTGGACCACAAAAAATAATACCAAATTCAAACCAATACCATATTTTAAATCGAAGATAAACTTAGACCAAGATCAACAAAACAAAATGGAGTGAAAATAAACTATTATTCCATTTTCAAATATAATCAAGTCATAAACAACCCCCAAACCAGCTTCACATTTGAATTAAAATAAAATCAAAATTAGAATCCACCAATTTAAAATGCCACTCAAATCAGACACAACTCAAATGTTCAACTGAAATACAAGGTGAAGATTTTTACCCTTGATGCTTCAAAAATAAACCCCAGATTTGTACTTCTCTTCGAGCTTCTGAATCAGGTACATGTAGAGGCAACGTCTCCCTAATGTATCAGGGAGCTCCCACCCCACTAAATCTTGCTCCTCCTCTTGCCTAAAACTTCCAAGCTCCGCGTTGAGTATTTTTTTTAGAGAAGCCTCACTTTCATCAGCCACCTACCTTCCTTCTTATAGCCGAGTCCCCTTACATCTAAAGGTCAGGAGCATCCAAGATAAAGCGTGAGATGATGAGCCACGCATAAGAGAGAGACGAAGAAGAAGAGTGAAATTGTTGCAATAGCATCGAGGTGTGCTGAAGGTGAATGGTGTAAGCTGGCTGTAACGGCCTCAAGTGCTGCAAGAGGAGTGTGAGATGGGGCGTGCATGTGAGGTGTTGCTCTAGTCATGTGCATAAAGGAGCAAGAGAGTAAGTGGAGCAGGAGAAAAAGTGGAGAGGGGAACCATGGCAATGTGATTGATGGCTAGGTATCTCTGGAGGTTAAGGAAAAAAGGATAAGTGAAGGTGGGTCATGGGTTAGGCAGGCAAGTAATAAAATCAAGGATAAGATCCTTCCACGGTTGTGCATGACGGTATCGGTAATGGCTGAAGGAGCCTTACCGACTTTTTATTCTTGGGTTTAGTTCACTAACAAATTGAACAAGCCTGAACAAACTCAATGATGTTTGCTCACATCCGTGGCCATATGAAGTTGGCCTTAACTCGAGTAAAGGTCTTGGTGAAGCATGCATGACCCCTAATGGGAGTAGAATGAAACTCATTAAGCACCATAATCTTGAAACTAATCTCTCGGGGAAGCCATATACTTCCCTGAAAAAATACCAAGCCATTGAACAAGGAAAACCCCTCTCGACTGGTAGGATTCACTGATAGTTCTTGAACCATAAACTGATATTCCTCGTGGGCATTAAATTCTGACTTGAGACAATCTAAAAATTTGAATTGAGGCATCGAAAGAACGAAACATTGCTCCGATGTGTCCTTCACCCTGGCTCGAGACAGAGTATTGGCAACTAAATTAGTCTTGGCTAAACGATATTGGATCTCAAAATCAAAGCCCAACAATTTGATCAGATAATGATGTTGCTCAAGCATTTGTATCACCCAAGTTAATAGATCCTTTAAACTGTGATGATCAATCTAAATGATAAGTCGACGGCCAAAAAGGCATTGCCGCTACTTTTCAACAACTAATGTAATGGCCATTAGTTCCCTTTGCTGTCCTAGTACAAAACTGCTTATTAAAGAACGCCAATGCCCCTCATTTTGCATCAACACCATTCTTATTCCTTACCCTGAAGCATTGGTGTGGACAATGACTGGGAGGTTGAATTTTGGAATGGCAAGCACCGGCGCTTATGTCATAGATTGTTTCTATTGATGCGCGGTGGCATCCGCAATCCCGCTATTGTTTATTGCGAGCTCAAGTGGTACCAGGATCACCCTTACGATCCCTAAAGGGGGAGGGGTTCGATTATTGGGGAGCCGCCCTCATCGCGGGGACAAATAAATAATAGCGAGATTGCGGATGCCACCGCGCATCAATAAAAACGCCGGCTTTTGGAAGGAGCTTATAAGGCGTCCCTCAAACCTTTTGTTTATTTGTTCCCCGCGATGAGGGAGGCGTCCCCAAGAATCGAACCCTAAAGGGGGAGGGGTTTGATTCCTGAGGAGCCGCCCTCATCGCGGGGACAAATAAACAATAGCGGGATGGTGGATGCCACCGCGCATCAACAGTTTCAAATGAAGAAATGCCTGATTAGCTTGCTCTATCCACTGGAATTTATCCTTGTTAAGGAGTTCAGTCAAGAGAGCTGCAATGGCCGCTTATTGATGCATGAACTTCCAATAAAACCCGATAGGCCCAAGAACCCTTGAAGTCCTTTCACTGTTAAAGGTAGATGCCAATCCAACATAGCCTATATTTTGGATTGATCTGAAGCCACCCCTTCGGCAGTGATCACATGGCCCAAACATTCCACTTTCGTTGTGCAAATAAGCATTTTGACAACTTGAGAAAATACCCTCCTTGTTACAATCGATCAAAGGTCATATCCAAAAGCTACAGATGTTTATTAAACGAAGGATTGTATATAAGAATGTCATTGAAGAAGACAACAACAAATTTATGTAGAAATGGTCAAAGAACTTCATTCATTGCCACAGCGAATGTCGCCGGTGCATTACAGAGGCCAAACGGCATCAGTCGAAACTCAAAGTGGCTGTCATAGGTATATGGGTGTGAAACGACGTTTTATGAATGTCAGCGTCGTGCATACGTATTTGGTGACACCCCTGCAATAAATCGAGCTTAGAAAACCATTGTGCACACCCCAATTCATCAAGTAACTCATCGATAGTAGGGATAGGAAAACTATCCTTGACGGTGACCGCATTTAAAGCTCTACAATCTTGTAAAATCGTCAAGTTTCTTCTTTTTTTAACTATCAGTACTGGCAACGAGAAGGCGCTGTTACTTGATTAAATGATTCCTGATTGTAGCATTTTGTGGACCTGACGTTCGAATTCTTCTTTCTGAAAATGAGAATATCAATACAGCTGTATGTTTACACAAAGTATTCGAGAGTAAGTGGATGCGATGATCATTGGTTCTCATTGGCGGCAAGGACGATGGCTTACTGGATTGGGCCTTACTTGTATCCAAGAAAATTGGGCTACGACATTCATTGAAACGAGCCTCTTTAATTGGTGGCCCGTTATGGCATTAAGTTGACCTTGTGAAGCCACTTTGAACTCAACGTCCTAACCTTTCCACTTGAAATGCATGGTTAAGGTTGAATATCAGTCATAGTAGCCCCCGACAACTTGAGCCATTGCACGCCCAAAACGACGTTGATTCCTCCCAATTGCAAAACATAGAAATCGACGTGGAAATCCATCTCACCTACACTTAAGGTGACCTGGTTGCATTCGTGGTAGCACACAAGCTTTATACCGCTACCTACTAGAACTTGTAATGGCTGGGTTGGGCTCATTGGAAGACGAAGGAAACGAGCCAAACGGGTCTGAATGAAATTTGTGCATGCTAATTCCATCGATGAGGACTTGGACCGACTGCTTGTAAATTCACCCCACCACTCGCAGGGTTTCATGGACCGATTGGCCGGATAGGGTGTTGAAAGTTGATGCTCATTCTCCAGAGACTTCCATGAAGTCGGTGAGCAAAAGAAATATCCAGAAAATGTCCAATAAGAAAAAGCATCTGAAAATGACACATGCAGCAAAGAAAAGTCAAGAAAAGTGCAGTAAAATAAAATACATTTAGAATTACTTAGAACTTACGTAAGTCGGTGAAAGAGAGCCGTGTTCATCCTCTGTGTTAGCTGCTGGAAAATAATACCAGCCATCAACTATAACATCCTGGAAGCTAGAGTAAAGCTCCAGCCATGTACTCTTAGCCATGTATACTCTGTTTTGTGTGTGAAAAGCAGAGCATAAAGTTCAATTTCTAATATTCCAATATAGGGAATGAAAGCTAATTTGGGCTGCTTCTTCATGGCAGGCCTTTCTGAACCACCACGATCCATCTCAGATTCAACGCTGTCCTCTACCAGCGCCGACACATCCTCATCGTTTGTGATGAGCAAGAAGAAACATGATTTACATTTATGCGAGGGTGAAAACTTCTCGTCGGAATTAAACCACAATCCTTTTTTGCGCTTGGCTACCACTTCTACTTGCGTTAACCGTTTAAAGGCCGTTTTAACTGGCGGCGTCGGGGTTTTGTCGACGATAACAGTGGTGATGATGAACTATAAGCTAGCCTGTGATCAATACTTAAAACGACAACGATAATCACCGAGTTTTTCTTCCTGTATTTTGGCTAATCCCACTGCCTATGACAAGGACAGAGGTTGGAGTGCTTGTACTTCTCGATGAATCTCGATACTCAAACCAAAGACAAAACAGCTGAGAAGGAATGGCGATGCAAAACCAGCGATGCGGTTGGCAAGGGCTTCGAATCTATGGAAGTACTCCAGAATCGTATCTCTCTGTGTTAGTTTGAACAATGCACTCTTTGGATCCTCGTATTGTGAAGGTGCAAATCGGACTTCAAGCGCATGTAACAATCCTTGCCAAGAAACGATTTGCGAATTATTGTACATCCATTGATAACAACTGAGAGTTAGTCCATCATTCTAACTACTTGCTAACTAAGTACTTGTTAACTGGTTGCCCGAATATAATGACAGAACACAGTGGCAATTGTCATTGCACATGGTCATTCAGATTATTAGGCTTTGCAAGTTCTCTTCGTGGTCTCTTCTTTTCCCCCTTCATTCTCGTCATTGTTCGTAACACACATCCAATGCATCAACAAACATCGTGCACAACGGATAGTTTGCATAGGTTATTTAAAAATCAACCAAGCTGAAAATAATTTTTTTTAGCAGATAAATGAGCCTTATTATTCAATCAGAGGCATCCACTGGTGCAACCTCTAATGCATTGAGAACATCACAAACTCTAGGAAGGTTCTCGTAGGCAAGGCCAACTTTGCATGACAGACAAAGTGTCACCATCTACTGGCATGGGTGGTAAAGAATCCAAATCATCTTTTATCCCATACATTCTCCTCAAGGCCTCAGAGAAAGCAAACCTCCAATCAAACATGAAGTAGAGAAAATCAAGATATTGTTTTAAATATATAAAGATATAGAGATGAAGAAGAATAAGGTAAAGCAGTTAAACTACCATACACTCGAGGAAAAAAAATGCAATGCCTTTAAAGGGCCTTACTTGCAATTTCCTGCGTTGATGGCATCACGAAATGACCAAAAGTCTTTCTGCGAAGGATTTCGGTGATCCATATCCATGTGAACCCAGAAGTATAGTGCATCCCCTTACCTTTGGGATTGTATAGCATCTAATAATGCATTTTCAGTAGTTCTTGAAAAGATGCCTGTCAAACCCCAAATAGACGTCAAACAATCCGGAACAAGTGGCACAAAGAAATATAATTCTTTGCTCCAGGACAAACAAAAATGGAACTTGGTAAATGATATGATTTTCCTGTGAAAAATGGTAAGATTATCATAAAAGAATATTATTAATTGAAAATGATAATTTAATTTGAAATCAATTCTTAACTTTTTAAATCCTTGGATTCAAAAACAAGAAGAAAATCTAATTTTTTTGAAAAAAATGAATTGAATTCTATTTTAATTAAATTCCAAACAACTCAAATTTAAAATAGAAATTTAAAATTGAATTCTTAATTTTAGGAATTTTTAAACGGACTCTATAACTAATATAAATGTCTTGCATCACTTTTGTTTGTGTTGAATGCCATTCTACTCAAACCTTTTATGATGGTAAACCTTTGAGGACCTAAAGATGTGACCACGTTAATAACTTAAACTGGTAACTTGCTTTGTAGAAAAACCTAATATCTTGTCATGTGTTGTTTGGTTAGTAGACATTTCAAGTGCGTAGAAATTAATATAATACCATGTTAATATTCTGTGTTGAGTTAATTGCCTTGGGAGATACGAAATTTAAATTCTTTTTTAATGTCTTCGATAATTTTATAATGGTGCCTATGAATGATATTGAAGGAAAATATTGAATTTCATAAGGAATCAAATACAATACGTCTAAAAGCACCTAATGAAATTTTCTCTTTTATTTTTGTTGTCCACCTCAAAATATATTCAAGCCTTTAGTTCCATTCCTTGTGCGCAGCTCACTTCAACCATCAATGCTATCCATGCTTGGGTTCACTGATCTAGCACATCGATCACTTGGTTATTGTAGTAAATAAAATCGATGAATATTGCATATAAATGCAGAGATGGCTGCCAAATTAACTAGTACTTTAGTACTACTTTTATATTTATGAGATATTATCTAATACGATATACCTTAAAATATGTTTCATTTGAAAAAGTTATCAACAAAACTCAACCTCAGGATTTCTAGGCCAAGAGCTTAATCTAATAATAAAAAATATAAAGCCATGTGAAAGAGGTACGCATTTTCCTTAGCTTTATGTAAACACAAGTTCGACGATGATATAGCCAGGAAAGAGGCCTCCACCCAAACTCACAGGAAGTTACATGTAGACTTTTACATAATTATAAATACCTGTAGACTTTTACATATTTATAAATACATGTATACTTTTACATAATTTTAAATACATGTAGACTTTTACATAATTATAAAAGGAAAACATGAGGCCTATGAGAGGACCATCTAAGAGAAATACTTAAATTCGTCTTTTAAGTATCTATATGACTCGCATCCATGGAAGTCATTGGCAGGAGAGGACGCATTCTCCTCCTAGGTTGTTGAACACTCCTAGGGGTGAGAACACTACCCATCTTTTGGATCATAAATATAAAAAAACCAGTTAACAGCAAGCCAGGCATAATGCGTGGGACCAACCCCAGAGAATCTGGTAACAACAATGAAACCAATGAAACCACTGAGATCGAACCTAGCACCACCATGAAAGTGCCAAAGTCAAGCTGAAGACAAAGACCCCAGAAGGAAAACCTATGTCTAGTCCAAGAAACTAAGCAACAAGCAAGTAAGCTAGAAATGGCAACCCATGTTATGATGGGAAATGCTTGAAATGGCGTGAGACCATTTTCTGCTGGATATTTCACTTGAAGGAAGCCAAGTAGTATGGGAATGATAAAAGCAAGAATGGTCTGCGGTTCAGCAATGGATTTTTTGCATATTATTAGGACATTGATGATGACCACGTTTTGATTTCTGGCATAACCAGGCCTTGTCATCCTTACAAGATCATCAGCCATGGTATAGAAAGTCAGAAACGTACGTGTATCATCAGTAATTGGATATGTGTTAAGCAAAGGGTTGTTTCAAGGTATGATTATATAGATTATAGCTATAGCTTGGTCTTGGCAACAGAAGGACATAGTGATTAAAATATTGTATAGTGCTTTTCAGTACCGGTTTGCTACGCCTTGGGAATTGGGATCTTCTCAGGTGTGAATGTGTGTCACTCAGCTATTGGGTCAGTGCGAATAAAATATTACATGTTCATTTACATATCTGTCTTCGGATCCTAGCTTGGCTTTATTAAAGCCAATTTGGCATCTCTTGAAAAATAATAATTAATAAATCAAGTTCGGTTTGTTTGACTCATCTTTTCCCAGGTCAATTCGGCAGCCCTAGCTCTATCAAACCTTGACAGCAAAGACTGCAACAGCCAACATGCATGTCATAGACTTAAAATTGGAGATAATATCATATACAAATTAAAACACAAGCGAATTAACTTAGTACTATCAAACCTTGAAGGAAATGCATGCAGTCTCGGCATATATGCTGTGTGTGGTAAGATCAATATGGGACAATGGCTACAAGATATAAATTATTATTTGTTTATTTAATATTTTACATAGCTTGTAAGCCTCTAATTTATGAGCTTGCTATAAAACTGGAAATAATAACAATTTTTTTTTTATTAAAACTGGAACATGCATGTCATAGACTTAAAACTGGAGATAATATCATAAACACAAATTAAAACATAAGTGAAGTAACCTAGTACTATAAATAAAGTGATTTAATTTTTTTTATGAATTAATCAACTATATAATAATAACTGAAAATAATAACAATATTTTTTGAGCAAGAACTAGGTAAGTTATTTTGGAAACTATTATTTAGAATTTCAAAATAAATAGGCAAAACTTATTTTAGCTTTAATTGATAAAGACTTTCTTATGGCCAAAGAAATGAAGTGGGGTTTCAGCAACGGGATTTCTTCGTCTGAGCCACATTGTGATAACTGCAATACTAAAATAATTATTTGTTTGCGTGAAGTGGAGGTTTTCTGTTGCTACAGTACTAGTCTTTGTCGGTTCTGTTTACAACTTTATCGGATACTCGGATAGAGATCCAGCTAGTCAAAGCCATGCGAGGTTTAATTTTTTGTTTGTTCTGTTTACAACTTTGTCGGATACTATCCAGCCAAAGCAATGGCAGGTTTAATTTTTTGTTTGTTCTGCTTACAACTTTACGATGATGTCATGTTTGTAATCAAGTGTTACTACTTCGAAAGACGGAAGAAAAGAAATGGAAGATGTTCTCCTCTCACGGGGAACAAAAGCTAAAATAATGATTTTACGCCCAAATTGATAAAAAAAGACTTGGCCTTTAAATTGATTGCAAATTGGAATGACAAACTTCATCTAGGAATTTTTTTCTATTTATGTACTTATAATTAGCATGTTGGTTCCTTGAAGTAGTTACTTTATATTAAAATGTAGTTATACTTGGTATTAATACTTGATAATTCTGTTAAAACCTTGACTTATTCCCAATTCAAATGCGTTGTTAGTAACCTTAACCAGTGATATTTGCTGTTGGAAGTAGATTCATTCTAATACTGCATTATTAATTTCTTTTGGCTAAATTCTTCTCTTAATTTCATAACTTCTTAACAAGTTTTAAGTTTATCCTTTAATTTTTTTTTTGGTCCCATAACTTACACAAGAGTATTAAGTTTATCCTTATCGTTAATTTCGTTAACTTCATTAACAGAAAAAGGGAAGGTGTCTTCCACCTAGCAAGTTAATTGGTAACATAAATATTTAATTACCATGTCACATGCTCACATTGATTCGTCCCAGTCACTTCCACAGGCTACGCTCTAGACTCTCCTGTTCTTTTAAAACTTCAAAAACAAAGCTTTCCCACTAGCTGGTGTTCCACGCAACAATCAACGATAATGGAGAGAGGGAGATGATATAAGCACGAAACAAAATTTCTTTTGATTTCACGTAAACGCTTGAAATATTTTTGTTTCCATGAAGAACAAAATGAAATACTAATTCAAAACTGAAATTCTACCGTTTCCATAGAAACATTACATATATCCATTGTTTCCATGGAAACGCACGAAAAGAAATATTAATAAAAAAAGATTCAAAGGAGAAAAACATATTCTAGATATTTTACTATTAATTAATTTAAATTTTTTAATAATATTTATTGATTATGTATTGTGTAATTTGAGACTTTGAGTATAATATAAAATTTACATTAAGTTTTATTTATAAACATTGATTGTATCAATGTTATTTAAAAAAATATAATTATTTAACACTATATTATTTAATTTTATATATCTCTATCATTATTATTATGTTAGAAACTTTGAATGCTTTAAAATTAAAAAAAAATTATTTAAAATTATTTGAAATATTTTTTCAACAATCTTTCAATTTTACAAAATTTTCAAAACATTTTTATTTCATAGGTGATCAAAACAGTATGTCCTAATGAAATTTAGTTTCTTAAATATAAGAAAATTTGGATCCTATCATATTCTGGAAGAATATAACAAAATTATGTTCTTATTTTAGTATATAAAAATAAGAGTGGAGCTCAATTAATGTGTCTGCATGGTAGATTTGAATCCTATGTAGTTATTGGCATTCAATTAAATCGTATTTATTCAATACAACACCAAGATTTAACTAGTTTTATTTTAGGGTGTGCAGCGTAGTCATATTTTAAATTTTTTTTTAATTTTTTAATGTTTTCTTTTAATTTTTTTATTTTTTAAAATTGATTAATTACTTTTTATATCATATATTTTTAAAAATAATTTGAAAAATTTTAAAATAGTTTTTTGTATTTTTATATTATTTATTTATAATTTTTTACTATTCATTCATAAATTTAAAAATTTTAAAAAACATAAAAATATTTTAAAAAAATATATCATATAAAAAATAATTAATTAATTTTAAAATTAAAAAATTAAAAAAAATATCAAAAAAATAACTCCCTATATTTTGTTTGTTGTTTTGCACACATCCCAATTATTTCTCTCTCAAATCAAGGTCAGGATTGTTCAAATATGACGGCCTGTACTTGCGATCTATTTCCCTGCGTGGCAGATGAAAATAAATAATTTGAGAGAGAGGATACCTCGCATATCCAATTAGTTGGGTGTTAACTCCTTTCTCTCTCTCTTTCTTTTTTGTCTCCCCTCTTTTCTCTGTGTCTTCTGCAAGGAAAGACCTGATGTTCTCCTTCTCTCTCATCCTTTCACTCTTTCTTCTGCAAGGGAAGACCTGATGTTCTCCTTTCTCTCTCATCCTTCCACTCTTTCTTCTGCAAGGGAAGACCTGACGTTCTTCTTCTCCCTCCCTTCTCTCTCTCCTGCTTGTTGTCTTTTCTCTCTTTCTCTTCGTTTATCTCGGACTCTCACACATACCTTTCTTTCTCTTTTTCTGTTTGTTCTTTTTTAATAACTCTTTCTCTGAGCCATAAACATTATATGAATATTTCCTGTGTTTCCGTGTATCAGTTCTGTTTTATGTTGACATGTCTTTGTCCTTGTCTATTCTTTATATGGAAACAAAACACAAGGCATCTGTACTTTGTTATTGGTTTCCTAATTTGGCATACTACTTTTTTTGTGATCTTAAATAGGCTAACACTGCCTATCGTAACATTTATGTAACGGTAGATAATTTTTTTATATATATTTTTTAATTTTTTTAATGTTTTTTAAAGATAATTAATTATTTTTTATATTATATAATTTTTTAAAAAAATTTTAAAAAATTTTTAAATTTTTTACATTTACTTATACTATTCATCTATAAGTTTGTTGACACTATTTATTAATAAGTAAAAAATTTAAAAAATTTAAAAAAATATATTACATAATAATTAATTAATTAATATTAAAAAAATTGAGATAAAATAAAAAAATACAAAATTAATAAGTCGAAACTTACTTTATAGTCTCATTTTAAGATTGTAAAATAAATTATTTTTTTAAATATTATAATATAAAATATTATGATAAACAAAATTTTTATATTTAATATAACAATTAAAATTATTATAATAATAATATAATTAATATTTTATAAAATTTAATAAAATTAAAATTTATTACGTAAGATACTAAGATCCTCTTAAAATAGTATTATCACACAACATTCTAATATTTTAAATAACTTCCCTTCCAAAAAATTAAGATAAGATAATTGTACCAAATGTTTCTTATTGATTTTATCATCCTCAACCGTCCGTCATCAACGGTTTTTTTCTTTTTAGGCGTGTTACATATCCCCTTCCTCTAAACACTTAACTCAAAAGTTAATATTGAAGTTAAATTAAATTTTTTTAATTTTAGAAATAAATTGTTAATTTTTAAAACAAAAATAAATTGTACAGCTTTTAAATTAAAAGAGGTTCTTTACATTTTAACCTAAAATTTAAAATTTTTATAATATTTTAAGAGGTGATCATAAAATATCTTAAGTTTAAAGTATGAGAGGAACTTATAAATTTTGATTTAGAATTAAATAAAAACTTAAAAAAGACAAAAATAACTTCTTTTGTCCCTTTTCCACCCTAAAACTCCTAAATTGAAATAGGTTCTTTACATTTTAGCCTAAAATTTAATATATTTTTACAATATTTTAAGAAGTCATAAATTATCTTAATTTTAAAGTATGAAAGGAACTCATAAATGTTGATTAGAATTAAATAAAAAACTTAAAATAAAAGAAAATAATTTTTTTTTTGTCCCTTTTCCACCCTACAACTCCACCGGCAGACGGCCACATTTGGAGCAATTCGATCGGTCACCAAATCATTGTCTTTTATGGATTGTGATATGATCTTGATAATATATTAAATGAGAAGGAAACAAAATAATTTGAGCAAATTATATTTATTTGTGATATATTAAATGTAATATTAGATGAGAAGGACACAAATAATTTGTAGGGTTAATATAAAGTTTGACTCTTATAATTTCAAGCAATTATCAGTTTAGTCCCTATAATTTAATTTCAATCAATAGAATATTTATAGTTTATATTCCTATTAATTTGGTTCATGTCGTTAAGTGGTAAATTAACATCGTTAAATGAAAGTCAGACATATATTTAAATATTTACGTAACAATCCTAAGTGACATAATTGAAACATTAACTTTCAACTTGCAAAATAAAACTCCAAAACGACGCAATCCCTATTCCTCTGCGGTCAGTCAACCACTCTCCAAAACAATGACCTTTTTTTATTAAGGGTTACTACTGTTTCAGAGACCTCCCATCTGCCATCTCCATCTCGTGCCCCTGCAATTTCGACAGTCGCTGGTGGTGGCTGAGTCGCTGTCATCCACCGTCGCTGGTGATTGTGTCTTCTCCCTTGGTGAGCTCAGCCATCTCTCTGGGGAATGTGGAATGCGCTACACATTTCTGGAAATTTGAAACTAATCAAGAAGATTTTGTGCAATGGTGAATGGTAAGAATTGTAATTTGAAGCTAATCAAGACTATTTTGTGCACTGTTGGTCCTTGCTCTTGGTAGAACGCAACCTGGTGAAATTGCCTAGGATGGTAGTTCTATTCAGGTTGTTTTATTTGCAATGAACTATGAAAATTCAGATGAATTTGTTGCACCAAATTGAGAATGATATACGTACTTAGATCAACATCAGTACAATAACTAATGGGTTCTTAGTTTCTTTGTAATTTTTGTTTGAATTCTTAAATTTAGTGTTTGTTGGGGTAGTAAAGATTTGGTCAAATTGAAAGGTTCAAAGAACTTGATGAAAAAGCCAGCATGGTGTCAAGGGAGGATATTAATCTGGCTCTTCAACCTTCCACCATATTCATTTTGAATGTATTTATTATAGACATCAAATCCATGTTGCATTCTGGCTTCGTTTTGGAAGCACAGACTATGGCATTTAGAGAACTTTAGTTTACTGATAATCTGTTGCATCATATTTTTTAACCATATTTTCAACTTTTAGTTATAATTTTATTTAAACTTAAATTTTAGGGACCACACTTTCTATTAATCATAATTCGTAATATATAAAATTAAATTATTAAAAAATTTTAAAAGAAAAAAATATATTTAATATAAGATTTGTTATTAATTTTATTAATAAAATAAAAGTTTATATGTAAATTTAAATTAAAAACATTATGAATATAGATTTTAAAGAGAGGTGAATATATAATTTACTTGAATAATTAATTATAAAAAATAACTCCACCTGTCATTCTTCCTCTTTTTCCTGTCCATTAGCTTTGACATCGTAGGCCGCTTCCCGCTAATTCCCAGAAGAAGAATGTGTTAAAAAAATCACGATTGTTTTGGACAGATATTAAATTATTTACATAATTAATTAATTTAATTTATACTATATAAGAAAATATTAAAATTTTAAAATTTTTTAATTTGAACCTTTGGTACATAATAATCCCATGTAATTTTAATTTCAATAGTGAGTCAACATATTCAAAACGCACTTTTTGAATCAAGTCTGACTAAAATTCTGATTCCACTCACTACTTTTCTAAATTTTATTTTACTTAATAAGTGAAATGAACTATTTATCGCATCTTAATATTTTAAATATTAAATTATCATATTCTGTTTTTGCTAACCAGGATTGGTTAAGGTGTATTAATTAACAATGTTTTCATGAATAATATATTATTTTAATAAAAATCCGTAATAATTGATAATGATAATAATAAATATAATTGTTTTGTAATTTTTGAAGACAAGAATATCTTTAAAAAGAATTTACTTTCCTATAACAGAGGTTTAAATTAAAAAATTATTAACATTTTAATATTTTTTATAATATACATTTTTAAAATTTTTTTATATTATATAACATTATATATTAATAATTTAATATTTTTTAATTTAATAATTTAATATAAAAATAATTAAAAAATACATATTAATATATTAATATATATATATATATAATATCATTAATTGAATCACTTAAACATACATAAAATAAGTTTAAAATAATATAAAATATATGTATTATTATTATTTAGACTAAAAATTATTAAAATGATATTTTTTTGACTATTTTTTTTTTGACTGATTCATTGATTTTTTTATCTAATTTTTTTATTACCGGTTTTGAGGGTTTGATTGGACCAATCAAAAGACTAATTCATCGATTTTCTGATCCAATCTAATTTTTTCAATAGTATTAATTAAGTGAGAACTATCCTACCGCCCACATAAGTGGGTGGTAGGGTAGTTTTTTTATAATTTTTTTGATTTTTTAAAATTAATAAATTAAGTTTTATATCATAAATTTTTTTTAGAATTCTTGAAGATGTTTTTGTATTTTTTGTAGAATTTTTTAAGTTACAAATGAATAGTAAAAAAAATTATGGATGAATAGTAATAGAGATGTAAAAAAATTCAAGAAAAATAAAAAAAATATTTTAAAAAATTCTGAAAAAAATATATAAGATAAAAAATACTTAATTATTTTTAAAAAATAAAAAAATTTTGAAAAAAAATATAAAAAAATAAAAATAAAAAAAAAGTGGGGTGGTAGCTTAGAAATTTGGCTAAGAGTTCTCAGCTTGAGGCTCTATTAACATTAAATTTCTTGAGTAAACAGATATTTTGAAAATGCGAATATCTCTTGACTAGTAGAAACAGACTCAAATGATTTGTTTACAGAAAAATTAAAATAAACAATGTAATAAAAGTAAACAATCAGTATTCTTCTTTGCAGGGAACAAAACACACATACACGTACAACCCCAAAACCCTACCAAAACCTGTAGTATATAACAAGCTATGAGACGTGGTCGCCTTTAGAATGAACGAATCTGCAGTCTTTCTACCCACACCAAGTGCCACGGGACATTTATTGGTACAAAAAACTATAATTAAAATACTAAAAATATGTAACCAGCACCGTTTCTTCTTTTACTAACTCTCTTATGCTTCCACAGCTTCATTTGCAACCTCCTCCTCCTTCTTCTTCTTCTTCCCTTTCTCTGCAGCGTACTTCTTATTTTTGATCAAATCAATGGTGTCATTCTCATGTTTTTCATCTATCATCTTACGTTTTCCAGCACTGCTGTCTTCATCTTCAACATCAGCATCCTATAATTTGACAGAATACAACAGGAAAATTAAAAGTGGTGGTAATCGAATTACACCAGCAACCATCTTGGAAACAGAACTTATAAGCAATCACAAGCTGAACAGTTCGGAAGTTGGGGTGAACCAGAAAAGACAAACTAGAAGGAATTGAACTTGAAAACGCACCTGCTTAATCTCCTTCCAAGGTTGTTCCTCCTGGTCATCAGGAAGAAATTTGAGATCAATTAGCTGAAGCATGACCATCCCCGTCCTATAATCCTATCCCTCGAAGCCCCCATATCCATTGGATTCTGATTTCCAAAATGGAAGTGATGATATCAGCAAATTTTGGTTGCGAAGAGCTGGGATTCCTTCGTATATATAAATGCAGAAGAGGAAGGCCTTCTTATTATATTAATATTGTGGTGAGGGTTGTGATTTTTCCAGGCTGTATGTTATACTCGTAGTATGGACTACAGAGCATACACAAGAACTCTTCTGTTATTTTTATTTTTATTTTTGTTATATATATATATATATATATATATATATATATATGTGTGTGTTAGTTATTATATGTGTTGTGTGTGTTATTATTATTTTAAAATAATAAAAACTAAAAAGTTAATTTAGTTATTTATAAAGTATACGTAGTTAATTTTTAACGAGTTATTATTATCAAATTATTTAATTATTTATATTTTTTAATTTTATGAATAGTTATTAACATTTAACATATTATCGCACCAAAACCTTATATATTAATATAAATTGATATATTATTCTTTGAGTTAAGTATTTTTTGTTGTCACCAGAAACACTGTATTTTAACATAATTTTGCATGAAATTCTAATGTTTAGTATATTTTTAGATTATTTTATAAAAACTTTCAAATAATACTAGAGAAAATTATTAAAAAATTATATTTAAAAGGCATTTGAATGAAATTAATTTTAATAAATTTATATATCATACCTTGACACCAAAGACTGCAACATGCATGTCATAGACTTAAAACTGGAGATAATAGCATATACACAAATTAAAACAGAAGTGAATTAACGTAGTACTATACTACTATAAATAAAGCGATTAAATTTTTTTAATTTATTTTAATGAATTAATCAACTATAATAATAACTGAAAATAACCATATTTTTTGAGCAAGAACCAGGTAAGTTATTTTGGAAGTAATTATTTATAATTTCAAAATAAATAGACCAAAGTTATTATATTTTTAATTGATAAAGACTTTTTCTTATCGTCAAAGAAATGAAGTGGGGTTTCAGCAACGGGATTTCCTCTTCTCAGCCACATTGTAATAACCGCAATACTAAAATATATCTTTGGTTGCGTGAAGGAAATGGATATTGGAGGTTTTCTGTTGCTACAGTTCTGTCCTCGGTCTTGTTTTTTTGTTTGTTCTGTTTACGATGATGTCATGTAAGATGCAATCAAGTGTGACTGATTAAAAAAACAGAAGAAAAGGATTGGGAGACATTCTCCTCCTCGTCACAGGGAACAAAAGCTAATTAATGTAGCATTTATAAACTTCAACTAGCTAGCTTTTGGCTGCAACCTGGATACAGAATGGAGAAATTGAGACTTGGTTTACATCTTTTTATTTTTTCTACTGGACCAATTATAAACTAACAAATAAGTATGTCAGTGTAGGATTTATTTATGATGTGTTTATTTATTTAATTATTTTAATATATATATTTTTATAAGCAATGTTATTTAATAATTTCTAGCCACAACATACAGTTAACAAGCTTTAATGGTAGGGGAAATTGAACTTCGACCATTTTCGGACTCCTAGGCCCATTTGATTGCAATGGGGTGACAAAAATATGTTGTCTGGCAACTTGAGAAACGAAATATTCCTTAAATGGTTAACTATCACTACACGAAAGCAGTAAACTAAAATTTTTACAAATTTCTACCAATATTCTATCGGAGTAAGGTTTTTCCTTATTTGGAAAATAAATAACTTCAACTTTATGATGAAAAAATCCATCAAAATTTAAAAAAAAAAAAGATTTTACGCCCAAATTAATAAAAGGATTTGGCCTTTAAATTGATTGCAAATTGGAATACCAAACTTCATCCAGAAAATTTTGGTTCCTTGAAGTAGTTACTTTATATTAAAATTTAGTTATACTTGGTATTAAAACTTGATAATTCTGTTAAAAACATGACTTTATTGCCAATTCAAATGCGATGTTAGTAACTTTAACCAGTGGTATTTGCCTATGGGTCACATGTTGGAAGTAGATTCATTCTAATACTCCATTATTGATTTCCTTGCCCTTGATTTCTGTTCCCTCATCTTATATGCGCTATGCATTGAAGTTTGCTGAATATAATTGGCTCAGGAAATACTTGAATACCAGACTTGTTTTGAGTATGGAGCTTAAAACATGAATACATAATCACCAGTTAACCGGTTAACTTTAATCAGATCGTAAGAGTTTCCAAAACTTACATCTTCCCCCACCTTTCTCTAAAAGAAACTACCATCCTCAAGTAATGGAATTACAGAACCAATAACAAAGAGAAAGAATGTAAACTACTTTACATATTAGCTATTTATCAGCATTCAGCATCAATGACCACAAGGATACAGTTTCTTACAAAACCCTCAACTGATTTCTGCAATTTTTTTTTAAATGAAAATCATATTTATGAGGGGAAGAAAAATGAACAAACAGAAGTTACAAAAGAAGAAAAGAATTTTCAATCAAGATCTATTTTTAACGATGCCCCATAATCTCATCAGATGATATCATGACATTTTTGCTGTCTTTGAAATTTCCTGCTCTTCTGGTTGTGGCTTCACATACTTCCCTATAACTTGCTGGCGATGTCGCTTCCTCATTCGGTTTTGTTTTTCGATACTTTTTTGCTTCCTCTTTTCCTTCTCTTTGTGCCGTAAATTTCTCTCTCTCTCATATACACCATGCCAGTATACTTCGCCTGTTAATGGCCACAACCAATGCCCTCTGGGATCCTTAGAATCTGATAACTCTGCTAAGTCCTCATCCATGCTCTTCAGTGTGCTGTATGAGAACCATTTGATCCACATATGCCCTCTACGGCCCTTGAATTTGTGCTGTTCCTGCATTAGTCCAGTCTCAGCATTCACATACACCATCCTCCTTGCGCTGTGGTATGCCCAAACATTTACAAGAAGCTCAAGAAGCCGTGAATAGCAATGCTTATCCTGCAATTTGCATATTTATCCATACATTCAGACAAGAGGCAAAATATGCAGCAAGCTTATAATGTAATTGAAAAAGAAAATCAAATAGCATGCATTTTTCTACTTTGAAGCATATAATAGAGATTTATAACTTTCCTCTACTCCACCCCTGCCCTCCCTTCTTTCCTTTTATGGAGTGAAAACTGGGGAATTTAGAATTCAACATGAAACGTCATTTTAATCAATCCAACACTCCGTTTGAAATGGCTGTTAAGAAATATTTATCCACAAACAATCTTCTTTTATCAACATAATCAAAAACAAATATTATCAAGAGTTACAGTGAGGAGTATTGGGAGTTTATGAATAATCCGTCAGTAATGGGGTAAACTATCTCCAGATTTCCATGGTACATATTTTAATAATATTGTTTTATTTGTGTGTGTATATATATATATATATATATATATTGATATTATCTTAGGATCTTCGATCTAATCTTATGATTCAATCTTTTTTATCTCTTGACCGATCCCATGTAAGATCTCGATCTTGACAACCTTGGTCGTACAAACTACAAATAGCATAATTATGCTTTTTACTAGCTGCATAAAGTTTAAAGTTTTGAAGGAAAGCTTAATAATTATTGAGAATTTTATTAACCAGGTAGTTGCTTGGCTTATATTATTTATTTAAAAGCCTATTTTTAATGGCAAGGAGGTGTCTTCAAAGAACCTTCAGTTCAAATCATGGCCCTCTGTGCGTGTGTTGAATCAAAAAATACATGTAAATAAAAAAACACTTATCTAAAAGAAATTAAATCAAAACGAAAAAATGGGTAAAACCACACTATGCAAAGAAAACCAATTCTATAAGAGAGTAATTTACTTTTGACAAACTCAAATAACAGTGTCCAGTTGAATGGTGCTCATCATACATCTGCACATCCAATGCATCAACAAACATTCTGCACAAAGGATAGTTTGCATCAGTTATTTAAAATCAAACAAGCTGAAAATAATTTTTTTAGCAGATAAATGAGCCTTATTATTCAATCAGGAGCATCCACTGGTGCAACCTCTAATACCTTGAGAACATCACAAACTCTAGGAAGGATCTCGTAGGCAAGGCCCAACTTTGCATGACAGACCAATTGTCACCATCTACTGGCATGGGTGGTAAAGAATCTAAATCATCTTTTATCCCATACATTCTCTTCAAGGCCTCAGAGAAAGCAAACCTCCAATCAAACATGAAGTAGAGAAATTCAAGATATTGTTTTAAATACGTAAAGATATAGAGATGAAGAAGAATAAGGTAAAGCAGTTAAACTACCATACACTCAGGGAAAAAATGCAATGCCTTTAAAGGGTCTTACTTGCAATTTCCTGTATTGATAGCATCACAAAATGACCAAAAGTCCTTCTGCAAAGGATTTCGGGGATCCATATCCATGCGAACCCAAAAGTATAGTGCATCCCCATACCTTTGGGATTGTATAGCATCTAATAATGCATTTTCAGCAGTTCTGGACAAAGATGCCTGTCAAACCCCAGATAGACGTCAAACAACCCAGAACAAATAGCACATAGAAATATAATTTCTTGTTTCCTTTTGAGTTATTTTGTTGCATGTACTCACAACCAATCACAATAACCAAATGATGGGAGAATAGAACCTATATAATTGATGGTTCACTACAAACTTGATCTTTTTTGTTTAATTTTTCATTTTTTACAGTCACAAATTTCAAAATGCTTTGTCTAATAAGACAGACAATTGCTTGTTTAAAGTATCTTATTATATCCATGATAATATCAGCCTTTATATATATATATATTAAGTGCTGAGGTTAGTATACAACCAGCATCACAACCTTCAAAATTAATATGACTATGACTAAAATGGATAAATGAAAAAAAAAATTAGTCATTAAAACCGCAACTATTTTCAGTGAAGGAAAGGGTATCAACAAGTAGGCCTTGGAAGAAATGAGATTTGAGAAGCAATCACATACCTTCCTTGCAGTTGCTCTCCAAGATTGAAACCCAATCCAGGCATTCTTGTGTATACGGTCAATCCTATTTGCAATAGCAAAAAAGGCTCCATATTCACCAAGTACGTCTCGATAGTAAGGGTTATTAAGCAGTGGAAGACGAGAAGGTGCATCGACATCATCTCTCCCCGGTCTTCGACCTTTAGTGGACTGCAAAGATCCAGTATATATTATGCATTATAACAAATAAACAGCCACTCATTTAACACAGTTCAGAAGAGGGTACAAAATTTATTACAAGAATATTTGAGGCATACTCAACTTAGACATGCTTGTGGGCAAAACAATTTACAGTGAGAGAAACAGAGAAGTGGAGGATGAGTAGTATGAAAAAAAACAAATTATTAAATTCGTTTTACCCAAATAAATTAAAATGTCTACCACAAAACATCTAGCTATTGAGGTAAGATAAAAAAGGAATTGATAGAGTCAACCCTGAGCTCAGAGTCACAATGGGCCAGTTACATAAAACACAGAAAGTTTACTCCAGTTAACAGTAGCATAGTACTACCAAATTTTAATGAATACAATGTTATAAAAGAACATATCTTATTCAAATGGAGGAAAAGAGTGCTGTTTGCACAGATATAACATGGATTATTAAGTTGATAGAATAAAAACAAATATGTACAACTCACAAGCCCAATTCCACGATAAAGAGATCTATGATGTAGAAACGGCCAGGTTCCTTCCCCAAAGTAAGGTTCATAAATGGAAAGTGGTTGGCCTGTCCGCTCAAGTTCTCCTTCATCCCTTTCATGTAAATCATGCTTTGACCGATCAGCCCTTTTAGCATTTCGATATACTTCTTCCCATGTTCCATGTGACTGCTCTGTTCTATCCTTCAACTGCATTAAATTTCAAAGAACATGACTTAAGCTTTGATTCTCCAGCCTTGCAAATGGAAGTCAGTAAAGATCCATCACCCTAATTTTAAGAATTAGAATATTCCCTGATCTTACCTGTTCTTCTTCTCTTCTTCGTTTTGTAGTAGTCATTTGAATATACTTTTCTTCCTCCCATATGCTATATAAAGCTGAATCATTATCAGCAACTGTAATACTATATCTGCTTTTTTGAGAATGGTTCCACTTCACTTCGTATTTATCTAAAAATGTGTTACTTCTTGTTGTCCTATTTTGATATGTTAAATTTGAAACTGTTCCAAATAAATGCCACTGCCATTGCTCTTTAAGATTTGGAGAGATTTCTGATACAGCCTTAGGAGGAGAAACTTCAGATGGAAGCCTGAGAATATTCTGAAGTAAAGTGGCATATCCTTCAATTGCTTCCAAAACCAAAAGGTTCTTTGCAGTACTTTTCCCTATTGAGGCAATATTACGAGCTAGTGGTGATATTTTCCCTTTTGAGATCACTTCCATCACAATTTGTGTCAGAACCTTACTATTATCCTTAGCAAAAAGATAACCATTTACCCTGTCATCAACCTAGATGTTGTTGGCAACATAATTAGTAGTTTGCTTAGAAATATGTAACATAAAAAACTAGTATTCAAAATATGCAAATAGCCAAATAATTAAATTTCAGATGCTTGGAAGTTATTACAGATGCAATTACCATAAAAGCCAACTTGAATCAGGATTATCCCAGGAGAGTTTGAATTTGATAATCACAAAAAATACCTATCAAGATAGACCCATTTTATGGGTCTCCCAGCCCCATGTTGTTGTTGTGTATTCAAAATGAGTAAAGGAAGCCCTCAATGAAAGCTCCCTTTCACATGGCGTTGGCGGCACGCGCCTTGCACCATAGCCTTTGGGGCATGTGGTGCACTCCACCATGCGCTGATTGAAATCTGCTACACCACAGCTGTGGTGCCGCGCCATGGTGCACACCACAGTGCACTATCAATAACTATGAACTGCCAAAGTCTTATGCAAGTGGGACCTATTTGTCAAAGTCTTGCTGATGGAAGGAACAATGTTTTTGTAGATGCAAGGATTATGCAGGCAAGCTTGAGAAAGCATAGGTATTAACATCCATATATGGATCATGAGATATAATATACAAGTGAACAATGCGAATAAAATAAGAGAAAAACTCATCGGAAGCAAGAACATTGATAAAGAGGAACGTTCTAACTAAATTAAGGAGAAGAGGACAAGACAAGAACAGTGAAGAACAGAGATAATTTTGTTGAACATGAAAATATCTTGGTTTGATAGTTCATTAGCTAGTGAAAAAAGCATAGCATAGACATACATATTTCCTGATTGTGGGAATATCTGGAGCAATAATTGGTTTTCCAAAGCACATGGCTTTCATCAAAATCTCTGGAAAAGATTGCTCTTCAAGGAAGGATCCATATATCACAATATCAGCTGTGCCAAGAACAGAATCTGCATTCAAGTCTCCAGCTATGTGCTTTATAATGCCTCTTGGATATTTCAAGCTACGAGCCATGGTCTAGTAAAATAGAACAAGAGATAAGAAACTTAGAATTATTTATCCACAAACATATAGAAAATAAGATACATACCTCAAGAGCCACACTGTAGTTATTTGTTGATTCCCCAGTATGAACAATTATTCGTAGATGTGCACTGGAATTATCTTGGCTTAATGGGAAGTCTGCCAGAATCGGTGATAAAGCCTGCAAAACAATAGCGTGCCCCAACCACAAACCTTTGTACAAAAATTGGCTTCCAACAATTGCAATAATGACATCTTCAGGGCCATAGCCCATATTGGTGCGCAGATTATCTTTCTGTAATGCCATAAAAGCATCTGCTTCTAATGGTTCAGCAGGGGAACCCGGAACAACGTAAAAATTTCCAGCATCATACATGGAGTAAACCATCTGTGGAATTACAGAAGAAACATAAGTCACCAATTACTAGTTATAGCCCACTATTATAGTCAATAACTAGGTATTTTTTAATAAGAATTAATAACTAGGATTTTGTACCACAGATATCAGATTTAGAGGATAATGGTACCCAATATGAATCTATTTATAACTCCTGATTCAGACTTGTTCTTAACTGACAAAGAAGCGCTTAACAGTGCAAAACAGAGTATGAATTCATAAATGGCATGACTCATTAAGATGTTAATCTTTCCCTACAAAACTTAACTTGTCCACCATCTGGGTGGTTAGGGTTTGAAAAAAAAATAGATAAATAAATAAATTGTCCCCTGCATATTACCGGCAGGGCATAGTTTGGGAAAACAACAACTGTTGAGCGGTTGAATACTCTTCTCCAATCATTCAAAAGTTCAATCTGCTCATTTGCAGTATATATTCTTGAACGATAAGAAAGAGCATTTTCATGAATAATCCATATAAGAGGTATAGACTTGAAAGGTTCCTGCAAAAAACTGTAGCAACTAAAATCATTCATGTGACTTGAATAAGATCTTGAAACCTCAAAGGACAAAGCACATATTGTACAAGGTGGGCAATGGGCATGCACAAGTCAATATGAACTTTTAATTAAGCATACATTTTAAGACTACATACACAGTCAGGAATTCCTAAACAAAATTGCTGATAATTTGCAACATAGAAAATCAAAGAAAGAATAACATATGATTAGATTTACAGTCTAAAATATTAAAGAGACCCTATTTTGCACATATTAGCAATTAAGAAGTTTATATCTTACATTATTAAGCTATTATGATTCCAGGATTCTGACATTTCTACGAGCACATATTTATATAGGCACAATTACATATTCTTCTTTTTAAGGGCAAGAAGCAGTCCACTATCTGTATCAAAAGGACAAAAAATTATGTATTAATCATCACAACATATACTGGTCAATTTTAAAGCAATTGCATGATTAAGTCCCAATGAATAAAACCACCTCATACCTCAAACTGTACAGTACTATAATTGCCCCATCCCAAACATTTTATCGCGTCTCTCTATACTGAGGTATAAAGTCAATTTTGGGATGACGTTATTATCTGTCAAGTGAGTTTAAGGAGGGTAGTAATAGAAAAACCAAGATAGGCATGGTAAGTTGTAGTCATGAAGATTTAAATTGAAAGCTATTATTCTTTCTGATGTGACATATTTTAAAAAACTATATACATGATTGCATCTTAAATAAGAGACAGCGAGTGAAGGGTAATGGACTTGATTTCCATGTGATCATTTCTCAAACTGCTACAGTCCAGAAGGAAAAAAAATGGAATTCATCTAACTTACGTGTTTTCTTTTCATTATTTCTAATATTCACCAATGTGCTGTTGCTGCAATGTGCTTAACAGACACCAGGTCAACATTACATACTCTAAAAATGACTAATATTGATGACTATACAAGGTATCAATTTAAAAGATCTCAATCAGTTTTTGAAGTTTGAAAGGTCTACTTTTAAATTAGATTTGAGAATTTGGTCATATTATCAAACATTGGAAAACAACACCACCACCAGGCAGATTTATGAACCACACGCTCAATCCTGACCTTTCTTATAGGGAGGGGTACTGGTGTTGCACCTAATGGTCATTATTGTAAATAACTCTAACATTAGCATTTAGAAAGACAGCTTCAATGGTCATAAATCTAGTTTCATAATTTTAAATACTAAAAAATCAAATCAAAGTTACTGTCTTGACCCTTCTCATCCAGGTTGTGTAAATAACTCAATACCAATAACAAGATTTTCCAAATAGGTAGGCAAAGGGTAGACCAAAGTCCAAATAAACTAATATTAAAAAATAAAATTTCTTAATTCTTTTTATTAAAGCTATCATGATAGCACATGTACAGGTGTACAACAGATGCAACAGAAATCATGTCCTGTGTTGCATATACTATGTGATCCGAACTCAGAACTAGTCTAACTGCCAGTTCTAATGCAGGATCAGAGTCACTAGAAAAATTCAAGACTTTGAGTTAAACAGACAATACGAAGGTTTACATGTCAATGGTTTCCATAGCTCATTTATATAGATGAATATTAAGGAGTACAAGTCAGTAAAGAATTCAAGTGACAACCACAAGTCAGAACCATTAATTTCAAAAAATGAAATAAGTAGATTTTACCAAGAAAAAGCACCCTTGGCTTCGAGGGAGCTCAAGATTATACCATCATAGCTGCAAAAGACGTAATTCTTATCAGATACAATCAGAATTAGTTAAACCCAACCGCAACACCACAGTTTCCGCTATCAGGAACATATTGAGCAATCAGCCAAAGCATAATAAAACCAAAATACTGCAGTTTACTCTATCAGTAACATATTGAGAAACCACCCCAAGTGAATTACATGAATTGAATATAATGAAGCACCATAAACATTATTCTTCAATAAACAAAAGAAATAATACAAATTATTATAAGATTTAAAATATGAAAATTATGTCGACATTCTTTTACACAAACTAGTAACAGAGAGAAGCAAATAAAGGAAATACAGAAAATTAATCAAGGAATCAGAACTGCAATCTGGCCATATTGAAAAAAGACATTATAGCTTGCTGTAGTTTTCTAATGAATTGTTAACTTGACTAGAATTTAGAAGCAAGACAGATTCAAGGATCATCAATAACCACATAGAAGTTAACGGGTTATGATTTTCTCAGCATTTCAATTCTTGAAACTATTCAAATATGCTAAGTCTAGGAGTTAAAATTTGGAATAATAAACGTACTTTAGCCAGTCTACAGTGTTCTCCAGCTTGTCACAGGTCTGAATAACAGTGATGGGGACTCCTAAGTTTTTCCAAACATCACGCACTGGACCATCTTCAAGTGAAAAGACCTGCAAAACAAAGTAAACACTTGACCCAAAATAATAATAATAATAATAAATAATTTTTCCAAAAAAAAATAGAAAAACTATATTCAGTTCTAGTATTATGCTTTTGGAGAATAATAATGCTTATAGTTGATGAATGAAATATATATATAGGATCAAGGGTCTGTTTTATCAAGAAGGATGGAAGTTTGACAAAGAATGGATACTTAAAATATGGTTTAAAACAACCAAAAATTCCTCTTCTATGTTTCTGTATAGTTTATTCCTTCAGGAGAGTGAGAGACATAGTGACCCAGATGTGAAATTCGATGACTAGGAAGAAAAATTACAAGTACCCAAAATCTATGTCATAATCTTCCCTTATTGTGTAGAAACTCCTAAAACCTATATATAGCTCCGTAGCCTAACAATTATTGTCCAGAATCAGATCAATCCAACTACATCAGCATAACAACTCATTTTCTTCAAAATATAAGTTCAGCAGCTTAAAGTCATGAAAATCAACCATCACCACCACACACAATGGTCACATGCTACTTCTAATAACCACTGTGTTATGCCTGCAGTATGATCATGGACTGTCTTACAATATGTTGTAGTATGTTTGCCTGGGAGTTTATGTATACAATCTCATCATTAATCTGAATCAAGCAGTGGAGCAATCTTCTACCTGATGTTTTAGTAATAACTGGTATTCTCAATTTACGCCTTGGGGGGGGGGGGGGATGCCTTATTTCATTCATGAAAGTAATAATTTATATAGAAACTTTGGTCCAAGGTAAACAATAAGGTTTAATGCACTTCTATTTCTGATAACTGCTGATCATACAGCACAGTTTCTCACAGCAAAACATGGTCATATCACCAAAGACTGCTATAAATCCTAGGCACAAACTAGCCTGCCCAATACATGGTTCATTCTCAGGCTGGAGGTTCAAATTTTAAAACACAAGTCTGCTACCACACTGGTACTTGTCTAACATGACTGAATGCAAGGTGAACTTACTGCTAGAAGAGTATCCTGACCTCACTTATCCAGCGAGGTTTAATACTAATAGCAAAGTGAGCAGACATACAAGTGAGAACATTTGAGTTAAAATTCAATATTGGTCTTCGTACTTTTTTCCTTATCCAGAAATAAGATACCATAATAAAATTCAATCCCAAGCTAGCGTGTCTATCATAGACACTCCAGTCAGTTAGCTAGTAGGAGCCCCCCTCATCCTTCTAAGCTCTACCTATTCAACATTAGTTTTCCAGCGTCAAGATTAAGAACAAATTGTAAGTGGTACCTCAATTTTGTAGCCAATGTCTAGCAAAACAGCTGCAATTGTTACCATCAGCAATTGTTGAGAATCAGCTAACAGTTCTCCAGATAACTTCAGGAAAAAAATATATTGAAATCATATAAATGTAATATATAAAGAGAAAAATGAACTATAGAAAATTTAGAAAGAAAATGTCCGGGAAACAAGATATCTCAATTTCTGAGTTTTAAAGGCTAATTATATGATAAACTTCATTTTAACTTAAAATATCTGAATTTCTGTAAAATCTGACCCATTTTATCCGGGGAAAAAAATAATGTTTACGCTGGACGAGCCTTGACCCACAATGAACAACTATCCGTTTTCTAAATAATAAAAGGGGTTTAGACAGGATCACTATGATTTCAGAGCTCGGTTAATCCCTCAAAATCCTATTAAAATAACCAATAAATTAAAAAAAAATGAAATTGACTCCCTAAATAGCAAGCAAATGTCCATATATTCTATTCAGCGAGGAAAATTATGAGAACTAACCAGTGCCAGCTGAGGTTTTCTGTACCCGAAATGTTGGGCGGTCCGGTTGAACAGATTCGCCTCGCTAGGTTCTATCCTGAACTTTTTCGAAATCTTAGGCAGAAATCTAGTACCCTCCTCAATGTCCAAGACATATTTCTCCATATCTTTATAATGCAAAAGAGTCCCAGAAAGCATCTTCACAGCTCTGAAGGAATCGTCTGACTTTTCCATTACCGAACTAGGTAGAAACATTTGGAAAACAACGATGAAGAATAGGAACACAGCCACTGTGCAAATCCATTGGATGTAATCTAGTTTCTTAAAAAGCAAACGCGAAAAGGTCGATCTAAATCTCTGTGAAAATGGATGTCTCTCCTTCCTACTTGACTGAGACCCAAATAAGCTCCCTTTCTTCAATGGGATTCCGGATTCCAAAGAACCCATTTAGAGTCCCATCAATTTGCACCAGATAAAGCTTCTAAATTAATGAAAATACATGCAAATCATGGAACCCAGATGCAGCCCTTCAATGGGTTCAAACACAGAGCTTCCTAGAGTAAAAATAATACGAGAGGAAGAAGAAAGGTTGCGATTTGAATTCGAGAATGGTCAAGAAAGCTTGTGATTGGGGGGAAAAATAATAGTCAGAGTGGGGGTGAAAGGTTAGCCACTGAGATGGGATTGACGTTGAATTGGTTCATTGTCAAGGATTGACAAATTTGAGAGAAGCAAGTCACTGATTTTACTGAAGAAGAAGAAGAAAACTTTCTGTTATGAGGAAGAAAGAGATACTATGCAAAAGACAATTGCTTGTGATTTGTGAGCTACAGAATCTAATCTAAAATGTTAAATCCCCCGTCTTTTTTGGTGTCCAAAAACCACACACTCGGGTCATGCTAAACGCTCATTAGCTGAAACCCGTGAAGTAATTAGAATTTATATCAAAGAATTATGAAAGTGAATGAGATTACAGCTTTTTTTTCCAAAAAGTAAAATGTAAAATAAAATTTAACAGAAATTGTGAAAAATAAAATAAGATAATAGTGTATGCCAAAATTTGATATTGTAATTCGTGATTAAAATAAGATAGTTTCGAGTATAATCAGAAAGCTGATTAAAATTTGTCCCATATACTGCGATCAATCAAGTAATCTAATTTTTTTCCTTTTTATTTTTTATAAAATTGTTTTTAAACTTTTTTTTTTCATTTTTAACTGCACAGACCTAAGTTGTGGCTTTCTTTCTTTTTCTCATAAATTGTATTTATTTTTTCTTTACTTTTTTTATTTTTTGCCGACAATAATGATTGGTCTGCTTGCCTTGTTGAGTCAACCTTCTTCAATTTAATTTTTTTTTAATTGACCCTTAAAACTTTTATAACTTGTTTGAAAGAGAGGAAACGAAAAGAAAATTGATGAAAGGAACCATTTAACTCTTTATATGGATGTACTCTGTAAGGAAAAATGTTACTTTGATCTCTTGTGAGATATTGGTTCGGTCAGAAAGCTAAGAGAATGAGATGTTCCTTGAGAAAGCAAGACAGAATTGAAGTGAATGAAGAAAATTTGAAAAAAAAAATAAGAATATTTATTTATTTTTTTTATTTTTATTTTTTGATATTAATAAATTATTATTTATGTGATATATTTTTTAAAATTTTTTTATTTATAAATAAATAATATTAAAAAAATTATGAATGAATAGTATAAAAAAATTCTTAAAAATTTTTAAAAAAGTTATATGATATAAATAATAATTAATTAATATTAAAAAAATAACAAAAGTTGAGATAAGAAAAAAAATAAGATAATGGAACGCCAGACATTATGCTACTACTTCAAAAATGACGTAGTAGAATAATACTACCCTATAAACTATCATGTTCTTGAGTACTTTATGAATATTGTTTTAGTAGGTACTTATTTTCTTAATTTATTTAAATAATTTTAATTTATAACAAAATAATTAATATTAAAAATATGTTCATTATATATTAAAGAGATTGTTTTAGTATAAAATTAGTTGCCAATTTCTACTCATCCTTTCATGTAACAATTTTAGAGAAGTTACTATATGTGGTTTAATACCAAATTATTTACAAAAATAAAAAATAAAGATGTCAACACCAGCATTTTTTTTTTCTTCTTAGCAATTGCCAATCCCTAATTTGTTTTTTCTCCTGTTCTTATAACTTCTTAGATAAGAAGAGTGTGTTTGTTTAACAAAAGTATAAAACAATTTAGTGACCAAACGTAAAGAAATATAAAAGTGGAAGAATGGTTTTAGCAAAAGATTTGTCAAAGTAGAGAATTTATTTTTTCATATGCATCACCTGAGAGATGTGTTCTTAAAATTAGCTGAAAAAAAAATTTTTAATTAATTTTCAAATTGGTCTAAAAGTATCTTTATCATATAAATAAACAAGAAGTTTTATAGCCGGTACAATCAATCTCACGCTTAGACATAGAGTCATAAGAAAATAGAATAATATATAATAATATATAATAATAATAATAATACAAAATTTTGATATTTTAGTTTGTATATAAAATAAGTGGGTGTAGAGTATGAACAATAATTTGAGTCCCACAATTTTGTTATAGCAACCAAACTAATATATATGACACGTTAATGTGGACAGAGTTGCTGATTTTAATGTATCAACTAAATCAAATATAAAACGTTTAAAAGCTAGAACAGTCCCTTTCTCGTGATGGTCGACTTTGGTACTCTTCACATGTTTACTTGATATGGCTAACCAAAATTTGTCCCATTAATTTAATATTATCTTTCAGTCAAATAAATTTAGATTCGGTCATGTTGAGAGCATAATATGATCAATCATATTAACATTGTAGTCGTTCATTCACTGAATAAAATAAATAAAATATACGTATTTAATAAATAAATTATGATTATCTAAAATTTAAAAAACTTAAAAAGGCAACATTACTAATTCATTTCCAACTCTATACGTTTGAAGCATTTTTATAATTGCACTAATACAGTTAAGTGGAAGCTCCATACACTCGTTCAGCATTAGCTGCAACTTAATGAACTAATAGAACCTATCAATTGAAACAAACTTTATGCCAAAACAACAATAGAAATGAAAATAAAAACGGAGGCAATCAAAATGGCTCCAGTCCAACCAGTGGTAACAATTTGAATTGGTAGTGTATTGTCTCTTCAGTAAGAACCAACAATTATACGGCCGAAGAAGAGATATCAGCATAAGCGTCATTCTGGGAAATTTTCCAAATATATTAATATTCTAAAATCTAAATACATCAAAGTCAATGAAAGCTTTTTCCATAGCATCAATACCACGCATACATTTTACAGGTGCCTGAAACCGCAAATATATATCGTGTAATCTACACAGAAAATTATGTAATCGTTGATCAAAGGCGTATTACCAGATACTATACAGAGTTAATAATTATTCAAAGGCTTTTGAATCATTTCCAAGCATTTATGGAAAATTGACTAAAGGAAAGAGAAATAAGCATTTGAGTAGATTAAAGTGAAATCTCCACCCCTAATTTAATGAAAAAAAGTGACATCTGCACCCACATCATGCAGCAGCAGAAGCTGGCAATGGTGCATCAATGCCTTGCCTTTATTCATGAGATAGAACCAGCCTTCAGTTTTACTGTTCTCTGCTTGGCAAAGAACGCCGATAGCACACTTTTGCTGCGAGTAGGGACCTGGACAGTCTCACGCCGATTTAAGTGTCCAAATGACCTGAATGGCGTCAATGGTTTGGAACCCTCCAATGCATCCTGCAAATAGAAACCCATAAATAACCTCCCTGCAGCAAATTTAAATTTCACAAGAACAAAAGGAACAAGAATAAATGAATCCTTCAACTCATTTTTAGGCTCTATGTTCATGCAAAATGATTAGCTGGAAAATATTATCCACAGTTTTGGGTATATGGTGCACCAATTGATAGATTATGTCTTATTTCTGTGTTCAGTGCAACAGTCAACAAAAAATATCTTTTCCCAGCAATTGAAAACAATCCCTCAGAGTTTAAAAGGAGGAAAATATTAACTATTCTTAGCTGTGGAAGGCTTTTCCGGAACAAAATAATAAGACAATGGGCTACATGAATCCATTTATCAAACATGTTTTACTCCAAAAATGTTTCCAATACACAAATTGTTACTTCCCTTTGAAAGACTGAGTCTTAAGTGATTTCTTAGTTTGCATAGTAAGTAAAACTATTCTACAACACCAAAAAAGTTGCTTCAAAACCCAGTCAGGAGATCTATAATAGATGTTCGCTCTAGCCATTTGAATACATTGTATTCTATAGAAACCGACAGAATATTTGGATAATCCGACCAATATGTAATTTTGGATCATATATATTCAGAGCTTAAATATACTAATAAAAAGACATATTCAACAAGAGTTACCATATGAGACCAAGTAGATAAGGAAAATCTAATATCAAATGCCTGAGGAACACAGAACAGAAAAGCATAACTTATAGTTCAAAGCATCTCGATATTTTGGATATAAGCCTAGTTAATATATTCAATAGTCTTGACTAGATTAATATTGTGCAGAAATTTTAAATTTAGTGAGATGCTAGAGATATTACTTTTTTTTTTATAATTTTGGGGGTATTTAATTATTACGCAGTCCGTGGTATTGAGGGCTTGTATTTAGGTTGCCTTGGTTTTATTAAAAATACCTAGGTCTTTACTTGTACATTCAGTATCAGCCGGAACCAGGAAGTCCAAATCCCATAAATTCTTATAGATTAAGTTTTGGAAAGATTTATACCAATGTGATGCTTTATTTCAAGTAATGATCATAAGCTTTATTCAGCACAATTGCCATCTTATTGGTTGTGCATACAAAGAAACCCTAGGTGCAAATCCATAATTATTTTTCCATTTTTTCTTCAATTTATAATTTATTCTTTCAAGTACCTACATGAACCCCCGTGCAATTCCAGCTCTTTGAAATATTTCACATATCATTTGGTAAGACTAACAACAAATCAACCCATTTGTCCTTTTAACCAAGAGCTTGCCAAACAAAATTGATCATAAAGATCAACAAACAGTTTTTAGAACACAAGCAACAACTGGCAAACAAATAAGTCAATAATAATCAGAAGTTGACATTCAAGTATGGTGCCACCAGGCATTTGCACTTCCTGATGAATATGACATTACCCTGCGTGTGACACCCAAAGTTTGCAGAGCTGTACTAGAAGCAGAAACTCCATTTGGTAAGCGAATTTGTGCTGGTGAGGATTTCATCCAGGTACTCTCTTCATTATCTACAGGCATGTAAACCACAGATTGTAGAGAGCTACGATTTCCAGAGGAAGAAATAACCATCACTTGGCCAATTGAACTGAATTATATAATACAAGGGATACAACTGTTCCACATACCTAAAAGGTGGAAAACTACAGATGTCTTGGCAGAAAATTTCGGGTACTCACTGCATCAAAAGTGGATATGTTAAAAGGTTAAAAAGCACTCCATGGCAGGCTATAATTATGTCATCCATGGTGAGAGATCATGACATAAAAAACAGTCCTGTAAAGCCTCAAACTACGAAATTTTCCTAAACTTACTTTGTCGAAGCACGTGAAGTCCCTTCAAAGGTGGACTTAGTTTCTGAAGCTAAATGCCATGATAGAGTTTTTGATGCAGGGGTACCTAAATATAATAATATTATATTAAAATAAAACAATATAATTTATACTTACAGCCATACAGCCCAAACCAAAAAGAAAAGAGCATAAAGTTTCCCCAACCACACACCTGGAGATTGAATATGTGCTCTAGCTTGAAATGGATTTTGCCTTGCATCAACCTGTATGTGTGGACTAAAATGCACCTTTTTATAGACAGAGTCTAGCTTGCATTGTTAAACAGAAACACAGATTCATGAGTGAAATCATAGGTTACTACCAGATGAACATAAAAGCAGTTAAGCCTACTTGGCAAAATGTAGTGCTTATGATGTCTGGGAATGAAAGCCAACAATTGCTGCTGTCGAAGACCTTCTTTATCAGTGTAAATTTGGCATGTAAGTTGTTGCTGCTAGTAAAGAAATAAAGTTACTTCAACTCTGATAATAATTTCCTATGTAAACATGATATCTCAAACAAGTTTGTGATTACCTGATTTAGGGTAGAGACCTTCAAGTCAATGGTTGAGACATCCAAGGTTTGCTGTTCAAGAAGATCGGTTAACTTGTATGCAACGGTTCCAAGATGATCAACAGCATTCACAAGGGCTCGAACAGCATAACCTTTCAGGTTGTCAAGTACCCTATTGAATAAATAACATTCAATTCACCTAAAGAAAAATTTTGTGCAGTTCAAACACAAAACGAACATGTGCATGGAAAATATTGTTGACACTGATTTAATTAGCCAGCTGATAAGCACAAGCCAAAAAAAAAAAAAAACTAATCACTGTCAAAATTCTAAATCTGCATGAAAGGTGCCCTCTCTGGTGCTGCATCCAGATGCAGTTAAAATTAACTATTCACATAAATTTCTAGGACAGATCTTCAAGTCAAGTATCTTGATTTAAATGATCATATCCCATGACATTCAAAATCCCCAATCCCACGATTGAGACACAACCATACATTTTAAAAATCAGTATAATGAATGTTTCTGCATGTATACAACTATGCTGATACTAGAGAAAGGATCAGGATTCAGGACCCAACACAAGGAGTTACATTAACAATAAAAAAATATTTAATCAATACTTCTGATGTTTCCAGACCATCCAAAGTTTGCTATCAGAAAGCCTACTAGAAAATATAGTAAAGTTTTTGCATCTACCTATTGATCCATGTTGTATTTTTTCATTCACACAAAGTAGAATACTTATAACATTTGACTGTGTTGCAAATCGCAATCCTAAAAAAAATCCAGTAGTTGGCAATTTGGCATTCCATACTTGCTATATGCAACTTGCATTTATTGAAATGCCCAATGCACAATGTAATATAATTATTTTAGTCATAACATTCATATGAATCATATCGCTGGTTAGCATCAACTATAAAAATACTCCAATGAGGTCACTAGTTGTCTGTCCTGTTGCAACTTGCAAGAGCTTCAATCACTTACAGAAAAGAACCTTACAAGAGTAAAATTTCCTTCCAGAACAACTTAAAATAAAAAATATAATTAATAAAACAAGTATCCTTACATTTGCTTCTGTTCACTGTGGAGATAGGACTTTTCACAGTATTCTGCAGCAGAATAAAGTTGAGGCCTCAGGTTCTTTAGTTCCTGGAATGACCATAATATGAGGATCAAATGACACCCTATGCATGCGTCAAATCATAATCACGAATTTGCGACAATCAAAGAGAAAATATTGCAATACCATGAGAAGATATATAGCTACGTTAATCCCTTAAAAGTGAAAAATAAATATAAAACTAAAGACCCACTTTAATTAATAGCTCTTCGTGTTATTTGGATGTCACAATGAGATTCTGAGATGCTGGAAAATCAATCTTAGAGTTCCAACAGTTAAAGTAGAGGCAACCAATACCAATGTAGCCAGCAATATGACAAGTCTCATTCTAGAACCAGTACCATAAGATACCCGGGGAGATAAAATCCATCATCTCCAAAGAAACTCAAAATTAGGACAAAAATAAACTCTTACTTACCGTATTTCCCCATATTCTCCTCCATGACCAAACTAGTATACAGAAATTGAAAAGTCAACCCAGAGCAAGACAAGCCCACAAGCGCAAATACAACCAATTGGGAACACACCCAAATGCCACAAACAAACTCAATCAAACAAAAACAAAAACAAAATGCAGATCTGACCAAAAACACAGAGGGGAAGTGAGATAATCTAGAAGAACACCTGCAATGCCTTGACGAAGCTCTTGCTACGCTCCATGGAGACCTCATCGAATGTCATGGCGGGATTGACGGGCCTCGGGTGCTCCAATTCCATGCCTAACCCAATAAACTCCTACTAATCTCAATCACAAATAAAAACGTACCGAAACCAAAACCATGAAGTTCCCTTACAACTAAAAATGCAGGATAATGATTAATATATCAATGATTAGTGGGAAATGGAGAGGTAGGTTTTGGTGGGATAGGTGAGCAAGCGAAGTTTGAAGAAGAGAAGAGTGAGTGAGGAAGAAGTAAACCCCCAAGGCAAGGGAAGAAGACTAAAGAGCGCTATTTTGGAGTAATTTGGAAGGGAAAATGACACTCTGCCACTATATTTATTGTCTGCGCGACGAGGTGGTTGATGCGACTGCACCCGGTCGGTGGGTTCTTTCTATATTACAACGGCAAATGTTTCCATCACTAAAACGACTGGAAATGTTATATGGGAGGGGATCCTACAACCCCTCCCTTTTTTTTTTAGGTTTTTTTTTTAAATTTTTTTTATTTTTTAAAATTAATTAACTTTTTTATTTTATATATATTTTCTTGAGTTTTTTAAGATATTTTTAAATTTTTCTTAAATTTTTTTACATTCTTTTTATTATTTATTGATAATTTTTTTATTATTTATTTATAATTTAAAAAATTTTAAAAATATATAAAAACATCTTAAAAAATTTTAATAAAAATATATCATATAAACATATAATTAATTAATTTTATAAAATTAAAAATATTAAAAAAAATTTTAAAACTCACCTACAGCCACAAAATTATATCTACACCCTCAAATCCACGCCACCTCCCACACTCTTTTTTTTAATTAATATATGTGTTGACGTGAAAAAACTATACGTTTTCTTCTCTTGTTTATTCTGTCTTTTTTCTTTCCCTCCAATCTTTCAAAGACTTTCTCTCCCAATCTCACAGGTCGTTGTCTACTCACAGCTATCCCACTTTCACTGTCGAAAGTTCCTTGCTAGAGACCTCCCACTCACTCTCGCATGCCACCGTCTACCCATTCTCGCAACCGGAATCCAACTTTGCCGTTTGAATGCCCACTGTTATTAGAACTGTCTTTGAACTGCCGGTGAAGGTATTTCATTTTTTGTTGCAATCTCATTATATCCTTGATATGCAACTGAATAAAGGAAAAATGAAAGATCTTCTATAATGCTTATTGCCGGTGAAGGTATTTCATTTTTCCTTACAGTCCCGCTATATTCTTGATATGCAACTGAATAAAGGAAAAATGAAGGATCCTCTGTAATGCTTTAAGTATGTTTGGTTATGTTTTAGTGCTTTGGGTATCTGTCATTAATGCTTCGAGCATCTTTCTGTAACCAAAAACATGGGTTTAGTTTTTATTTTGGGTATCTTTCAGTAATGGTTTGGGAAAGAATAATAGATACTATGTTTTGGTTTTTAGGTGACATGTGTTTCAATATGTTGTTTGTTAAATACTTAATTTTAAGAATATGCTTTGCGTTGTTCCCTCTCTAGTTATAGCTCATATACCTTTGTTTAATTTCTGGCATGTAATTCTCCCATTATCTTGTTCATTATCCTTATAAACATATCCGGTCTTGTCTCTATACAATACTATAAGATAAAAGCAAGTTTGAATTAACCATCTCAGTTGACACTTGAGATGATAATCCAGTTATGTGAAGTATTGCTCAAATTGCCCTTTTTTTTTTTCCTTCTTAGTTACAAAATGAGTGCTACTCATGAGTGTTAGTTAGAATATCAATTTTAACTTGCTTCTACACGTTGATTATATCATGCCAATAGAACATGTGATGGATTGTATCGCAAGATCAAGTTTAATTGTATAGAAACATCATCTTGGTAATGGAATGAAGAATCACAGTTGTTTGCCTATAAACACACACATGTGGCCTCTACTATTTACATGTTATCTAGCTTTAGGGTGTCAAACTTCATTACAAAAGACTCTGAAGAACATGAATTATTGTCTTAACTCTGTGCCTTGTGATCGATTCAGGTTGTTGAGGTATATCTTTGTTATAATTCAAAATAATGCCTGCTATAATCTTGTCAACTAAGATGTTATATTGGGTTGGTGAAGTTTGTTACTTGCAATATTACATTATCTTATGCTTAAGTTATCTCAATTGCTTGGTACTGGGTTAATTATCCAGAATTTTTTATGATATCATATATAATTTACATAAGACATGATTTTTTTTTATTTAGTTTGGATGGGGGGTTTCAACTTATAATCCCACCTCTAAAGTATATCATGTTAAGTGGGGTTTTTTTTGTCTAAAATGTGTTTGAATTAAAAAAGAAATAAATTATTGATACGTTTAATGAGTGAGTGATGGAAATGTAAAGTATAGATTTGGTAAAACATGAGGAATGCTACGTTATGATTGCCGTCTTGCCTGTTACATAGTCTCTCGTTGGATCTTTCCTTTTTATTTTGATCATCTTAATTTAGTGGTAGCAAGTAATCTAAAAAAAAATCATGCATTAGCTGGTATGTAAAGTTTGCATTGTCTGTAGAGTAGCTTTATACCATTTCCAGGTAAGAGGTTTGCTTTGGTGGAAATCATCTAATTTTGAATTCTTGTTTCTGTCACTGAAAAGTCCAAATAAACACCAATGATCAATTTCTTGAAGGACCCAATTACAAGTACATGGATGGTGAAGGAAGCAGAGTAACTCATTCAACCACGCAGAAGATCTCCAACGATCAATTTCTTATCCCATGTATAATGTTAATGACTTTTTATCTGGAGTTTCTCCAAATTTTAATGGTGATGGACTTCAATTTGTCTCATGCTTCACTTATTTTAATTTGTCATGTATTGATATCCCTGTATTAAGGCAAGCATCCCTTATATTGTTTTATTCCGTTATTACGGATAAAATGGCTTAATTTAATGATTTTTCAGAAACCTGTCTTCACTTTTGCTTACCAATTCATAACAGAGCAAGACAATAAAAGGCATAAATCCAAGCTCCATACACAAATGTTACATAAAGTTCACTGCTAACATTAATCACTGCCAAAATCTTTTTACATCAAATTAAGTCAAGTACTCTAGTTGACATCAAATATCTAAGTCATGTACTCTGGTTGACATCAAATACACAACTTGTCACCACACTTGCACACCTCCATGCATGGCAAAGCCGATAAGCCACTGAGGCTTCTGATTGATAGTGGGCATGTCCACCTTGTTTTATTTACAGATTTGTACCCTGAGATAGTCCATATTTCAGGAGAAACTCTGCCGAAATTTTTATTAAATTATTGACTTAGAATTATTTTTATAAAAGTGTGTTTTAACTTCATTATTTATTTAAGAATGATTTTGAATGATATTTACTGCATTGGTATTTTAGGCTGGTAGAAATTTACCTGAAGGGTAATTCCCTACGCCGGTCACGTGTCCTAAATTGGGGCGTGACACAAAGCCTCTGTGTTCCCCTTCATGCATCATCATGCCTGATCCAATTCCCTCATATTTCTGCCTAAAAACATAATTATCCAATAATTAGTACTGTTCTTATTTCTAAATTAGGAAAAGCATTCCATGCAGAGTTCTTTAATTAGAGCTAACAATTCATTTCTAGATGCTGTTTTATAGAAATAAATTGTTGGGTTTAACATCTTTTCCAAAATCACACTTGTCCCATTTTATGAGTTTCAAGCTAGAGCCAAGCATCACATTTCCCACGCAAGAATGCAATAAAGTGGGCATCCAACTTGAAAAAACAAGAATGAACTGAACTAATTCAAAAATGAGTCCAACTTTTCTGGTAGAAATCATAGCAATGGAATTCATTTGGACTAAACAGATTCAAAAATGATTAGTCCGACGCAAGACAACAATCTGACACAGTAACCTGTTAAATTAATAAAAGAAAAGGTTGCAAATTTATGAACGCGTTAAATGCAAATGAACTTTCTCCCAAGTTATTCAAGTAATAACTTCAAATATCAAAATCTGCTTGAAAAACTAAAAAGTTCAAAGCCTAATTTCGTTATCGCTAGAGAAAATGTAAGCATTCTAATACCACTAATGCTCTATTTGCCTACAGAGAAAAGTAGCATACACAACAAATTAGATTGAAACGCTTACCTTATTTGAGTTCCTACTCACAGAATCTAGCTCCAAATACTCCAACCAATTGTTGCTATTTTGTTTTAGCTTTTCTTGTTTAGGGTTTCCAGATGAGGACCAAGAGATGATGATCTTAAAATTCTGGGCAAGAGGTACTCGAAAGAGAAAGAGCGACGAGTGCTGAGGAGGCAACAATAGTGGCGTCGAAGAGCCATGTAGGAGGAAGGTTAGAGAGACAGACCGACCGTGGCGTCGAAAAGTCACGCAAGAGGAAGCTTAAATAGATAAACAGCGAGCATCGCCGAAGGAAGATAGAAGATTGAATGAGCAGAGAAGTAGAAGAGTGAATGAGCATTAATGAATGAGCAGAGAAGTAGAAGAGTGAATGAGAACGAAATTGTCCAGAATGAGCGAGGATGGGGAATTTTGGGAAAAATTGGAGGGTTGACGTGGCTTACCATGTGAGCAAAAAAATTAATAAATTAAATAGGTGTGGGAGGTGTGAAAGTGGAGAAGTGTGAATATAATGGGACTCGAGAAGATAATAATATCTTTAAGGGGCGTTTGGTAGAAGGATTTTTTTCATTTCTTGGGAATCTTAATTTGAGAAACGAAGATTCTCATGTTTGATACATATTTTTTAAAAATTATTCTCAGGAAACTAAAATTCTCAGGAACAATTTTTGGCTAACTTTTCCACCAAAACATTCCCATGGGGGTGGTGGTATTCTTAAATTCCCATAAACATGGAAAGTTTTCTAAATATAAAAAGTTCATTTGGTCCTTATCTCATGCATATACATTTTTTTAGTTATTATATATTATAAATATCAAAATATTTTTAAAATATTTAATAAAATAAATATTATATATTAAAAATATTATAATAATACATTTTTTTATATATAAGTAAAATAAATATAAATAAATAAAATAGATAAAGAAATAATGGATAAAAAATTTATATTAATTATTATAAATATAAAAATATTTTTTATAATTTAATAAAATTAATAGAATAATATATATATATATATATATAATAAATAAAATAGACAAAGAAGTAATAGATAAAGAAGCTTATTTTAATTATTATAAATATAAAAATATTTAAAAAATAATAAAATAAATATTATTTATATGAGAATTATTAAAATAATAATAAATTACATAATTATATAAATTAACTTGCATTTGTTATTTATTAATTATTATATCTGAAGAAACAAGTATAAAAAATGAATAATTGTTTAAGGGTATTTTTATAAAAAGTATTAACATTATCAAGAAATTTGTACATAAACCAAACATGGGAATGAAATATTTCAATTAACATTCCCATAAATATTTAAGGCCAACCAAACGCATTTTGTAACATTCCTATGAATCATAATTACCAGAAAACATGATTCCCAGAAATGAAAAAAGCACTCGATGTCCAATCTAGAAATTAGATCAATCTGACCGGGAATCGCTCAGATGTCCAATCCGAGTTACCCTTCACTCCTTTAAACCTGCTTTAGCGGGTGGACCGGTTCTAATATGTGTAAACTACTTAGATAACATGTATCTATGTTAACTATAAACACATATTTTTGTCTCACTATTTTACTATTTTTAGTTTATTTATTTATCTATTTTTAGTATTTATTTTATCTCTGGTTAACTCAATTTTAGTCCAATTAAATTCTCACAATCATCAACCCAATTCTTCCATTTTTTTTTAATTCTATTAACTCAAATTTTAGCCCAACCCATTATTAATGGTCCAGACCCATCAACCCAATCCACCCTACCCTAACCCACTGCCTGGCTAAACTCTCTTATCCCCTCTGCACTATACCCATCCGCTGAAAAATAATACTCACTCTGCAAGGTTCCTTCTCCAAGCTACCTTATGCACACTTCACCCCTCTGCCATACGCAACCCCCTGGCCATCACTCTTCACCTATGCCTCAACTTTCTCCTCTACACCACATCTTCACCTGAACTCCCTTCCTTTCACGCCACCGCGAGAAGCACGATAGCAGGAGAGTGTCTGGGGCTATAAAAGGAGGAATTTTCGAGGTCTGGAGGAGGATTTTTTCTGGGGAAGGATCGGATTCTGGATGACAGATTATAGAGCTGAGGGAGAGAAAGATCGCGAGATTAGAGAGGAACAAAACCGACGGCTCGAAAGGGGAATTTTTTTGGATTAAACAGCAAGGGAAATAGTAGAAAGGGAGAGTGATTTCAGAAAGGGAGAAACTCAACGCAATCGAGAAAGCCACGGATTTTTCCAGCGAGCTTTGGGGGATCTTTTCTGAAGTCACGGAATTGAGAAAGAAGAACCAGAGAGGGGATTTCGAAACTGAAACCAAGGGCTTATAACCGAGCTAAAGGAATTTTGGTAAGCTTTAGTTGATTTGGGAGTTTTGTATTTCAAGAAGGGTTTTGTTTTCTTTGTTTGAAGGAGCAATTTCCCTCTCTCTGAATTCCCCTTTTGTTATTTGGGTTAGACGAAATCAATTGGTATTTTTTTTACATCAATGATATCTGGTATGTTGGTAATTTGCTTGCTGTGTGGAAGGATTGATTCCTCAATTTCTGATTGAGAATTAGACAAATCTTTGTTCAGGCTTCGTTTCTGATTAGTGGTAGGATGAATAAGGCTGGAACCTAGTTTCACCTTATATCAAACCGTAGCTGATATCCTTTTTGTGTCAGCTGCTGAGATAATTTAGAATAAACAGAGCTAACTATAATTTCAGTTGAGAGTAAACGTAACTCCAAATCGCACGATCTAGCCTTAAAATCAGATTGAATATCTACCTTTGACTATGATTTTCGCATGATTTAGTTCTCAAGCAAAGAGATGTTTTCACAGCATTCCTCCATTACGCCTAGTATGACAGTGTGATTCATATTAGAATACTAAATGTTAGACACTAGCAAATATATGATTGAGTTTGTTTTTTTCTTACTTCATGCAAACTTACCCGTAATTTAGTTAATTTTGGAATAAAGCTGAACTCTTAAAACTGAATTTGACATAACCTTTCAGTAATAATTCTTAAAGACTTTGGTCACAATTTCGATTCACTGTGTTAAAAGTAATGGTTTTAGTTGATATGGGTTTTTAAGTCCTTTGATCCACTGTGTTCTGAGAAAATTTACATGCATTGATTACATGTTGGTTCAGTTAGCTGTGACATTTCTAATATAACAAAGTGAATATGTACACCCTCATAATTTGGATTATGGACAGCTTGCATGCTATCTGATGGTTTGTAGCAGTAGGTTGAATTTCTATGGCATAAATAAATTCTTTGATGTGGAAGAGCAGTTTTGAGACAATTGATAGTTTATAAATTTCAAATTAAAATGTGTATGGTATGTGTTTTGGGATTTTGTTCAAGGATCAATTGAGGTTATGATTAGTTGATGGGAATGATAATATCGGGCCCATTAAATATTTCGGTTCATCTAATGGTAAAGTGAGGTTTTAATTCAACCTACAGGTAATATTGTAAAAATGGGTCCAATGCCCAAATCATGCCAAAATGAAATTCTTGTGAAAATAAACTTCATTAACAATTAAAAAACCTAATTGAATTAGTTTCAAAAGGGTTCAAGGCCTCATTTTTCCTAAATGGCTCTAAGGGCCCAATCAAATGTTTTCAAGAATAGGACTTAGAGCAAAATTCAGTGTTTATAATTAAATGAGATTTTTAACTAAGGTACCTCAATAATTTTGTTTTAGCTATAATATGTTGGAAATGGCATTCTTGTTCCAATATTTTCAAAATTTCTATTTGGATTTCCATATTTTCAAATATTACAATTTGATCCTTATACTTTCATTATTCTTCAGCCCCTATGTTTTTAAGAATTACATTTTAGCCCTTTAATTTTCTAAAATTACACTTTGGCTCCCATTTCACTCAAATCTCTTTTTCGCTCTATTACTTTTATAAATTTTAATCTTGTCCATAAACTTAACATTTAAAGGACTTTCAGTAGAAGTTTATTTTCTCTGAAATTCGATTTTTAGGACTTTTAGTGGAATCTCATTTTCCCAAAGTCACAATCCTTACGAGCATTTAGTGGAGGCACATTCTCTCAAATGCCGCAATTCTCTGTCTGGACTTTAAGTGAAAATTTAATTTCTCCTAAATGTCCTAATGTCATCTCATTTAATCAACTTAACAAAATCATTTTCGAACTACGTTGACCTTGATCCCTTTCAGGGTACGTAGGCACTTACTTAGTAAAGTATGTATAGTTATTTATTTTTCATCTTTGTCCATTATTTTATTAATAAAATGGGTAATTAAAATACAGTAAAATTATTAAGCACAAACAATTTAGGGTAACCATCCTTAGGGATAGACGTCGTGGGGTACCTAACACCTTCCCCACACATAATTAGACTCCAAAACTCATTCATCTGGTTTCAAGGGCCAGTTTTTCTTTCTTTTTTAAGGATCCCAATTATCTTTCTAATTAATTGGTAGCGACTCCAAATTTTCTTTGTGTTTTTCCTTACATGTCCGAAAGTCATAAAATGATGACTTTTCACCGGCCGCCACGTTGTGACAACAATAATATATTTATTACATGCAACATTTATAAAAATTGTATTTACTTACTAATAATTATATTATTAATATCTCATAATTATATTTTATGTTAATATATTTAAATTATAAATAATGCTATGAAATATGAGTTAAAAAACTTAATATTTTTTAATATACATTAATATATCATAATTATATATGCATATAAATATATTTAATAATGTAAAAATATTAAATTTTATATATGTATATATACTTTCATAATATAGTTAGGAAAATGATATTTTTACACCCTTTACATTCCCACTCTTCCAAATAAAACCAAAAATATATATACCATGGTAGATACCATTTTTCGTGTTCGGTACAATGAGAGCGGATCTGTAAATTACTTAAAGGAATGGTTAAATTGTGTGAGTGAGAGAGAATCAACAAAATTTAATAGAATCTTAAAAAAAAAATGATGTGCTAACAAAAAAAAAAAGATAATTATGACTAAAATCATTTCTTTATCAGGAAAATATGGGAACAAGTAGTTTTTTGGTTTATTAATTATATGTCAATTAGTTCAAAATTTTTTTTACAAATATAATATTATATCATATGTGTAATCAATAAATGAAAGTTATGTGTGTATTTTAAATAAAATAAAATTATTAATGCAATAAAAACTTAAATTAGGCTTACTTTATTTCATTTAAAATATACATATAAATTGAATTTATTGAAAAATTATAATATTCATGTGAAAATTTATCTCTCAATTATTCATTTTGAGAACCAACCAATAGTTTATTTGTCTTATGCTTTTCCATAACATCTGTTACAATCTTACAGATTGCAATACATTACTAGTGGAAACTTTTGCAGTGGCCCCATACGATTTCAAATCAGATTTAGGCGCCGTTTGTATCTCAATTTTTGTAGGAGAAGACGTTCTTTTAAAAAATATATATATTTTAATAAAATTTGAACAGTTGGTATCTCTTTTTTTTAAAAAAAAATTAAAATAAATAAGTTTTTTAATTTAAAAAAATAAATTTTTTAATTTTTTCAGTTAACAAAATTAACAAAAGAGAAATAAAAAAAATTTTATTATTATATTTAAAGGTAGCATCTCTTTATAAAAAATATTTTATTTTTTTAAAATTAATTTTTCATTTTATAAAAATTATGGTTTTTAAGAGAGATGTAACAAAACTGTAATTATTTCCCCTGCTGGGCCGAAATTACCAATATATTAAGTGAGATATACCAAAGAGATATACCAAGGAGGGGGCCAAGCCACCCCTTGCCACCCATGTTACTAGTACGATCACCAACGGATCAAAATTTGTAGGGAGCCAAAATTAAAAAAAAATTAATTTACATAAAAAATTTTGTTTGACTAAAAAAAAACAGCAAAATTTTGTGTTGAAAGCAAATTTATAAAAAGGAAGATTTTTTGGAGGGGCTGTAACCCCTACAAGGAAGATTTGTCTTTGGGTACGACAATTATAATTTATCAAAAATAATATATTTAATATTTTATAAAATTTAATAAAATTAAAAGTAATATAATATAGAATTTTTATAATTTTTAAGTAATATAAAATATTATTTAAAATTATGTTATCCTATAACAGTTATTATATTAATTATTGTCGACCACAGTTAGAATTTATTAACAAATAATATAATTAATTTTATAAAAAATTAAAATAATTAAAATAATGTAACAAATTATTATAAGTTTTAAATAATATAAAATATTATCCCAAATTGTTATGAGTTACTCTCTCCTACTGCCCCAATAATATTTTAAAAAAATTATTTTTTTAATAATAATAAATTAATTATAAGTTTTAAAAAAATAACAAACACAACAAAAAAATTCATACATCTAAAAAAAGTAAAAAATTTGAAGAAAAAGTAAAAAACTTAAAAAATATATAAAAACATCTTAAATCTTTTTTAAAAAAATACAATAAATAAATAATGTAAACAAAAAAATAACAAAAAAAAGATGGCGTGCGACAAAAAAATGAAAAGGATAGCCGGGGATAGTCCCTTTTCTTATAACATTTTATTATCTTAACGATGGCATTATATATAGACGTAATAATGAAAGTTGTATTTCTTCTAAAAAAATCTATGTAAACAAATAAAAATATCTTACTGGTATTTTCAGTGTAAGAGTAAGCATTAGAATATAAATATTTCAAAATATTATATTTCTGTAATTAATCTTCATTTTTTATTTGTGTCATTAATGATTTAGTTAAGAAAAACAAAAATAAACTAAAATGCTACATTAATAATTGAAGTTTGAATGCTTTAAAATAATGCTATAAGCACATTTTAAAATCACAATATAAATTTGATTTTTCTAAAATATAAGTAAATAATTGTTGATAAAAATATTAAGATAAATCATTTTTACATATTTACATATAACTATAAAATTAAGGGGCAAAAAAAAAAGTTTATAAGCTTAAACATTGGAGGATAAAACAATAATTAGGCTAATAAGTAATAATTAGTAATGTCAAAATGCACTTTGCAGTGAGTTGGCTCTATATAAATTATTTTAATAAATATAAAACTTGTTTAAATGCAGATTTTGGCTTGGTTTATTTTTTATTTTTTGAGTTACATAACTTGGTTTATTTAACTTTTAAGTCAATAATACTTGGTCCTCATAATAAAACATAGAGGTTAAACATGCCAGCTAATCCTGCAATTTAGTCAGCAAAATTGAAATTAATTATATATGTTATTATATTAATTTAATTAAAAACTTAAACATAAATTATCTTAATCTCTTTAAAGAATGATAATATAATAATTTTTTTATTTTTAAAATAATCCTAAACTATTTATCCAAGAACATTAATTTAAATAATACATTTTATTTTATATTGACTTCAACCTTAGAATTTAAACTCTTAATCCTGTTAAAATATTATTTATTGACAAGATTTTTTATTTTTTTTATAAAGATATAAAAAAATTATTTTATTTTATTTTTACTTACTTATTATATTAATATCAAGAATAAATTTTTATTTATAATTAGTTATATTTTAAGAATACAACTGTCGGAGGGTTAAAATAATTTTTCCAAGATTTAATTAGTATTTTCAATTTTGTCTTCTATCTCCTTTCCATTTCTCAAAATTTTCCTTCTTTTCTCCTGAACCTCTATGTTTTTTTTGGGAAACCTTTTTGAAAATTTTATTTCACGAAAACATCGAAGACGTTGAAAGAAAATCCAACCAATCACATATATTTCCACATATTAACCCTATAATTTCGTCATTTTTACTTCTCTTATTCAGCGTTCTCGCCCACTAAATATTGTTTCCCAAGAAAATTTCCCGAATCACATTTTCCGGGGAAATGGCATTGCCTTCTTTGATTTTCCTCTGATTTCGTTGTTTATATAAGAAAATCTGAGCTTTTTATGGCCCTTCTATTCGCCTGTAATTTCCTTTAGCCCCGCATTTGTCTATAATCATAGCCCCAACCTTAGGAAGCTCCAGAGCTTTAAACCCTTCACAGATGGTGCCGCAATTGGGTCAAAGGGTGGGGTAATAGTTTCTTGTAGAGTGAAAGATTGTGGGGTTTCGGATTTGGATCAGAATGTCAGTGTGAGGTCGTACGGTCAGTTTTCCGCTCCAGTGAAGCTAGGGTCGAGGCCGAGCAAAGAGGAAGAAGAAAAGCAGAATTACTATGTGAATATGGGCTATGCGATCCGGATTTTGAGGAAGTAGTTCCCTGAGCTTTTTAACAGGGAACTTAGTTTCGACATCTACAAGTTTGAATTTGAATGTTCATATTCGTTATTTTGCATGATGGTCGTGGAGTATCGGAGGAGAATAGATAAAACTATTATTGCGGAAAGTTCACAAATTTGTCAAACAGTTAACGTGCAATTGTTGATGGTGTAAAGTATCGGCGTTGAGTTTGATATTTTTGTCCTCTCATTTCTGTGGTTAATTGTTCAGATCAAGTGAGAATAGATGTTTTTGGTAACATTGCTGGGAGGATGCATGAATGAAGAATCTCAAACGAGACATTAATCTTTTGGTGATTTTCGAAGTTAAGAAATCAAACGTTTTGTAGCTCTGTTCAATTAATTCTTTTCTCGGTTTTAATCTGGGGCTTATGGAGCCTCTATGACCATATACCAATTCATCATTAATTCATTATATACGGTTTTGTTATTTTTTTTTTAATATTACTAGACGAGAGTCCTCATGGAGAACTGAAGTGGGTGTGAAAATCATGAAGGTTGCGCCAATGAAGCTTGTTCTGTTTTCGATACTTCTGAATTTTTTATGTTATAATTGTGATAGCAGTTGACAGTGCCCATACTTTCTTTGTTTCTTTTTGCCTTTTCTTTACTGGTTATCAGTCATAGAAGGTGATTGTGATCAGTGTCATACAGCATCATGACTTGTTTCACTTAATTATATGCCAAAACTAGTTGCACTTATTATAAACAATTCTTAGTTTGAGGCCTAATCTATGCATTAAGATGGAGAAAGACAGTACTCGCTCCCAGATGACTTGGAGAACATCATTGGCCGATTGGCAAATTTATAGGTTTTAATTTATAGACTATCAATCTATGAGTCAAGCACTGAGTTATTCTCACCTGTGGATCAGTGACTAGATTGATTGATTTTATGTCTTACATGTTGGTATGCATGCTTTGAACGCGTCAGATGCTAATATAGAATTAGGAAAACACAGCATCAATTGCGGTGTTATGTGGTTTTGTTCCTATGCCTAGTTCTCATAGCTCACGACTTTGTTTTGCACTTATCCTAAATGATTACAGTATTATCTCCATTTTACAGGGATGATATCGTGTTTTAAAGATCCCCTCAATACATTTGTTGGTATCAAGAATTACAAATCAATCTTCTGTGCACTACGGTTTCATGGCAGGATATTTTTAAGGCTTTGTGGATTGACAAACGTGTACTGATTTTTATGACTCAAAGAATGATGATACTTATACTGATACCAAGGATACTGATCATTATCCACATTAGTAGCGAGTGGCAGCCTGTTGAGAGCACAATTATGGTTTGATTTACTGTTCATGGAATCCCACGAGTGCCATGGGAGAGTCATGGAAGGTTTGATGGAACCTCCGAGTATAAACTTGACAAGAAAGGCAAAAAAATTTAGCATCAGATTGACAACATTGCTCTGAATTCACCTCCAAAGTTTAAAGTGCTAGGTGTGGAAGAATTGATTCAATCTATAGGATGCCCCGCAACCCCAAGACCAACTTATTTTAAAGTAACTTCATCTTCAAAGTGAACTTGATTTGGCTGACGTTCTTCAAAATTTTGGTGTAAATTGTGAATATTATGGTAAAATACTGAACTGGGCATGTAAAGCCGTCTAATATTAGCCTTTGACATTAGTTGGCTTACATGGTGCTCAAATCAAATCTGCTGGCACACGTAAAGGATCTTTGTTGGCTGTTGTAAGTAGCAAATGTTTATATTTTGTATACTCTTAGTTTATTTATAGATTTTGTTGTGTTGTTATCAGATAGATGCAGCTACTTTGTGAATACTACTTTTTGGAGCTTGGTCAACCAAGTGTGGCAGTGAAATGCAGGAGAAAGTCACAAACATCGTTTTATCTTAATTTTAGGTAATGATTTCGATTAAAGGCATAAGATGATGATTGAATTTCACATTTTTTTCTGCTGGTTGGTTGTGGTTTATGGGTGATTGTTTATGCCTGAGAGAAAAATAATGGGCTCACATTCTTGTCAAGCAGCTATCAGATTGCCTATTGACTAACCAGAAAATTGACTTCCTACAAAACTTAGACTAGTATTAGAACAAAGGAGTAATGTGTTCAATATTTATATAAATGCACTATGATTCCTGACATGAACATATGGAAGCACTGGTAGTATAAACGCATGGGAAGCCAATTATAAGATTCTAGACATCACTTTTGATTGAAGAACTATATCCAGTTTGATCATCGTAGTACTTGGACCATAACATGACACCTCCATACGTTGTGGTACCCTTAATAGTTGGAAGCACTTTTGAAGTAAGATCACCCACAGGAATAAATCCACTTCCTGGTGCCTGTGGAGATGCTGGAAGACCTATGAAAACTTTTGTAGTTGGGATATCTGCAATCCATTGCTTCCATGCATCTTCAAGATTGCCAACATCTCCAGAAGAGTACTGGCAAGGGGGGTTGTTGTAAAACTGAACCCAAGCATAGTCAAAAAGACCTGTCTTTAGGGCATTTCCAAGCCAAGCATCAGGAAAAGGACACTGTGGAGCTGCGCTTAAGTAAACCTTCTTGCCTTGGTTGCTATATCCTGAAAGGTACCTTGCAAGTTCATCCCAATGTTGGTTTGTTCCTTGTTCTATGTCAAAGTCAATACCATCCAAAACAGCTTCACCAAGTGGACGATTAGATGAGTGTCCCCCCAAGAAGTTATTCCAAAGGTAAGTGGCAACTTGCCTAGCATCCTCTGAGGATGCAAGTGAGTAACTCCCAGCACCTCCTCCAATTGAAAGCAGAACCTTAATGCCTTTGGCTTGACAGGACTATATGTCAGTGCTCAGAGTCTTGCAGGCATTACTATATGCATCACAATGGCCAGCAAGGTCTATCCTGGGAGTACGACCATTGCCAAAAGTGTAGAGAAAAGCAATGTTCACAAAGTCATAGTTTCCTGTGGCACAAGTCTCTGCCAGAGTGCCCTCATTTCCATTTTGACCCCAGTAGATCGCAATTCCACCAGCATCTGATCCTCTTGCTAGGATAAGCATCACTGAAGAGAATATTGATATTAAAGTTCCTAATGCACATGCCATTTTATGTGGCTCTCTGCTGAAACTTTAATGCTCCTATTTTTTTTTTGGGTTGGCAACTCAAATGGAAAAGAGAGATTTATATAGCTGAAGGTTGCTAATGAGCTTTGACAGTCGCCATGTCTTGCTTATGCAAATTGATAGGCGTGCCTTAAGGGTTATCTCATGCTCTGAAATTAATCAATTATGTATTTGGCTTAACAGGATTGTCTGAAAGTTAACAAAGTCAATCAATCCGATTACTGCCTTGTCTCTTGTTAGCCTCTCCAACGTACGCCATAGGGAACCAGATTAGGCAAATGTTAAGCAGCTAAATTTTTTTTCCCGTTGAAATACATAATCCTAGTGCTTGTTTCATAATGTTGTGGAAAAAAAATTAGTTTTTTTCTTTAAATTTGTCTTTGTTTAACTAATATAAAAAAAATTTTTAAATGGCAACAAAATGTTTTAGAAAAAAAAGTGGTAAACACAATTAGGATGATTTATCTCACGGTAAGAGGGAATGAAGGATTAAATATTTGTTCCTTTGTTTGCTATTACAGTTTTAGGTATGATAGGAGAGGAGTCCTTATATTCATTCAAATAAAATTTTAAGAATGTATTGGGTCAAAAAAATAATATCATTGGAGGTGAAATTTAGAACCTTCTAAGAATCACTCTAATTTTTCATATTTTTCACAAAAGAATGTTTATAATTATTACAAGTGGATCCTTATAACTATTACAAGTGGATGTATATAATTTCATCTAACTCTATATAAACCGTTTTCATATATATCTGATATGCAATTGTTCTAGTTGTGATAGTTATAAAAATAATTTTAAAATTAACATTATTTTTTAATTAAATTTATTTACTGTATTTTATAAAATATAACTACTTTTTATAATTAATAATTATATATAATTAAAATAATAATTCTGTTAATAGAATGGAGTTATCATATGGAATTAAAAACCAAACTTTAAATTACCTTCTAATCTATTTTTCATATGATAATATTATTTGTACCCTAAGAATCTTACATTATCTCTATACCACTAATATTATAATACTAAATATGCTGCCTTAACAGCACATCAAATTCACCACATCTTCATTTATGCTCTTCCCTCTCTATCGGCTTCCTCTGTCTTTTCTTCCCTTCTTTTAGTTTTCTTGGTTCAGAATTAGTGGAGTGTCCTCCCTATTGTCTTCATTTCTGTTCTTCCTTTTCTATTTTTGCTTTCCCTCTTTGGAATATAAGTGGAACTGGAAGACTCATCCTCTGGTGAGCTAAGGGTGCTTGTGAGGAAAAAGAATGACTACGATCACAGATCGAGTTGCTCAGACCTTTCAAAAAAGTGGAACTTGTTCAAGTTGCAGCTCAGTTCCCATGTATTTGGGAGATTATCAATTTTCTTACTGCAATCCCAATGTGTCTCTAACACAAGCCAAATGCGACAATTCTCTCCAAAATCGGAGAAGAACAAAGAAAATTTGAATTTTATTTATAGGACTAAATGATCACTCATTTACTCTAAATCTTCTCTCATTCATTCCTAACAAGATACAAACCTCAAAGGCTCCAACATAGAATATCCAATGTAATTTGATGCTAGATTTATAAGATAAATAATAAATTGATCAAACTAGGATTGGATTACTAATATTTTTATATTAAATAATATTATGTATTAATAATTTAATATAAAAAATTAATTTAATATAAAAATAATTAAACAATACATATTAATATATATAAAAATATATTAAATTACTTATATATATAATAAATTAAAAATAATGTATTATATTTATTTGTAATAAAAATAATAAAAATATTATTATTTTAAACTTAAAAATTTATTAAAAAATGACATCAAAATGAGGTTATTTTAATTAAAAAAAGAAAGAAGAAACACATAATCACTGAATCAATTCGATTTATCAATTTTTTGCTAATAAATTTTAGAGGTTAATCGAATCAGTCAACTCATCATCTCACTAATTTTTGAATTGACCCAATTGATTTAGTCTAATTTTTTATACACTATATATATAGTTATTGGACGTTACTATGCAAGTGCCTACTTGTGGGCTAGCATAGACCACATTTCTTTTTATTTAATTTTTTAATAATGAAAAGTAAATTTTAAGTTTCAAAAAATTTAAAAAGTTAAAAAAATTCAAAAAAAATCTAAAAGGAATTACCTCATAAAAACAACTTAAGAAAAGGAAACAATTTTAAAGAAAAAGTACAAAACTTAAAAAAAATAATACAAAAAATTGAAAAGAGAAAAGGTAATAAAAAAAAAAAAGAACACCCCGAATAGAGCTGTAGGATAAGTATGAACTTGTTGATTTTTTATTTTTTTTATTTTTTAATATTAATTAATTATTTATTATGTCATATATTTTTTTAAAAATTATTTGAAATGTTTTAAAATATTTTTATACTATTTATATATAATAAAAAAATTTAAAAATGTTTAAAAAAATATATGATATAAAAATAATTAATTAATATTAAAACATAAAAAAATTAAAATAAAACCCACCCAAAAAAATCGGTACATCATCGGCTGCAAGATATAATTAAAAAAAAAAAAAAAAAAGAACGGTGCGACGATAAAAGGGACGGTGGCCTTAGACATTTCCGTACTTAATAAATATTAGGAAAACGCTTTGGTTATTGAGGAAAGTTTGATTTCTTTAATGTATTTATTTATAGGATCATATAGAAGATAAGAAGAATTTAGTTTCAGTGTCTTTCTAAAACAAATTTTTAAATAATGAATATTTATTTAAATGTATTTTAACTTTTAACTTTTAATATTTATTATTATTATTTTAAAATAAAAAAATAAATAGTGAATTTTTTATGTATATAAGAGAAAATTAAAATTTATAAATTATTATCTTTAAATATAATATCTGTAAGAAATTTTTAAAATAAATTTAATTTATAAAAAATATATAAATTAAATTAATTATAAATAAATATGTTAAATATATAATTACTTTAATTTTTATTTTATAAAAAATAATATTATTTATATATTACTTTTTAATATATTTTTTAATTTGTTTATGTCTTTATTTTTAATAATAATAATAATAATAATATAAAAAATAAAAAATAAATACAAATAACATTAATAAACATTCATAACAATTATCTCCACATAAAAGACCCATGTCCTTACCAAGCGAAAAGTAAGGAGACTAAGGAATAAGGAGAACCAACGTAGCATTGATTTATAATAGGGTGTGGCTACAACGACCCCCTTTCTTTTGTTTTTCTTAATTTTTTAATTTTTTAATATTAATTAATTATTTTTTATATTATATATTTTAAAAAATATTTTTATATTTTTTATACTATTCATTCATAATTTTTTTTATTTTTTTATAAATTAAAAATATTTTAAAAAAATATATGACATAATAAATATTTAATTAATGTCAAAGAATTAAAAAAAAATTTTCAGTGAGTAATAAGGGAGTACCATCTTAATAATAAGGTCATTATAATGCTACCATCTTATTTTGGACACTAGCCAAACTTTTGACACTAAATGATTTTATTTTTTTGTATTTTATATCAATTTGTTTATAATTAATTATTGTCTGTTATATATTTTTTAAAAATTTTAAAAATTTGTTTATACTATTCATTTATAAGTAAAAAAGTTTTAAATATTTTAAAAAAAATTTAAAAATATATATGACATAAAAAATAATTTATTAATATTAAAAAACTAAAAATTAAAATTAAAAAAATATAATTAAAAAAATAAAAATATACCCTACGGCCATAGGATAATTAAACCCTAATAATAATGAGCTATTCTTACAAAAGTTTATTTTACAAAGTACCATAAATTTTTTAATATTTATCAATTATTAAGGTGATATAAATAAAATAAGATAAAAAATAATAAGTCATTAAAAATTAATTTTTGTGAGAATTTATAAAAAACAATTAGCTTGACTCATAATAAAAAGCCAAACGAAATCATTAAGAGGGATTTTTCTTTCGGTGGATACTTCCTACTGCTATATTTTGGGCGATAAGGAAGTTTATAAATTTTAAAAATAAATTATTTTGTTTTTTATTTTTTAATAATAATAAATTAATTATAAATTTACAAAAAATTAAAAAAACAACTAAAAAATAAAGAAATACATTAAAAAATTAAAATTTGAAAGAAAAAGTAAAAACAAAATTTTAAAAAAATACTATAAATAAGAAATAAATAAATTATAAAAATAATAAAAATAATAAATAACAAACACAAAAAAGGAAATTGGGGGGTACAGGAGCATCGTCCCCCCCTCCAATTTGCTACCGTCCCCCCCCTCCATCTTCAGATCTACCAAATTCTACTCCCACTTTCACAGGTTCACTTCTGAAGACAAACACCATAAAAACAAAAGCTTCAAGAATTGGGCCTTGGCTCGCTGGTAGAGGCATTTGCTGAAAATTTGAATTGCAGAGGCCTTGTTCTTCAGAAGCCATTAGAACACGTTAATTTGGTATTTTTATTTTTGGGAGGTGTTGAATCATGTGGGGCACCATTACGAATTTGAAAGAGAACTTGAACAGGATCACCCTCGATGTTCATGAAGATGACGAGGAGGGGGAGCTCGGGGTATATGGCAGGCCCAATGGAGAGAATTCTGCCTTTTCTGATCGACGGAATTCTCATAGCTTCGCGCATTCGAAATCTGGCCCAAGGTCGCCGGTGGCAAATGGGATAGAATCTTCGCATATTTCTGAGGTGCCCATGGAAATTTCATTTTATTAGCTTTTTTATGCCATTTTAGAGCTGGGCTTGAAGAGAAGATTATGTCATGTTCATGATTTTTGAATTTCTTACGTGTTAAAGTGGTATGACACGGAAGTGCGTGGAACCTTGGAATTTTGGTATATTTAGTTTTTGTTATTTAGTGAAGCATTGGCTTTTGAACTATAGCTGGGGATGTGTTTGAATTTTGACTTAGTATGGAAAGCGTAACATCTTTTCATGATGGCATTTGAGAGACACTTTCCCCTTCTTTTGGCTTTATGCTACTGTCGTAAAGGGCTAAACTGGTTCTTGGGTTTTATTGAACCGGGGGCGTATTTGGCAAAATAAGGTTATATTTTGAACGGGGAGCATTTCAATTATAATATGAATCTGGGAAAGTCAGTAAGTTTTATATATGTAGAACATGGCTTTGTTCGTCCAGAGGACAAACGGGTGAAATGTTTAAAAGGCAGATTGAAGAAGTTATGACAATGGTCTAGGACAACAAGATGCAAGATACCATGATATCTAAAATTTATATATTGATATGACAATTGAAAATTGTTAAAAAATGGTATGATTGGTATTTTATAAAAGTTAGTAAAGTTAAAAGTGGTGAGATATGAGATCCCCATGAATTGTGTCATATTGTCATTCTATGACACCCTAGTATCTTAGATGACACTAGGCATCTTGGATAAGTTTTCTTCAATAAAATGAATTGGGCAATTTATGTCTACTGGGGGTGGAATAGTTGTGAGGGATTGATATCTATTATCTATTGTGTAACTCGATTCTGCAATCTGAGCAGTGAATTTGATATCAAATTTCTACAGCTGATTTCTTGTAACTTTATCAAAAACTAACTCTTGCTTCTGGGTTTCTGTTGAGTGTGTTGGAATTTGCTTTTTCTGTCTGAGCATCTGAGGCTGTGCTTCTAGGGTACCCAGGCAGTGTGGTCTCACAAATTCTAGTATTGTCTTGATGTCACAATTTTTTTTCCTTTTTCTTTCGATGTCATTAAACTATTGGAAAGTGACTTTAAATATACATAGTTTATGCTAAACTTACTGATCTATGACACATTCTGGATTATAATTGATCTAATCTAAATGCTCATAATTAAATTTTCAAGTACTCCCTTGTGAAATATTTTTCTTCTTTGTCTAAACAAGTAAGGAGACTTGATTTTCTTTTTCTTTTTTCAAGGAAATGACTTAATTAGAAACAGGTTAATCTAGTTGAATATGAAAGAAGTTTACAGCTATAAATGCGAATAAAAATTTGAATCCTTAAACTGCCTGTCCTTTCAAGGAAGTCTCTGTGTACCCATATTTTACCACAACTTTTTTTATTGACCTAGAAATATAGTTTTTCCCTGTTTCAGACTTTCTGAAAATAACAAATTATTACTTATTCCTCCACCATATTGCTGTTCTTCCACATAAAAATTGGGACATGCTTTGAGATTTTTTTTCTTACCGAATGCTTGTGGTTGTATTGTATTCCATGTTTGTGCCCTGTTTATATTTGCCTTTAAATCTTCTATTACATGTGGTAGGTTGGTTAAAGAAGACCCGTTTCAAATTTTCTTGTGCTTGTAGATAGAACAATACAAAGCAGAAATCAAGAGACTTCAAGCATCCAAGGCTGAAATTAAAGAACTATCAGTTAATTATGCAGCTTTATTAAAAGAAAAAGAAGTATGGCCATTACCTTTCTACACGTTTGTGCCAGTAATATTATTTTTCTCTTGTGTCTCTTTTCTTGTGTTGGAGCTACTTAATCGTGCAATTATTTCAGATGCAGCTGCATGGTGGCATTAGCCAATTTTTTCTGTACATGAACTTGTCTCTTTTGTATGCTGCATGATATTACTATGTGGAGATGCTATATCTTTGTTAATTACCTGACGAACTATTACTGGTTCAATGTAGCTTTTGCTTTTTGAAGATTTTATGGACATTATGTTGAATCTGTTCAGAATAAAGTGAAGTCAGCAGCAATGCATCATTTGAAGAATAAATGGTCCCTAGATATTCTGGATTTTGTGCTTCTATTATAAAGCTTTGCACCTTTCTCCCTTCCACCAAAATAAAAGGAGTTTAATTTACTTGAACACCATAAGATTAAATTTGCATTACACTTTTACAGGATCATATTGTTAGATTAAATGAAGAAACTGGCTCGTTAAAGCAAAATTTGGAGGCTACAAATACAGCTCTGAGTGTCACCAGAACTGAAGCTCATGGAGTGTCTATAAATGGAACTTATACAGTAAAGGTAGTCTTTCAATCTATTTCAAACTTCATTTGGAGAGTTTAATGTATTTTATGAATTTCCTGAACCTGTGTTTTAATTCTTCCATAACATTTGGTCTGCGGTATTTTATGATGTTCATATTAAGTTTGAATATTGATAAGGATGTTTGATCGCTGATGCCATATGCATTATGTATTGGTTATACCTTTCCCAAAAGTTATGCTATATATTTTCCACTTTATTAAAAATCCTACTGCCTTTTAAATCAAATAAGTTATAAGTCCTGATACACAGTTTGACCATACTTTCCTGCTCTTCTCATTCTTGAGGTGTATAATTTGTTGTGTGCTTGTATGTGCATGCTTTTAGGTGTTTAAAATAATTAATGAACAGGCCAAGTAATTGAACTAAGGGCTTGGTTTGAGGGCTTTAACGTCTAGGTAGGACTATGGCATAATAATCAATATGCTCTATGGAAAGTTTGTATGGAATGCCATCTGTTATGCCAATTCCAAACATACTTCTCATAATATGTCAAAAGGTGTTGCTAGAACTGAGAGGACATATGATTCATATAACCTTATTAAAATGGTCCTGTATAATAGAATATTCAGGTTTATTTGTTATGTGTTTCCCAGAATTTGGAGGCTAGTTTCTTTTTGCATTGTGAGATTGATTGCTGCTTTGTGACAAGCTTATCGTTTTTGCAAAGGGTAGTGGGTTTGCCCAGCTTTCTTGGAACACTTTCTTTACACTTATTTCAAAGGATTTGGTAGACTAAAGGAGAGAAAAACTTGATGGAAGTATGATCTTTGTGCTGTTTTTTGGTGCGTTTGGTTGGAGTGTAATACTTGAGTCTTCATCTAGAAATTCAAGCCTATGAATCTTATTTCAGATAGGATTATCTTTTTGGCTTCCATGTGGTGCTAATCCAATGGTTCTTTTACGAGTGTCTCTTTTGTAGAAAAAAGCATAGAGACTTGAAAGCTCCTTTGATTTAATGCTTTCTCTCTGTGACCTTCTTTAAGCTGTTTGATATTTGACTTATTCCACCACCCTTATGTTTAGATCACCATAATTAATAAGTAACCTAAATTTTTATGACCAATTGTGCGCTATAATGTATAAGTGGGGTTAAATCAAAAAGCATAATGCCTGTTTGTAATATATAAGTTTCCTATTATGAGGTGCCATAATGAGTGAGAAACCATAGTTGCAACATATACATATGAAACTACTCTTGAAATTTTGTTCTACTTAAGCACAGTAAGAAGAGGTAATAGCAAGGATTCTTCAACCTCAACTGTAAACTTGTTGATGACTTATTTGTTTCAATTCAAACTTCATGGGTGATTTCTTGTTGTCATAATTGTTAAAGGGATGAGAGTGAATTGAACTGTTCTGAATTTATATTTTAAATTCATCATTAGTTTGGGTAAAAGCTGGCGCCTTTAAATTATTTACTTCTCTCGCATTGGATTTTCTAATGTTTGTGGGTGGACTTTGAGATCTATGTAGTGTTCCCAAAAAAAGAAAACAGAAAAAAAGAACTGGTGTCTTTAAATTATATCCTTCCCTGTTCTTTCCAAGTATGGAAATGCTACATATTTTGTTCTCATTAGTTGAAATCATTTTACTATGGACAAAACTTAGGTAAAGTTCCTTAGGTGTTTGCTATTAAGTTCTCCAATCAATGAATGACATGTATATATATAGATATTAATGAAAGTAGTTGAGTGGAAAAATTTATTACATTTCATTCATCGATTAGCGGACATTATAACTTGTCATTTGTTGATTGAATAACCTGATAGTAAAAAGTAAAGGAATATTACGTAAGTTTATTCCATGCTTTTTGGTCTTTAGTCTTGACAGATAACTATGAATCCTGGTCGACTATTTTTTAATACTTCTGCAGGGAAGTAGTGATCGGCTATCCAATCGACAACATAAGTTCACAACCCCATTGGAAAATCATTATGCTGGAAACCAAAGACACAATGGCATTGTCCCAAAACACGATGGTATAAACAATGGATTCATGTCTACTTTGGAATCTGATTCCATTCTCAGGAAGATGGAATCTAAACATTCAAATTTACAGGGAAAGGACAAGGTAATGACACCGTAGGTTTCTGGTTATTCCTAAACAATGCATCTACATAGGAAGATTGACTATACAGTGATGTTAATTGTTATACCTTGTACCTTGGTTTTTGATAAAATAATTTCTTGTTTTTGTCCTATGTCATAATTTGTTTTCCATGGACCCCTTGTCATGAAGTGCTTCTTTTTTCATTTTCTCTGATGAAAATGACTTTTCTATTTCTTCATAATGCAAAAACTTCTTTTCTTTGTCTTTGATTTATAATATCTTGATAGTTTTTTTTATATTTTTATTTTTAGAGATGAGTGAACTTGACAACAGATGTATGAATGCCTTCTAGGAGCTTGCAGATTTGTTAGAGGGAAACAGTAACTCCACAGCTGCAATACAACATACCCCTGAGATGAAACAATTGAAGATGGAGCTGGAGCAAGAACGTGATAAATTGGCAAACGTTCAGCTACAGTTCCAAGGTCTTTATTCTGCATTTGGAATTCGTAGACAAAAATTTGCATGTATATTGAGAAGTTTCCTGATATTCTAGTTCTTTCTTCAATGTCAGAGGAACAGAAATTGAACAAGTCCTTCCAGGAGGAGCTTAAATTATTAAAGATGGAAAGGGATGAAGTGAGTTTATATAAGCGTATGGTTTATGTTCAGCCCTTGAGATGAAAATCTGATTATGATTATCTTATTGAGAGAACATAATTTCTAACTTGAGAAGCTGTTGACATGAAACTATATGCACATCACAAAATGAATGACACATTTCAGTGTCTTGTGCATTCTGTGATGTCTTTGTGTTGTCTTATTTGATACTTTTACCACTGTCTTGTTGCTTTCAATTAGGTTTATTTGATGACATAACATGCCATAATATTGTAAAATAATTATTCAAAGCGGTTCCATTCAGGAAATTGTCAGGACATAGGACCTTTAGGAAAACACCTTTTTGCATTGTGGCTGTTCATTCATTTTACTGTTAATGACTCATAATAAGACATTTCACTAAATACTTGACTAATCTTACAAAATTTCTCTAGTATAGTAATAAATAATATTTGATGGACAAAACTATAAGGAGATATACTAGTAATAGATAAATAATGGCATATTTAAATCTGCCTTGCTTTTCACGCAAAGGGAAAAAAGGACTGCCTTACTACCGTGAATTCAAATAGCAAATCAAATTAAAATTCTTCTTTTCTGTCTTCAAATGTAAATTTTATATTGAGTAAACTAAGATATTAAATGAAGAGAAAGCATGAAAAAAAAAATCAAAGAATGGTTTGGGAAAAAGGAAATGCGTGAAAGAAAGATATGTTTGGCAAGAAACATGTTGCCTGGATTCACAAGATCTAAGGATAAATTTTTCCAATGCTTTGAAATCCCTGTTTCACCTTTTTCTACTCCCGGTGGTGTATTTGAAAGGAATAACTTGACGATACATAAATGAATTATTTGTTGGCATCATTGAGCAATTGGTGGAGTCTTTTTAAGAATGTAGATGCTGGCTATGTAACTTGGTTGTATAGTTTTACCATGTACCCTGATAATTATGAGTCGGATTTTCTACTTTTTGATTATCTAACCTATACATATATTATTTTTGGAAGACATCAAAGAAGATGAGCAAAATATGCAATGAATTGAATGAGAAAGTATCAGAAATAAAACGTCTGCAAATGGAGTTGAAGAGACGGGAAGATGAAGAAGCAGGTAATGCTATGGATGGCTTGAAAAGGCTAATCAAAACACTAGAGATGGAAAACACCACTCACAAGGTTGGCAAATTTTAAAGTTAACAGTTTTTTTTCCATCTTATCACTCCAAAATTTGTATGTAGTACTTCAGAATGCACTGTAATATAATCCCGTGTTTCCATTGTTATTAGATGGAAAAGAATGAGCTTGAGGCTGCCCTTGAAACAAGTAGGAAATCTTTGACTAGTAAAATGTCATCTGATGCTTCTCAAATTCAGAACGATTCAAGCAGTGTCAATGAGGTGAGCCAAAATTTTATAGTGTTGTATTTTAGAGATTATGTATTAAGGGTCATGTTAATAATGATTGTCTTCCTTTCTTTATTGGGAATGGGAACATTGGCTTTTGGTAACAGAAGCTAGATCCTTCCAAAAATGTTATAGGAAAAGAAGAAATTGAATGGTCCTTACAAAATCTAAGCAAAGATTTGAATGAAACACAACACGAACGGGACAAAGCATTACAAGAATTGAACCGCCTTAAGCAGCATTTGTTGGAAAAGGTTTCATTCTTTTCAACTTTATCTTTATTTTCAACAGCTTTTTCTTCTCTAATAATTATTTTATCATGATGATCAATATGCATTTTTGAAGTATATTTTTAGTGGTCTTACTCTTAATGATGACTAAATAGGGAGAAAACTTTTTTTTTTCAAAAAAAAAAAAAAGATATCGGAGGGATGAGAATGGGATGGAGGACATTATTTTCCAGATGGACCTACAGCAGGGATGTGAAATGTAGCTTAGCATTAGTTTCCAAATAACTGTTGGACATAAAAGCATCAATTAATCAGATATGTGTTGCTAAATAGAAGGACAAGTCAATATAGCTGCACATCCCATCAGTTTGCAAATAACACTTTGTTCGGTTATCTTTTAGTTTGCCCAATGGTATGTGCTTTGTTTATGATTTGGTCGCTGTCCTTCGGTGCTTCTGCTGAATGTATTAACCTACTTCCTTGTGTGATTATTTTGGTTTTGACCTCTAGATTTGCATCCTACTACCAAGTTTCCTATTTTGATCTACTATCTGCTGCATCAATATCTTATATTCTCCCCATAATTAGCTGTAAACAAGAATTATTACAATTGCATAAATTCGAGATGGATTTGATCTTTGTGCAGTAAAAACTAAGATCATTTCCCTTACTGAGTGTTGTCTAGGAATATGAAGAATCAGAAAAAATGGATGAAGATAGTAAAATCATTGAAGAACTACGTGAAAGCAATAATTATTTAAGGGCTCAAATATCACATCTTGAGAGAACTCTGAAGCAGGCAATTGGAAATAAGGAGGAACTGAAGATGGCAAATAACAATGAAGTTCATAAGTCCAGGGAAATCATTGATGACCTGAAGAAGGAGCTTGCAAACTGTATGAGTACAATAGATGCGAAGAATATTGAACTTTTAAATCTACAGACAGCTCTTGGTCAGTATTATGCTGAAATTGAAGCCAAGGTATGCAGACATGACACTGTTTCTTGTGTTTATTCACAAATTAATAGACAGTAGTTCGGTTGTTGACACTTAAAACATTTTTCAAGTCAAAAATTTTTACAAGTCCGTATGTTTCTGTGCATAAGTTGTATAGAGTAATATTACATCCACTATTTTTTATTTGCTTAGGAACATTTGGAAGGAGAGTTAGTTCGTGCAAGAGAAGAATCGGCTAAGCTTTCTCAACTGTTGAAAGTATGACTCTCTTACTGTTTCTGAAAATAATATATAAATGTATACTTTATTTAAAATTGTTAATTGCATAACACTGTATCCTTTATACTTAAAGTAACCTAGAATATGATCTCAGTTAACCACAAGTCCTGGTAACTGGATGTATTATTTTGATCATGGCTTTGTTGGAAAACCTGGTAAAGTAAGTAGGATATTGTGAAACCTTAAATTATGGGCTGGACCCCATAGACTATGGATCAGAATTAAGTGAAAATGATTTAAAATATAAATGCATTTTTGGCTGCACAGCTTTATCCTTGTTGATAGAATTCATACCACGTGGTATATGATTTTTGTGAGGATGACGTTAATTTCTAAAAGAAAAAAGAGGTATATGGGACAGAGGGAGGAAATTGAATTTCACTTGTTGCTATTTTCTAAATAAATAACTTGCAGCAGGTTATAATCACCCTACATAACCACTCAATTCCAGATAGGAAACTTGAGTGTGATATTATTAGTTTATGGGTTCTATCTTTTAATGCTCTATATTCTATCTCTCTTCCCTTTTTTGTTACTTAAATCTTTATGCTTCTTTTTACATCTCCTTTTCTTCTTTTAAAATTAGTCCTAGGCCTAAAGTATATCGAACTAGTATTTTATTTTTTTTCACCAACAAGGATAAGTAGATAATTTCTTGGATTTTCCAATTTATGAAAATGTATCTCAAATGATTATGTAATATCAGGATGCCAATTACAGAGCAGATATATCAAGGGGTGAAAGTGAAGAAATTTTAGCCAGGCTTTTGCAATCTGAAAAGGCTCAATCAGAATGGAGAAGTAGAGTAAGCAAGCTCGAGGAAGACAATGCCAAACTGAGGCGAGCTCTTGAGCAGAGTATGACACGGCTAAATAGAATGTCAGTGGATTCAGATTATCTTGTTGACAGGTTAGCTTTTTACTATATTTGAAGTATGTTTTTCTGGCTATATCAGCTTGACCATTTGATATGGGTTTTCCCTATTTTTCTACTTGGATAAAACAAAAATGAATTCCTGGAAAGGGCAATTATCTTTAAATTTATTTGTTTATCTTTTGTTTTCTGCAAGGTTCATTACTGGAGTCTTCAACATATGATCTGTGTTGAATTTACGTTCGGTATATTTTGTCATTATGCTGCTTCTCTGAGAGTAAATTATTATACTAATCTAAATTGTACTGTTGGCAGGCGCATTGTGATAAAATTACTTGTAACTTATTTCCAGAGAAATCACAGCAAAGAGGTATGGAAATCTTTTAAATGAAGTTGATTTAAGCCTCATGCAGGAATGGGAGGGATGGAAACTTCCTCTAATATGCTTGTATAATTGTAAGTTTGTGTGTCTGTCTATGGAGAGGGGAGGGGGAGTGCACAAATTGATGGACTTGGATTTAATACTCCGAATTGATTAGTTAATTTATTATGGCCAGCATTTTATCCAAGTAAATTAGTATATAGTTTGATGCATGATTAGGCCCACATCTAGGACAAAAAAGGATGAGCATTCGGGGATAAGCTTGGAAGGATTAGTGATTAGACACCTGAATTGCATTGTTGGTTTGTGTTATGAAATATGAACCCTATTAACTGGCATAGGATATAATAATATTCTCCCACTTGTATTTGTTTACTTAGGGTAACCAATTTGTCATGGCTCCTCAATATGTGCTACTGATGGTATTTCTGTTTGATCTCTTGTTCAAACTAATCTAGTTCATGATATTTGTGATACTGAGGAACAGGTTTTGGATCTAATGGTTCGAATGCTGGGATTCTCTGATGAGGACAAGCAGAGGATAGGTGTTGCTCAACAAGGTGCAGGCAAAGGTGTTGTTCGTGGAGTTCTCAGATTGCCTAGCCGCCTGGTTGGAGGTATCTTGGGAAGTTCAACTGAAGCAGCTGCAAATGTGGGATCTGATAACCAGGTGATTTCTTCTCATTGGTATAATTTAATCCCCTTTGATGCATGTGGCTATCTGATGTATGTGCAAGCATAGAGAGTCAAATGCAATAGCCTTCAGTGAGAGATAGAGGGTGTGGGTTTTCATGGCCTATGGACTATTTAGTTTCTTCTACTTTCTAAAGATCCAGTCATTGACTTTTACTCTTCCAAAATTTGGAGGAGTGGATCCATGAATTGATTTTATTAGTTCCTGCGTTTCTTCCTTTTTCATTTGATTTTCTTTGACCTACCCCCATTTTGGTTGGTTTGGGGAGGGGGGGGGGGGGGAGCAGGGAGGACGGAGAGGGTTTAATGGTTTGCTGTGACTTGAGTCTTGCTTTTCCTCGTTATTTGTTTCTTTGGACAGATTTGGTTTATTTTTAGGGAACTGAGTGTCAATTGTATTCTGCCAACTAGTAATGTTATTCTAGACACGGAATATCTTGCTAGGATGCTTCTATATACACATACACACGTGTGTGTCCCTTATTTGTTGACTATATGAAATCTACCCAAGAGTTATTACATATGCAAATACAGCACTGGATCCTGGATCACGTCAGATTTTACACTTTATTTAATTGACATTTTCATATGTTGAATTTGGCATTGTTTAAGTACTTTTCCTTTCCCCTTCTTTCAGTCATTTGCAGATCTGTGGGTTGATTTTCTTCTCAAGGAAACAGAAAAAATAGAGAAGAGGGAATCAGCAGGTATTACAGGTAATTCCGCTGAAGATTCACATGGTAAAAGTTCAAATACTATTTCTGCTGTTCCACGACTTTCCGATCAGGGGCTGAGCACTGTAACAGCATTTGGCTTATCAATTAATGCATCACCTAGTCTGAACTCCAATCCTCCCCAACATGGATATTTGCATAATTCTGAACATTTTGATTCTGAGTTCTCAACAGTTCCTCTTACATCATCAGATAGCAAACCTTCTAGTTCAAAACTGCTTCCAAGATATTGAGTACACATCAGATTATGTAATTAATCAAAGGTATAGATAATTGTTTGTTAAATTACAGGTATGCGATCTTGTTCAATTTATTCTTTACACATTCAAAATGAATGTCATTTTTTAGTCACAAGGGAGAAAAAGTATTTTCCTCTCAATGCCTTCATTTTCTCATGTGCAAATTATCGTATCCAATTTGGACCCTGTTTTTTAAAGAATTTAATACTATTCTCATCTCTTTAATATATATATATATATATAGAGTACGTGTTTCAACAGTTTGCCAGTATCATGTATCATAATATGGTGTGCATTATGTGATGCTATTGATTTTCTACAATTTTGCACCTCAATTATGTATCATTTGATATTATTTTGGCCAGAATGCAAATTATGTCCACCGAACTAAAACTTTCAATTTTAGCATTTAAGCATACAAATTTTGGACAATAATGAAATAAATGTCTCCATTCAGCATCTATTTGAAGTCACTAACGGAGCATGAGCACGTGATTCTCGTGGTTTTCCATGCATTAATACTCTTAAACTGATGTTGAATGGAAAGCGTTTATTTCATTGTTTTGTACGCATAACTGCTATAATTAAAAGTTTAGACCAATTTTTGTTAGTGTGTGATAGTTAGAAGAGCTGATTTGCTTTTGACCTATTATTTATTGATAGCTTCTATCGTACCATGTACAAGATTTACTGATAAATCTTGAAGTTAGTGGTAGGCTCTGTAAAGAATATAGCTTTATTTTTCCATACAAAGTTTCTTGAAGCGTTAGCATTTAATGCCATTTTTATAAATAAGATTCTTCAACATAAAACTTAAGATATCCTATATATTTAACCATGAAAAAAGACCATTAACCAGTTTAAACTTAGGTTATTCATTTTTAAGTTAATACCATGATAGAAATTCTTACTTGTCACTTGCTTACATCTCGCAAGTCTAGAATCGCAATTTCAACTTTAGACAAAAGTTACCATACTTAAGGAACACTGAACAATGATAGCATATGGAAGCCTCAACCCAGTAACTAAGAAAATCCTTTTGCCCTAGATACCTTTAACTGTACTTGATTTTCTCAACACAGAATACGCATTACTATATTGATAAACACTTCAGAATTGTTCATGATAGTATTCTGACCTATATGCAGTTCATTGCAATCAAAGGGCAGAGAAAATTTGGGGCAAGAGGAGGAAAATGTAATGCCTGCAATTGAGGATCAAGTCAACGATGATGTGACACAGCAAACCAGCATTTTTCCAAACAAGAAGCTCATGCTCACATAAAAAACCAGGAAGAGCAAGGAGGAATAACATACAAATACATTAAGCTTTCGGTAACATAGTTTGACAATTGAAAGACCCAAAAAAAAAAAGCCTTAACATGTAAGATGCCTGCAAAACCATATGCATAAAGAAAAATTAAAAGCTAAAAGCTTGAAGCCAAACCCATGAGTACCATACCCATCCAAATTAAACAAAAAATTAACGAGGTTTGGCCAAAGAAAAAAGGCTCTGACAACTGATTAAATAAACAACTGGAGCTGAAGTTCTTTAATGGTATAAACCCTTGTATTTCAACTCATTACTCTAACTTCTTGCCTTTCAATGGACCCCTTGGGATCTTACTCAAGACCTTGGAATCAAACACAGCATACTGCTTTTTAATCTCAATGGCTGCCCTCTCAGCAAAAGGGTCTACCTTATCCTCATACTTCTCATACAGAACAGGAACCGTGTGCAGTATAACAAAAGCTGCTCATCAAATGAAGATGGATCCAAATCAATAAAATTTCATATTATGGTCAAAATGCTGTAATTAAAATGAGTGTCAACTATTCTTACATATGTAAAACAGGGTCAAGAAATTGCACCAATTCCCCACAATTGATAGTATCCACATGCCAGCAATAACCTAACACAACGTCCACAACAGATTCCTCAGGATAAAACAATGCATAAAGTTTGTGAAAGATATACATAACACACCAAATTAGGCACTACAAATCCTTTGAAATACAGAAATTAATATAATCCTACAAAAGTAAAACCTTCAAGACATCATCTTGGGAAGTTAATTTAAAATTATGTTGAATATGCAAGGAATGAGAAAAAGATAGTAAACCACATACAATGAGGAACTTCTTCAAATCTCTTCCTGATGCTATATTACGCAAGACTGCAAATCCCCGGTTGATTTCAATTCTCAGCGCAGATGCAACTTGAAGGATTGGATCCTCAGGCAAATGAAATTCTGGGATGCGAGGTGGAGTTCTACAATATGATTTGTTATTCCACGAAAAATGTTCAATAAAAACATGGCCTCATGTACATGACTATGCCTTCACTCAATAGATTATAAAGTTCAAGTGGCTTACTTGTGGACGAAGGTATGAGCATTGGACCACAAGAACAAAACTGCAAGTAATAGTATAAAACTGTGACAGACTAGAGTAAGAAGGTGATACTCAAGCAATTCAAAAAACACCCAAACAGCAGTGGCTCCGCCAAGTACACTGGCAGATATCTTCTTGTTCCTCCACAATAAGACATCAGCAGCTGCAATTAATGATCATCAAAAACAGAGGGATAAGACACACAAAATAACAACAATTCTATCAAACAACAAAAGGAGACCATATATTGTCCTTAACTCGACTATAAATGAAAAGATAAATTATTGATCTAACATAAAATATGTTTTTTGGGAAAATTTTCTTTGACCAGCAAAGTCTTTCTCTTGGAAAAGAAACTAACAAAACAATAATATATCCACGCTTTATAGAAAAGAAAACAAATATTTTAAAGTCAGGTGTTTAAATAATTTGTTATACCAATCATTTTTTATCTTTTAGAACTTTTTAGTAAACTAAATTCAGACTATAATGATACTACAATACTTAATAGTCTAATTTATATAAAGAGAACAGTACAGCGATCGTTTTGTAGCCATCTTTATTCGACTCACTCTTTTAATTATAGGCGTATTCTATACACTTCTGCATTTGAATATTTTTCACGATCTAACTCCTAATTTCTTATTCTAACAACTTCATCCTCACTGCGATGGTAAAATAAGACAAATTTACAGATATCATTTCAATATAAAGTATCAAAGCTCATCAATCAGTATCCCTAATCAATAACATGGATCAAGACAAGTCAACGTTTTGTCTCCATTTTTAAGCAAATCCACAGCATTCCCATTAAATCTGTTCGCATCAAAGGAGCCAGCTACCTTAAGAGCCCTCAACATACATCACAGATCTCACATGAACTAAAACGAAAAGAAAGCAAAAAAAAAAAAAACAGAGAGAAGTGTTCATACGCTTTCCACCACCGAGAACAGAATGAACCGGCTTCTCCCTCCCAAATAGCCGATACACCTTGTCCTTCAGCGTCGAAGTAACCGGCTTTTCCGAATCGGAATCGGAGGAAGACGAATCGTGATCGTGAAGCTTCTCGGACACCTTCTCCATCACCGATTCGAGACCTGAGACCGCGCTCTCCGACTCCTCCGCCATTGTCTTCGCCCGACCCGAAACTTCAGATTCGAATTCCTAAATTCGGGTATGGAAGCTCTCCAAGAGTGAGAGTGGGTGTTGAAAATGTGATAGTAGGGTTTGGATTGTGAATCAGGGAGTGAAATATATATGGGGGGACTAAGCTACAGTCCCCCCAAATTTCTTTTTTATTTTTATTTAATTTAATTTTTTCAATTTTTCAATTAATTTTTTTTGGTTTATATAATTTATTAGTTTTGTATTTATAGTAATTTTTTGAAATTTTTTAAAATATTTTTTTATTTTTTAAAATATTTATTTTTTAAAAATGTATAATTTTTTTTAAAAATTTTTTTGATTTTTTTGATTGTTTTTATTATTTTTTTAAAATTTTTAAAAATTTATCATTAGTTTATTATTATAAAAAATTTTTAAAATTTTAAAAAATTAAAAAATTTTATTTTTTAAAATTTTTATAATTTATACAGTGAGAAATTTTGAATATGAGGAAATGAGGAGAGGAAGAAACGGCGTTTAACATTGATATGCTTGACGCTGACGGCGTTTAGGTGCGTTTCCGCTTCGTATGGATTCTGACACTAGACAGCAGTCACAAACGGACACTTTTCAAAAGAAGACACCGACAGAAAAGTAACGGGACGCGTGGCGGCTATTTAGTGGTCAGGTAGTCACTTGGACGGCTTATCTTTTTGATGGGCTAAACATTTTACGGTTTTTTTATCATAAATTTTTGCCACAATTTATTGAAATTCTTCAGGTTGTCAATAAGTATACTGTATTTTCTGTTAATGATATTAATAATTTTTTCCTTTTATTATTAAATTAAAGTATAAATGAAGTGCTAATTAAAGAAATATTATTAAACACTATATAAGAATATATTACATTAAAAACACTTTAAAATAATTTATTTTTTTCAATAAATTGTATTCTAACGTCACAATAACTAAGAATTTAAATTCTGAAGTTAACTAAATAATTAACTTCGTTGTAGAAAGATAGTCATTTAAACTAATTCTCAATTTTATCTTTTATTTGTTAACTTTACAAATAAGAATAAAAAATATTTACAAAATAAATAATTTATTTTAAAATAATTAAATATTTATTTTTACAGTAAATATTCAATTGACTAATATTATATATAAAATATTTAATTTTATAACTAAATATTCACTGAAATAATTTAATAAATAAATTTATAAATAAATATGTTAATTAGTAAATTTATTTTTATATATATTAATTCATTTATTAAAAATAAACTAAAACTATTTATGATAGATTTAACATGATAGTGGGGCCAAGTCGAGATATAATTGTCAAATATTAATAATGGATAAATGGTTAAAAACACATAAAATGGGTAATAAATTGAATAGGATCACAAAAAGTTATAAACCAATAGCTTTCAAGCTAGATTTTCGTTGGCAGAGGATGAGAGCCATGTATATTGTATAAAGTCATAAGCCATTAGCTTTTAAGCCAGATTCCAGGGATTCTTGAGGATGAGATCCATGTATTCTAATTCTTGTAGCTCTTCCTTCATGGTAAAGCATGTGTATACTATGTTACTGAAGCTCCCATTGACCCCCCATGCAATTTTCATTTATTTTAATGGAAAATATGCTTAGAAATTATTTTTGATGAAATTGTTGTTTAGAAAATGAAATTTTTTGTTCATTTGAATAACGTAACAACAAATATTTTATATTATTAAAATTAGAAACTATAATAATCTCAAGAACAAGAACCAAAATCAAGATTGACTGAAAGAATTAAAGTTGAACTATCATATTTAATCTTAATTGACATTCCTAATTATTTCTTTTTTTTTGTGAAAAAAATATGCTCATTAAAAAAAATTATTTAATACTCAATATAGGACCCTTACCACTAAATTTATGGCATAAGACACATGAGGCATATCCTAACAAAAGGAATATCATAGAAGTATCGAAAATGTATTCCTCATTCGGAGCTGAACAGGAGAAGTCCTAAAACGTGAAGAAGAAAGTGAGTTCCTTCCATTTGGGCCCTGAGAATTAGATTTTGAGTTACAAGAAATGATTTTGGAGAGCAGGCAGCATTGAAGACCAATTAGTAATGGGCTTCACTGTAGCTTGGCATTCCTGTCTCTTCTCAACTCAGGATATTGTAATTCACCCAAAATTTTCATTTAATTAGTTATTTTTTTAAAATTAAGATGAAATCATAAAAAGTTAAAAAGTTATTACTGCGGCAAGCTTTGTCAAAAATTTAAAATTAAGATGAAATCATAAAAAAAATGCACAAGTTCTATTTTACTTGCCAAGTGGATGCTCTTAACTCTAATCTAATTCTTTTCTATTTCTTATCTATTCAATTGTGATTTTCAACATTTTTTCTCACTTATTATTTTTATTCAAATGTCTTTTTAATTACCTTCTTATTTTTTTTTTATCTTTTACTTCTTTCTTTGTTTTTTAATATAGGTTTTAATATATTACTAGTCTGTTGTATTATTTTTTTATCCTACTCTCTATTCAATTTGGGGTTTTTTCTCTTGTAACGTCAGGGTTTAACAGTGGTGGTGATGAAGATGACCTGGTTGATATTGTAGTTTTCATTTTCGAGAGATTTCAGAAAGGAAAAAATAATAAAGTTTTTATCAATAAAAACTGATTTCCTCAATAAAAAATATTTAAAGTTGTTACCTAAATGGAATAGTATTGACTCTTTATTCTAATGGTTACTAGTTACTTTTGATTTTTAACGTTCACAAATTAAAATTTTTTTTTGGTTGGTTGGGGATATGAATGTACTATTTAGATTATCATATCAAACTCTTCTTTAATTCTTTTATAAAAGAATGTGAAAGATGATGAAGAGGATGGACTGTCATAATGTGACATGTTGGGGAAAAAAAACTTAGAACAACAGTTACTCGAAAGTTGTGATTGAAGTTGGACTATTTCGACCCTTTGAATCTTTCGTAAAAAAAATTTTTCATTAAAAGAGTTTAAAAAAATATAAATTCCTTTATAATAAGTAATTATCCAAACATATGATATTTTATGAATGTAAAAGATTGAAAAGTTAGCAATTCAATTCTCATTTATAATATAATTTCAATTCTCATATCTCAAATCTTCCTTCGTCCCATCCAAGCCTCCATCTCCGACAAACCATCGATACCAATCTTCCCTGGGGCAGGGCGGAACTTTGTGATAATGTAGGAGGGTGACAATCCCCCTAAAAAAAATTTTATGTAATTTTGCCTTAAAAATATATTTTTTTTTAAGTTTGGCCCTCCTAAAATTAAAATTTTTTATATAAACAATTTTTTAAGAAACATTTGCCCTCCTAAGTATCTTCTTCAAGATCCGCCACTGGCTGGGAGAATGGTTGAATGACTTGCAAGAGGCAATGCCGTGGGTGCTGTAATGGCTAAAGCCTAAAGGGTGTTACAGTGATTGGTGAGGGACGACTGCATATTGTCTTTGTTGGTCTGCGAACAAAGCCAATTCAAGGGTAAGAGATGGGTTACGTTGGGGGAATGAGAATCTGTGTCTAAACATATTTTTTCTCTCTTTTATTTATACTTTTTTTAAAAAAAAAAACAATAAAAGTGAAAAGCTTCACTTAAACGACCAAAGTGTTGATAAGCCTTGAAAAGCAGTCCCAAGCGGCCACTAAGTTTTCAAATCCCAACCCACTCTACACCCTTATTTTTAAATCCCTCCAAATCATAAGATTTGTGATGGTTTGAGTTTCTATATTATGTATTGAAATAACCAATGTATAAGATTAAAATTTGAAAAGAATCACCTCACTCCATTAAACATTTAATCAATCTAGTAGTAATTTATCTTCTTCCCACTTTATTCAATCTGACCCCACTCCACTTCACTTTTCTCAAAACTCCCAATCAAATCCTTACACAAAAACAAGCACGAGTGACTCAGCCATATTGATTATTGCGCAACTTATGGACTAATTAAAAACAATGTCCCAAGTTAATGACATTAAACAAGGAGTTTTGGGTTAAGAAATGACTTAACATATGCAGCTCAAAAAACACAAATTGAAATAACAATGAGAAGATACTTACACAACCATAGCATCAAAATTGAAATGGAGACAAGTTAAAAAGCCGATGATTCAGCTAGCATCAATCTTAATTTTTAAGATCAAACTAAATTGGATTTATTTTTAAGAGGGAAAGCTTGGTGGCAAAATTTTTAAAGAAGAGATAGTTTTATTTGAATGTTTTTAGATAATTTTATTTTGGAGTAATGTCCTATAAATATTTGAAAATAAAAAATGAAGATGGAATGTTGACATTGGATTCCACCTCCTATACATCCGACCTGAATCTAGTCATATTAAGAGCGTACATAATTGGATCATATTAACATTGTATTCGTCTATTTTATTTTGAACGATTGTGATACACCTTACATTTTTTTATCCTAAGTATCGTAATTATCAAAAATAAATAAATGATTACAATATTAACATGATTTGTTTATATATATAATCAAATTCGTACACCACGCATGCCACTCATAAATGGAGTTTGACACTCCCCTACCCATTGGGTGTTTGTCAACGCATCCAATATCCAATTCTTCGGTGCTCAAAATTGGTTGAAAACAATGTCTGCCAATTTGACTATTACACTCATCTACAGGATCGCTAATAGCAAG
>JASKGM010000014.1:3775389-3790404 GCA_034509205.1 Ceratonia siliqua
TAATGCTTTCCCTAAAATGAAATTCTTCCTGTGGCCTTGCTTTCAGGGTCGGATAGCCACGAGAGAACTTCTTTGGACTTTTTGTATCTGGAATTCTTATGTTGTCTACCACCTGAATAGCAGTCATGAGAAGAATTAGAATAATCAGGGGAGTTATATGCCTTATCATAGTAGTTTCTACTTGAACTCTCATTCATAATGGGTGCAGTTGCCTGAATTCTTATACTGCCCACAGTTCTTACTATTCTGATAAGAACCCAACTCCCAAATACTACAAAACCAGTAAACCAGAATGTGAAACACTGATATATTACTCAAAGAACTGCTGTAATCAACGCCTACCAGCTATAAACAACCAGAAGAGGCTGAAATAACCAGTAGATACAGAAAAATGGTGAGTTTTTGAGAGACCCACCCACCCTCCCACAAAACCGAATACAACCTGCCCTACCCAGAGCTCGACGCCCCCTAACATCCGAAAATACCAGCAATAAAACGACCACACTGCCACAAACCTACTTAATAAAATGACACAGCAGCACAAGAGATTCTTAAAGTAAATGACACAGCAGCACAAAGAGAAACTACCAACAAAACAGCATAGGTAAAACGACATGGCAGAAATAAAAAGGGCAAACAGTCACAAAGACTTCAGTTGCTCCCGTGTTGTAGCTTCTTCTGGTGCCTAGCATAGGTAAATCGGATTGGAGGTTTATCATATTCCTAATCCTTGAATAGTAATCATACCAAAAGTTAGAAGCGTATGCTTGATGGAAGGAGGCGCTAGAATTTAATGGAAAGAAAAGGAAAAAAAAGGACAGAAAACTTTAAACAAAAGGCTCTAGCTGTTGGTGGACGTATAAGAAAGAAAAAGAAAACTTTGGGATAAGTGATGATCTTGAAAAGCTTGGAAATGGGTTTCAGAAAATGCCAGTTGGTGAAATTAAATAAAAATTTCTGATACCAAGGGAAATTTCTGAGATGCTAGTTGGTGAAATTTCTGAGACAGAATGCAAAAGGAAGTGTGGCTGGAAGCTCTGCTACCAAAATTGATGCAGGACACAGGAGGGAAAAATAGGAAGAGAGAGAATTTGGGGAGAGAGACAGGATAGGGGGAGGATTGAGAGAGAATGGAGGGAGAATAGTAACTCAATTTCAATAATGATCCCATAGTCTGAGTATTCCAAATACAAAGCATGACTTAAATAGAAAATTCAAATCTATTAGATAACTACTAATCTAAGTTATGATAAATCTAAATCATTCTAGTTTGTTCACATACCCTAATATCTCTAATTATTACCTATATCATAAATGCCTAATTTATAAATAAATATCCATATCATAATGATCCATAATATACCTAACATCCTTATCCTATTCTTCATCACTAAGGGCTTGGTTTGATGCTGTTATGTCTTAGCAGGACGATGGCATAATAATCAATATGCTCCAAGGAAAGGATGTATAGCATGCTATCTGTTATACTCATTTTGAACATACTTCTGATAACATGGCTCACGAGAACTATAAGAGGACTTATTATATAACCACACAAAAATTTAAAATGTCTTGTATCAACACAATATTCAGTTTTTATTTGTTATGTGTTTCTTGAGTTTTGGAGACTAGCAGTCATGGCTTGCACTTTGGGATTTATTATTGGCTGCTTTGCATAAACTTTTTGTTATTTTGAATGGGCAGTGGGTTTGCCCAGCTGCCTTGGAACTCTTTCTTTTGCAATTATGTCCAAGGTTTTGGTTGGGGAAAGGTACTAGAAGGATTTTATGGAAGTGTGCTCTGTATGCTGTTTTGTGATGCATTTGGTTAGAGCATAATGATAGAGTTATATGCATCTTCATCTAGAGATTCATGGCTACCAATCTTCTTTGATATAGGATTATACTATTGGCTTCCCTGTGAGACTCATTTGATGGTTTTTTTAGGGGTGTCTCTTTGTAGAAAAGCAGATGGATTGGAAAGCTCTTTCAAGCTAATGGTTTCTTCTCCCCATTACCTGTTTTATATTTGACTTACTTGGGGCTAAACCAAAAAGAGCATAATGCCTGTTTGTGCTATATATGTCTCATGAGGTGCCATAATGAGTAAGAAACCATAGTTGCATATGTTTAGTGAAACTACATCCAAGATTTAATACTATTTAATCATTGTAAGAAGAGGCATTAGTTGGGATTGGTATTGGGGTGAGGTCAGGTCAACACTTTGTGTATGAAATCATTGTTTGCTTCAATTCCTACTATAAACTTTCTCAACACTTCTTTGTGACAATTCAAACTTCAGGTGCAATATCTTGTTGCAATAAGTGTTAAAGGGAATAGAGTGAAATTGACTATTTCTCAGTTTATATTTCATGTGGGAAAAAATGGTGCCTTTAAGTGGGGCCTGTGGGCTGACCTGGAAATGTATCAAGTGTTCCAGAGTGTTTGTTATTAGTCTTGTGATATGTAGTTGAAAGCATTTTGCTATATGCTTTTTTGTCTTGGCCAATAAATTTGAATCCTTGTTGACTTCTTTTGAATATTTGTGCAGGGAAGTAGTGATCAATCTTCAAATCGACAGCATAAGTTCACAAATCAATTGAAAAATCGTCATGCTGGAAACCAGATATACAACGGTGTTGTCTCAAAACAGGATTCTATAAACAATGGAATCATGCCTACTTTGGACTCTAATGCCATTCAAAATAAGATGGAATCTAAACATTCAAATTTGCAAGGAAAGGACAAGGTAACAAGACCTTAGGTTTCTGGTTATTCTTAATCAATCCACTTACATAGAGGATTGTCTGAGATGATGAAAATATACACCTTGCCAAAGTTGATTTTTAATACAATAACTTTTTTGTAGTATGTGTTTGTTTTTTCTGGAGTCCTTGACGTGAAGTTTACCTTTGTTTTTTGTTCTTTTTCCATGAGAATAGCTTTTATTTGTTATTCTATTTCTTCATGATGCAAAATCTTCTCTCCTTTGTCTGGTCATTTTAATTTATTTTGTTAGGTTTCTTTATTCTTTTATTTTTAGTAATGAGTGAACTTGACAACAGATGTATGAATGCCTTCTAGGAGCTTGCTGAGTTGGTGGAGGGAAAAAATAGCTCCACAGCGGCAGTGCAACATACTCCTGAGTTAAGAAAATTGAAGATGGAACTGGAGCAAGAACGTGATAAATTGGCAAACATTCAGATACAGTTCCAAGGTTTTCATTCTGCATTTGAACTATCTAGCCAAAACTTTGCATGTATTGATAGAAATAACCTAATAATTTGATTCTTTCTTCACTTCCAGAGGAACAGAAACTGAGCAAGTCCCTTCAAGAGGAGCTTAAAGTATCAAAGATGGAAATAGACACAGTGAGTATACACAGGCATATATATAAGTCTTCATTATCATGGTTGCAACACCTCTAATCAGGCTGAGGCTTATGGTTTACATGTAGCATGATGCATTATCTATATTAAAAGTTTCTTGAGATAACAAGCTGCTCATGTTTATCTTATTAAAAGAACATAGTTTAAAACTTAAAAAGAGCTATTGACATGAAACTATAGGTGCACATTATAAAATGTATGTTACAGTGTATTGTGCATTCTGTGTTGTTTCTGTTGTGGTAGTCAATACTTTTATCAGTACCTTGAGCTTTTAAACAGGTCCACACAGTTACATAACTTGATATAATGTTATAAAACAATAATCAAAAGCAGTTCTATTCCAGAAATTGTTAGGCCATTTAGGAATACCCTTTCAAATTGGGGCTTTTCATTCATTTTACTGTTAATGACTTGTAATAAGACAATGCTCGGTAAGTACTTGACTATTTTGAGACAATTCTCTTGTATATAAATACTATTTGAAGGACGAAAATAATAAGGAGATATAGTATCAATATATTAAGTAAAGGCATATCTAGATCTGCCTTGCCTTTCATGCAGGGGAAAAAAGTGCTTTGCTACTGTAATTTTAGATAGCAATTCAAATTGAAATTCTTATATTTTCAATCAAGAAAATTCGCCAAGAAAAAAAAAAATCATAGAATGGTTTGGTAAAAATCAAACAAATGAAAGTATGTATATGGGCAAAACACATATTACCTGTATTCTCAACAACTATGGAATGGAAACTAAAAGAGAACATGAAACTCTCCATTTCACCTTTTTCTGCAGATGACGTTTTTGAAACTAAAGAAGGAATAACTTGATGAATACCTGGTTTACATGCTGATTATGTTGTATTATTTACCATACTGATAGTCATGGATTGGGTTCGTCTAGTTTTTGGTTATCTAATGTATACATATATCATATTATTGCTGGAAGGGATCAAAGGAGATGAGTAAAATACATGATGAATTGAATGAGAAAGTATCAGAAATAAAACGTCTGCAAATGGAGTTGACTAGATGGGAAGATGAAGCGGGTGATGCTGTGGATAACTTGAAAAGACTAATCAAAACCCTGGAAAAGGAAAATGCCACCCTTAAGGTTGGTAAATTTATACATTACTTTACTTCATTGTAATTCTCCCAATTTATGACCAAAAATTATAATGATGCTTTTGTGGTATTGTGCTTTTCTAACTTGATCCTATTATCCATTATTATTAGTTGGAGAAGAATGAACTTGAGGCTGTGCTGGAAACAAGCAGGAAGTCTTTCGCTGGTAAAATGTTATCTGATGCTTATCAGATTCAGAACGAGGATTCAAACAGTATTAGTGAGGTGAGCCATAGCTTCATAGCATTATGTACTTCGCAGGCTACATGTTAAGAGTCATGTCAATAATGTTTGTCTTTTCTTTTCTGTGGGATGGGGCCTTTGACTTTTGTTAACAGATGCCAGATCCCTCCAAAAGTTTTCCAGGAAAGGAAGAAATGGAAAGATCCTTAGAAAAGCTAAGTAAAGTTTTGAAAGAAACAGAACGTGACAGGGACAAAGCATTACAACAATTGACCCGCCTTAAGCAGCATTTGTTGGAAAAGGTTCCCTTCTTTCTACTTTTTTTTCTTTTTATTTTCTGAAGAAGGCTCGGTGATTACCGAGCATAAATTTCAAGAGACAAGCAATGTCCAATTTATTTTAATATTTTCACTTTTACATATCTGTTAAATGATATCATTTTTTGATCGCCTAAAGTTATATATATTTTTGAGAACTTGTATAATATTGTTCCTGTTAAACAAAACCAGTCTGTAACCTTGTTAACAGACTTAAAGAGTGTTGATAGTGTTTGTACAGTTAGACTCTGACAGGCAGTCTCTGTTCCAAAAGCTAAAAATCTTGTTAATCAGTGCATGAACAGCTGCTCTTTCAAAAACCTCTGATTTTTGACATAATCGTTTTCCAATTATGAATATGCATGTTGAATCTTACATCTAGTGGTCTTAATGATGACTCAATGGGGGAAAACTACAGCAATCAAGATATTGGAGGGGTGAAAATGGAGCAGAGGACATTCTTTTCCTGATGGACCTATGGCAGGAATGTAAAACATAATTATAGCATAGCATTAGTTCCCTAACAACTATGGAAATAAAAGGATCAGTTAATCAGTTATTTGATACTAAATAGAAGGGCAAGTTAATAAAACTGCAAATCCTATTGCTTTGAAACAATACTTAGTTGAATTACCTTTTAGTTTGTCCAATAGTACATTCTGCACTTATACTGAATTCATTGACTTCTTTGTGTGCTAGTTATGTTTTTGACCTCAAGATTTGCATTTTAGTTATGTTATTGACCTCAAGATTTGCATTTTACTACAAGTTTTCTTTTTTGAACTACTATATATTGCATCAACATTATATTTTCCCGATGATTATCTGAGCATGCATGAATTACAACTGCATAAATCCCAAGTGGATTTAGTGTATCAACCTTTTTGCAGCAATAACTAACGTGAATTTGCTTTCTGCTTGCTGTCTAGGAAGCTGAAGAATCTTTAAAAATGGATGAGGATAGCAAAATCATTGAAGAACTACGTGAAAGCAATAAATTTTTAAGGGCTCAAATTTCTCATCTTGAGAAAACTCTGAAGCAAGCAATTGCAAGTCAAGAGGATCTCAAGATGGCAAACAACAATGAAATTCATATGTCGAAGGAAATCATTGATGACCTGAACAAGAAGCTTGCAAACTGTATGAGCACAATAGATGCCAAGAATATTGAACTTTTAAATCTACAGACAGCTCTTGGTCAGTATTATGCTGAAATCGAAGCAAAGGTATAGAAACATGACACTGTTTATTCTGTTCAGCAGATTGTAGTTGGATATTGAAACTTTCCTCTTATATTTTTTTGAAAATAGTTTTGCAAGTTGTGTTATATGCATAGTTGCATGGAGTATCTTAACATCTATATGTTTTGTTTGCTTAGGAACATTTGGAAGGAGAGTTGACTCATGCGAGAGAAGAATCAGCTAAACTTTCTCAACAGTTGAAAGTATGACTTTCTTATTATTCTCACTATGATATATATAGACCACTTATACTTAATTTAAATTTAAGTAACAGCATTGCATCTTTTATGCTGAATGTAACATCAAGAATATGATGATAGTTGACCACAAGTCCTGTCATATTCCTTTGATCATGGCTTTGTTGGAAACCGGGTAAAGTAGGACATAGTGAAAACTTAAATTATGGGCTGCACTGTACCTCCTAATTTATGAATCAGAGTGAAGTGGTCAACAGTTTCAGATGAAGTGTATTATTGAGTGCACAGCTCCATCCTTGTCATAGAATTTTTACCCAACGAGTGGTGAACATTATTTGGTCAATAATTTTGGCAAGGATGAGGCTAATCTCTAAAGAAGAGTCAATGAAAGAGATTTTTGCTTTTGGGTAGGGATGTTGAACAGAGGAAGGAAATTGAAATTTTATTCATGGCTACTTTCTCCATAAATAACTTGCAGCTGGTTATAATCACCCCACAATGCCACATAGCACAATTCATTTCCAGATAGGAAAGTAAACTACATTTAGGTATTTATTATATTTATCATTAAGCCAAATTCTTGATTCTATATGTGAATTTCCTTTGTCAGCACATTGGGTCAATGCCCTGCACCACTGTATATTCTTATAACTTCATCTAAGATATTGCTAGGCAAGACAGATAACTAGGTCTGAATTTTCGGACAAATTGGAAAGTTGGATGTGGAGCGTAGGGATGGAGAATGAAGATTATTTTTTATGAGGATTTTAATTTGGGAATTAGGATTTTCAATTTAAGGATTTTTAATTGTCATATAAGAATTTTATACGTGTAATTCAGAGCAAATTTGGGATTCATCAGAAGGGGTAAGATGCCAGGTTTGCAGTCAATTCTACTCAAGTCCTTGGATATTTATCTTACAGGAGTATGATTCTTTCCTTCCTCGTTTCTTATATTTTGGGGATGGTTTTGTATTAGATTTTGGGAGGACTTGTGAATTGGGGATCATCCTTTCACTAACTCTAATCTCTATCTTTATTATTTGTCCTCTCTGCACCTTCACCCAGTTTGCAACTTCTTATGTACCCAAAATTCTACCATCTCTTGGTTTCCATTTTTTCAAGGCCTCAGCAACAGAGAAGCTTCAGAGCTGGAACCTTTTCTTGGTTTACCTGACTCTATTCGCACCTAGTCTTTGGAGGATAGCAGGATTTACTCTTAGATTCCTCTGTTGTGTATTTTTATAAATCCTATTTCCAGTACCTTACTCATTCTCCAAACAGGGGACAACTTTCTTGCTAATCCCATTTGGAAAACAAAAACCCCTTTGAAGGTGAAGTTTTCTATTTGGACTGCAGTATTTAATGAGATAAATACACAAGATTTGTTGCAGGTTCGCAGATCCCACAAAGCCTTATCTCCAAATGTTTTTGTTTTGTGTTTCTTTGGTTATGAGACTAGCAGTCATTTATTTTTAATATGGTTAACAAAACCTGCCCAGAGCGGCTGGTTCACCAGAAAACTGGTGAATCAGGTGAATAGGCCTGTTTACCGGTCCAGTCATATCATGTAAACCATTGTAGTATAGAACCAGTCAAAGCTGGTCAAAAACTGGCCTGAACTGTGTGTTTTACATCATAAACCAGATCCAGTATAAGTACTGAACCAGACCAGGAAATGGGGAAACAAAGGAAGGTAACAACCATCAGGTCAGCCAAGCAATTTTAAATGGTTGTTGCGAGGTTTTATATATATAAACTCAGTAACACAATAAAAAACAACAAACTAATCTAATTTAGTTCTTTAAAAATATTTTACATTTGTTTACTTGTTTAAAGGAAAATGTTTTTAATTAATCAATCAATTCTATTATAAACTAATTAATAAATTTTATTAAAACTCATTTCATTTCATTTAAACTAAAATTGTCATGCAAGGTTTATATTAAAATTTATATTTATACATTTTGAAATAATCCAACGATATTAGATATTATGTTGATTATTTTTAACATATTTGGCTATATTTGTTAAAAATATATAATATTTAAATATTTTATTTCAATAAAAGTTAGACCATGGTCTTACTCCGGTTGGATTATTAAACTGCTAACCACTTTTTTCCTTCAGTTTAATGATTAGTCCAGTTTTAAAAACATTGATTTTTACTTTATCTTGCTTTTAGATTTCTTTGTTTTAGGCTCGGTGTTTTTGGTAAATGCTGGATCTGCTCAATTTTGGAGCAATTTTTTTTTCTCATTTGTTCTGTGAGGAGTAAGGAAGTTGATGTGCTATGGTGGCGTGCATTATATGCTGTAATTTGGTGCTTATGAATGGGGAGAGGAATGCTATAAAGCTTTTGTTAGCCTCTTTGTGGTTCTCAGCTAATGGTTATTTTAGAGAGGTTTCTTTGGTGGACAACTGGACAAGCAGAGGAACCAGGGATCTTTGCTTACCTAAAATATCCTTCTTGTTTGCTTTGTTGGCTTTATTTTTTGTTTTTTTGTGTATCTTTTGGTTATTTTTAGGAGGATACCTTATCCTCTTCTTTTGCACTTATTTCTCTTCTTTGGTGATATTTCTTCTTTTATTTTTAAAAAAGAATAAGGAATTTATCCTTTGTTTTGACCGTATATTATATCATCTTTGCATATCTTCCTTCTCCAATATTTGCCCTAGAGTAGATTAATATAGGCTTATATTGTTTACTAGCATGGATAAGTAGATATTAATGAAGTTTCTAGTTTAGTAACATGTATATTAAATGTTTATGCTGTTGCCAGGATGCAGATCACAGAGCAGATGTATCGAGGCGTGAAAGGGAAGAACTTTTAGCCAAGCTTTCGCAATCTGAGAAGACACAATCAGAATGGAGAAGTAGAGTAAGTAAACTTGAGGAAGACAATGCCAAACTGAGGCGAGCTCTTGAGCAGAGTATGACACGGCTAAATAGAATGTCAGTGGATTCAGATTTTCTTGTTGACAGGTTAGCTTGTTTATCGGTAATAATTATATTTTTCTGGCAGTATCAGCTTGACCATGTGATTAGGGTTCTCCCTCTATTTCTAGTTGCTTGTATAAGATGATGAATTCTTGAAAAGGGTGACTATTTTCAGATTTATTTATTTATCTTTAATTTCCTAAATGGTTCATTGTTGCTGCATATGAATCTGGGTTGAATTTTGATGGAATATTTTATTTGTTATTGAGCTCTGCTTCCAGTTGTAAGAGTAAAATATCATACTAATCTAAATTGTATTGTTGGCAGGCGCATTGTGATAAAATTACTTGTAACTTATTTCCAGAGAAATCACAGCAAAGAGGTATGTAAGTTGTTAAATTCTGGTTGCTTTATATGCATCAAGCAGGAATGGGATGAAAACCTCTTTTTTCCTTTATTATTCATCCAATAATTATAAGCTTCTATATGTGTCTTTGGTGGAGGTGTGCATTCACGGACTTGGTGCTCTATATTGCAGAGTTAATTTATAATTGCTAGCATTTTATCCTTCTCAATTCATATATAGTTAGATGCGCGAGGAGGCCTATATCTAGGGAGAAAAAACAGAAGGATAAGTGAGATAGGCTTTGAAGAATTAATTATTCGACACGAGTTGCAATGTTGGTTGATGCCTTAGTTATTGTTCTCAGCTTGTTCTGCTGCTGCAAGTTCTGTTCTTACAACTGCTTTCTATTTGGTGTGATGTTCAAATTAATTAAGCTCACAGCATTTGTGATATGGGGGACAGGTTTTGGATCTAATGGTTCGCATGCTGGGATTCTCTGATGAGGACAAGCAAAGGATAGGTGTTGCTCAACAAGGTGGAGGCAAAGGTGTTGTTCGCGGAGTTCTTGGGATTCCTGGCCGTCTGGTTGGAGGTATCTTGGGAGGTAGTTCAACTGAAGCAGCTGCAAATATGGGATCTGAAAACCAGGTGATTTGTTCTTGTCTGATATAATTTTTTCACCCTTGGTACTTTTGGCTTGTCTAGCATCTATGTACAAGTTCGGTGCTTGAGGCAATAAAGCACTATAACCCTTGATGAAAAAATCAAGGGTGTTAAATTTGATCATACGACGTGTATTAGTTGCTTTTTTATAGTTTAGAGGAACAGAATCTGAGTTTGGTAGAGATAAACGAGTTGATTTTATTTGGTCAGAACAGTTTACTGTGACTGGCATCTTCACAAAATGTCAATTTTTTGCCACAAACCAGTTGTAGTTGTTCTCTAATATTGGAGTATCTTTCATGTTTATTTTGTACTTGGGTTTAGCTTTAAATAATTTTTCCCTTCTTTCAGTCATTTGCAGATATGTGGGTTGATTTTCTTCTCAAGGAAACAGAAGAAAGAGAGAAGAGAGATTCAGAAGGAAGTACAGACAAATCAACAGAAGATTCACATGGCACAAATCCAAATACTGTTTCTGTTCCACCATTTTCCAGTCACAGGTTGAGCACTGTGACAGCATCTACTTTATCATCATCTAACCACAACCCCAGCCCTCCCCCACGTGGATATTTTCAGCACTCTGAACGTTTTAGCTCTGAGTTTTCAACAGTTCCTCTTACGTCATCAGATAGCAAAACTTCTAGTTCAAGATATTGAATATAGATTGGATTCTGTAATTAATTAAAGGTGTAAATCATTGTTTGTTAAATTGAGTTGATTTTATTCTTTCACATTCAAAATGCCTATTTTCAACGAGTGAAATTCTCTTCCTTTCATTGCCCTTCATCATCTTGTGCGGATACTATACAATTTGGGGTTCCGATGTATAAGGCAAATATAGTAGAGTTTGCCAGTGTCATACATATTGTCATATTGATATAATAATCCTTAAAGTGAATCAGGTTTATTAGATTCAATTATTTTTTGGTATTTTCAATGATACAGTATTATAAAATAATTTTAATTCTTCTTTTGATATTTTAATGATACCAATTATTCTTGTTATTCAATTTGGAGTTCTGATGTACAAGGCAAATGTAGCAGATTTGTTTCTTGAGTTCAGGAATTGAGCTTTTTAAGGGGGCTGACTGGAGCTTTGTCCTATATATATAAGAGGAATTGTTAATTTCATGCAAAAGTATGATGAGTATTTTTATCATTTTATTTTAAGGACATAATAAAAATAAAATATAAGCATTAAAGATATTTTCGTTATGATAAAAAAATATTTTTGTATTTATTATATTTTTAAATAAAATAATTAAAATATCATTATATTTATTATATCTTTTAAAGGGAAAAAAATTAATTTGAGTCCACAAAAAAATATGGAAATTATTAATATCTATGAGGAGGTTAGCAATCTCTTTTATATTAGAACAAGTTAATTTTGAATGCACATATAAACAAATCAAAAGTGGGATATATTAGAATATACTTTAAACATGTATACATGATTTTTTTTATTATTGACAGAATTTATATATTTTTTATAGACATGATCTATCTAAAGATTATCTATATATAGTAGGGATATTTAAAATTGATTATATCAAACCAAATCAAATTGTGAAAAAACCAATTAAAAATTATTTTATTTTGATTTTCTTTTAAGTGAACTGAAACATTCGATTATTACATATATATAAAAGATATTTTTGCTATTATCATTTATTAAAAATTGATTTCTTTAACAAAATATTTAAGTTGTTTAAGTTTTAGGCTTATAAAAAAAATAAAAAGCATTTTTGAATTAAAAGTTTTATAAAATAAATCTTAATTAATTATAATTTGAACCATTTAGACATCAAGAAACTAAAATCAATTAAATTGAACTAAATAGATCTTTAATGATTTGATTTAGTTTAATTTTATCATTTTGAATAAACCCAATGATGAACTATTTTAAATGCAAAAACAATTGCACCAAAAACACAACACACCTCTAGAGGTTATTTATCTATTTTTTTATATTATAATTTATCATTCCTCGCTTGTGTCCATAGGACTGGGAGGCAATGGATATAAAATTTTAGGAGGCTTTTGGTATATTATTATTATCTTCTTTCAAATATTTTAGATGATACTAAATATATAAGATGCTTATGTTGGATATATTGTTATCTAAATATATTGGTACTATTCAAAATATTAAGGTGTGATGAAATAACATTGTTTTGAGTATTATCTTATCATACACAAAATATGAAAAATTTCCATCTCACAACTTTTAACTTTAATTTTTTTTTAAATATCTCAATTATATTATTTTTTAACAATTTTTAATTATCATACTAAACATAAAATTTTAAATATCATAATATCATAATGTAATATTCTGTATTATAATATTCAAAATTATATAATATGTAAGATCCCATTATAACAATTGCCTCCTTAATTTAACCTTAATCTTGGTCTATTCAACTTGGGGCATAGCGGTAAAGTTATATATTTTTGTTTGTTTGTATTTGACTAACAATATTTTTAAATTACACTCAAATAATATTTTTTAAATTACACTCAAATAATAATATTGCAAGAAAGAAACAAGTGATTAAAATTTCTTTTGTAAAGTAGAGCTAAAACTAAAAAAGTTATACTTTTACAAAAATACATTCACTCAAATAAGAAATCATAAATATTATATCAAATATTAATATTACTACAATTAATTGTTTAAAAATTTACCCAGCCCCTAAACAACTTCGTTACAATGCTTTAAAAATAGAAAATTTCAAAAAGCTATTCCAAACTAAATAAAAATTTTTCAACAACACTAAATATACCCTAAAATTTTAGATAAAAAAATCACAACTTTGATCCTCTTCTTGAAAAAATATGAAATAAAGCCATCTAAGTGTAACATGATTGCAATCAAACAACCAAAAATATAATACAAACAATTTTATTTGTATATCATTTTTTTTATACATTTTTTACACATACTTTTAACCATTTATTTATTATAAAATAATGATTATAATAAATAATAGCTAATAATATAATACATCAATAGTTAAAAGTAGAAGTGTAAGAGATATATAAAAAAAGTAATATCTAAATAAAATTACTCATATAATACTCATTTTACAAAAATTAATTTCTACAAATTTTATAAAAAGTCTTTTAAGCTACAGCACCTTACTATTTTTACCTTTCACCACCTCTTTTTTTTTTTCTTCAATTTTTTTAAGTTTGTATTATTATTTTGTTTCTATTTCTTGTATTTTTAATAAAAAATTTTGAAACGTTTTAAAATGTTTTTAAAATTGTCTACTTTTCTTTTGAAAAGTAGAAAAAAAATTAAAAAAAATCTAAAAATATTTCAAAAAATTTCAAAAAAAATACAAGAAATAAAAAAAATTTATAAAAAAAGTTGTGAGAAGTAAAAACAATAAAATAATATAAGAAAAATGTGCTCTAACTTAATAAAAGACTTTTTTAGCTATTGATCACCACTTGCCTATATGATGAGTGACCAAAGATATCTTTAATGAGATTTATGAAACTTAAGTTTTCTATTTCTCAATAAGTCAATAAACGTCTAACAAATAATAAGATAGGCCAACCAAAACCATATGCATAGAAGTAACATTATAAACTACGGCTTAAAGCTAAACACATGGGCAGGGCACGAGAGGGACCTGATCATGTCTTTCATGACCATCTTGACCATCTTGTTATGTCCATTATGACCGTTTGTACAAAAACAGACAGTCACGATTTTTTTTTTTTTTAAAATATGAGAATGCATGCAAAATCATGGTCGTTCATGACAGCCACAATTTGACATGACCAAATCCGGCTTTGCAGCGCACCATACCCATCTCCACATAAACTTGTACAAGTGAACAAGAGGATCTTAAATTATTTATGGTACAAAAACTAGATTTTGGTTCACTAAGCTAGCTTCTTGCCTTTCAATGGACCCCTTGGGATCATACTCAAGACCTTATCATCAAGCACAGCATACTGCTTTTTGATCTCCATCCATGCCTTCTCTGCAAATGGATCTACCTTATCCTCATACTTCTCATACAGGACAGGAACCGTGTGCAACAAAACAAAAGCTGCCCACCAGGTCAAATTATCCAAATTAATGAAATTTTACATCAATATCAAATGCTGTAAATTAAACTAGGCTAAAATACACATAATTTTCTTTTAACTATAGGTTATGTGCAATTAACCACCTTATACTAAAACAATTCAACAATTGATCCCTTAAACAAAAGTTTTCGTACAATTTACACTTTCTTTAAAAATTTAATTAATTTTCGAGCAAGTTACACAAGTTTTCCCTATTTAAGTTTTGTGCAATTTACACTTTCGATTAGTACTTCCTTTAAAAATTTGGTTAGTTTTTCGTGTAAATTACACAAGTTTTTCAATTGAATTACTAGGAAAATATGTAAATTGCACGAAAATCTATGCTCAATGGGTGAATAGGTGAGTTTTTTTAGTACAAGTGATCAATCAATATTTATCCTATTATTTTGTTATAATTTTTATTTTGTTTATGCATTTTGTTTTAGAATCAGATTACTTTGAGTTGTGTTTTGTGTATTTGCAGGAAGTTTCCAAGAAGAGTTTGAAGTCTTATTTCTAAACAAAAA
>JASKGM010000014.1:3793836-3808860 GCA_034509205.1 Ceratonia siliqua
TTTTTAGTATTTGGTAAATTTAGTTTTTCTAAAGAAAATAATTAAAAATTTAAACCACTGCAATTCCTTGAGATATCAACCTCGGAGTAAACTTATCATTAGACTATTAGTGATTCGTGGACTTGCGAGCATTTTAAATTTGCACATCAACAAGGAAATAAATTTTACTAGAATTATAGTTAAAGGGGTTATGTATAATTATGGAGCCTCTAAACTAAGTATCAATTATTCTTACATGCGTAAAACAAGGTCAAGAAATTGCACCAATTCCCCACAATTGATAGAATCCACAAGCCAGCAATAACCTAACACAACAACCAAAAATAAAATAGATAATGACAACGAACACGGCATCTTATTGGAAGATAAACATAATACTATCAAGGCATCATCTTAAGATAAGCATAATGCTCAGTTGTGAAAGAATTATATTAACTATGCATGGAATAAGAAGATGACGTTATTGTTAAATTACATACGATGAGGAACTTCTTCAAATCTCTTCCAGAAGCAATATTATGCAAGACTGCAAGTCCCCAGTTGATTTCAATTCTCAGAGCAGATGCAACTTGCAATGGTTCCTCAGGAAGATGAACTTCTGGGATGTGAGGCGGAGTTCTACAATAAAATGTGTCATGCCATGCAAAATGTTGATTAATAGCATAGTCTGAGTATTCAAAATTGATCTAAACCAATCACAACTAAACCAAATCAAATTATCAAAAACCAATCAAATCAGAAAATCGATCATTAATTATATATATATATATATATATAATTATATATATATTTGTAAGATTGTTTCTTATTTTCATTTATTTTAAAAATTAATTTGTTAAAATAAATATTTAAAATTTACAAGTTTTTGGCTTATAAAATTTTAAAAAAAAAACTTTTTATATTAATGTTTTTGTAAAAAGGAAAAAAGCATTAATTAATTACAATTTAATCTAAATCACAACAAAATATTAAGAATATTAAAACTGATTAAGCCAAATTGATCTATAATGATCATTAATGGTTTGGTCTGGTTGGCTTTAGTCATTTTGAATAAATCAAATTGGTTCATATTATTATCTATTATATATTATTATTATTATTTTATATTAAATCCATAATTAATATTAAAGGTATAAGGAGGGTGTATATTTTGTGGTGTAGGAGTAATGTTTTTAAATGCAAAAACAACCAACTCAGTCACCCATGGCCTTAAGGTACATGATTACACCTTCAATCAAATATATTATGAAGTTCCCGAAGCTTACTTGTGGAAAAACGTATAGTCATTGGACCACAAGAACAAAACTGCAACCAATAGTATTGAAATGTGGCAAACTAGAGTAAGAAGGTGATATTCAAGCAGTTCAAAGAAAACCCAAACAGCAGTGGCTCCGCCAAGTACAGTGGCAGATATCTTCTTGTTCCTCCACAATAGCACATCAGCAGCTGCAATTAATGGTCACCAAAAGGCAGGGGATAAGAAGGCCTTTATTGAAGGACCTATTTCCATTGCAAATCAAAGGATCATCCCATAAGAGAAAGAAGGGAATTTTGACCAACTACTAAATCTATTCATTCACTGATAAAAGAGTTGCATATGGAACAGGGGAACTTCGGGGGTGATTGGTGAAGTTCAAAGAGAGATAAAGAGAAGAGAATGATGAATGAGGCGTTCATACTTTTTCCACCGCCAAGCACAGAATGGACCGGCCTCTCCCTCCCGAATAGCCAATATAGCTTGTCCTTCACCGACGAAGTAACCGGTTTCTCGGAATCGGAATCGGAGGAAGACGACGGATCGTTATCGTGAAGCTTCTCTCTTATCTTCTCCTTCACTGATTCCGCCGTTGTGACTGTACTCTCCGACTCCTCCGCCATTATTTCCGGGCGACCCGAAACTTGGGATCCGAAAGCTGAATTCGGGTATGAATGCAACCTTCAGGAGAGTGTGTGTATTAGTGTGATAGGGATTTGAGTGGAAATATCAGTGTGCTATGTAAAGTGTTGAGAAGGAAACGGAGAGGAGACGGCGCTTATTATTTAAAGAAATCGAATTTTCAGTAAATTTAAAAAATTCCTCTCTTTATATTTTAGGCAAATTTTACAAAATATTTAAGGTATATAATTTTTTTTATTAAAAGTGAGATGTAATATTATTTTATTGGTAACATCACATTAGAGGTATCATAATATTACTTTTATTAAAATTTTTAATTTTAATAATATAATACACAATATCTTTTATTTTTAAAATAATATTTATATATTTACAAAAATATAAAAAATGATTTATCTTTACTTTTTTTTATTTATCTATCATATTAATATTATAAATATATTTTAATATTTTTATAAAAATTTAAGTGTTTAATATTATATTATTAAATTATGATAATTTATTTTGACTTTTGATATACTACTTCAAGAGTAATTATATTTTTAGAGTAGCATTTTATTTTTTTATTTTTTTATAATTGTTATTTGAAGAAAGAATTAAAAAAATAAAAAAATTTTACTTTATTTTTATATATTTGTGTTATAGGATTTTTTATTTTTAAATAAATTTTAATTATTTTTTAAAATAAAAATTATTAAAAAATAAAATACTATGCAAACCCCCCCCCCCCCTTTTTTTTTATTAACTTAGATGATGAAGGTTTATGGTGAGTATAAATGTAGGGTGACATTATCCGCCTCATTTTGGGGTTATCGAATAAATTTTGGCATTTTGATCTCTTTTTTTTTTTGTTCTTATTATTTTACTTTTTGGTATTAATTAATTATTTTTTATATTATTATTTTTTTGAATTTTTTTATATTTTCTTGTACCATTTATTCATAATTTTTCTTGTATTATTTATTCATAAGTAAAAAATTTTCAAAAAAATATATAATATAAAAATTAATTAATTAATGTCAAAAAATAAAAAAATCATGACAAAAAAATAAAAGATCAAAATGCCAGAAATTAAGCTATAGCCTTAGCTTAAGCCCTGTTTGTTTGGGCTTATTCTGAGAATAAGTTACTTTTTTTAAAAAAATAATGCATTCTAATAAAAATATACCTGTTTGTTTGGACTTATAGAAAACGGATAAGTTAATGAAAATGGAAAAAAACATTCTATAACGAGAAGTTAAAATTTTTAGCTTTTGCTAATAAGAAGAAAAATAAGAAGAGAGAGAAACCTTTATTTTTAAAATTGTTCATCCTATTTCAAACGCTTTTCTAAATTATTGCATCCAAATATAAAACAACTTTTCCTTAAAAAAAATTCCTTCTTCCTGTAGGAGAATGAGAAAATGCATTCTCTGATAAGCCCAAACAAACAGCCCCTTAGACTTTTCCATAAATATAATGCCTTAATCCTAAAAAGTTTAAAAAAAAAAGGAGAGAATCGAATTAAATAAGTACAAAGTGTAAGGACTAAGTGGCAAATTTAAACTTTTGAAAATTGCAATGTGGCCCCTCAGCCCTTTAAATCCTTAACTCGAAGCCCTTTCTTCATTCTTCAAAAATTCGATGCCTTGCTCCATTGAAAAAATTTCCTTTCGTCTTCGTCTTCTCCCGCGGGCTCTCTCTCGTTGCCATGGACATGTTTTGCTGCCCAGTCACCATCGCCCAGCCATCTTCTGCCGCTGTGATCACCTACTTTATTGTCATCCTCTGCTGTTCATTCACAGTGCTTGCAATTCGAGTAGCAGGCATTGTGGTGTGCATGGAGTTTGTTCGTGCCATTCAAATTTCTACTACATATATGATTTCAAGGCTCTATTTGTTGTAAGTTAAGTTCGTGTCTTTTATGTGCATAAAACTAAATCTTTGGACAATTTATTTTCAAATTTCTTATGGGTTTCACTCTCATTTTTGGAGGTGTTGGCTTTCCTAAAATCCTTGATTTTATTTTCAACGTGTAGGTCTCTTTTGGGCATAAAATCCTGAGTTACTGTGATTTTCTTATTTTAAGCAATATGGGTCTCTAGGTTCAACCAACCAATATTCTTTTGAAGTGTTTGAAAGTTATTGTCACGCTCCATTTTAGGACACGTGACCGGCGTAGGGAATTACCCTTCAGGTAATTACCTAACAGCCTAAAATATTAATGCAATTAATGTCATTCATAATCATCCTTAAATGAATAATAAAGTTGAAATACATTTTCATAAAAATTTACTAAGTCAATAATTTATTAAAAATTTCGGCAGAGTTTCCCCTGAAATATAGATTATCCTAGGGTACAAATCTATGAAAAACAAAGGTGGACAGGCCCACAATCAAACCGAAACCTCAGTGGCTCAAACAGAAAATAATAAATGGTCCAACATGAACTGTATCTACTAACTACATATAAATTATGCAATTATCATTTACAGACCAAGAACCTTATTCAGAAAATGTAAAAGAATACAACCTATCCAACAATATCCACTATCCATTAAAATACTCCATTTTTACTCAGATGGGTGCCTTCCAATTCAATCAGCGGGTTCAAAGGGAACAGACAGAGCTGAAGGGCGTTCACCAGTGACCTGATCTGAAAATGTTAAAGTTGAGAGGTGAGTCCACTGACTCAGTGAATGAAAATCAGATTTACCAATTGATACATAAACCCTTACATGTAAAGTGCATCACCGCTAAAACAAGATAAAGTCTCATTTTAATACTTTTAGACATAATAAGCACGTAATGCACCTTACATTTAGGAAAGAAAATAACTTTTACTTTAAAATCATAATCTTAAATAATATGAAATTTAAAGAGACATTATATCAAGTAACACTTCAATCAAATATAAATTTTCTAGGATCCAAACAATGTAAGGGGAGAACCTAAATTGAGAAAACAGTATTCCCACTCCAGAGGATAAATCTCAACTAGAGGGTAACCCGATTCTCACCTTCGGGAACTGTACTCATCGAAGGAAAATACTAACTTTCCTGTTCTCTTCCAGAGCATTCTCATCCGGAGGAACCATTCGTAATAAAACTCAACCTTCTGTCAAGAACTATACTCATTGACAGAAATACCATTTATCAGGAACTGCCCTCAACTTATAAAGGTTGCGACCTGTGCACCTAGTAGTTCTACCACCACTCTACTACGGATCCCAGAATACAGTTTTAAATTATTTTCATAATTATCATACCATTCACACTTTCACAATATCAAAATTCAGATATTTTTCATACTGTGGAACATAATAATAAGTTTCACATATATATTTATATTACTTTCCTCAAAATAATTCCAAATTATACTCAAATAAAATCATTTAGCTACAAGTTAAAATTTAACAATTTAGACATCAAGAGGTGAGTAAGAATCCACTCACCTTACTAAATTTGGAGACTAAATAATCAAGCTCCAAATATCTCTACTTTAAAAGTGAGTTGGTTCCAATGGGTTGGTTTTGAACAAGCCTATATGCAAACACATATGCATAACCCATTAATATACTAAGTTTGTCATTACTTTTTGGTTATGACTCTGACAACTAGGAGAGGACTTAACTTGCACAATTATGATTTTTGAGCCCAACCATGCTTGAATAAGAATTATATTTTAATTTAACTTCTGACTTCACAACTACTAAAAGGTGTTTGAATATATATAGAGTAAAATATTCGCCTTTCAAAATTTAACTGCTCATCATGAATTCAACTGGTGTTTTATAGTAACCTATGAATATCTTTTCTTTGAACTCAGGTCAATATTTACCAATTCAGGGGGTTATCATAATACAGAGTCAAAAGAAGTAAGTCAAGGAATTATGCAATTAAGATCACAGCAAACGAAATATTTGGACATTGGGCACAGTTTTAGATTGGAGGGACTATACTAACCCATCAAAGTCACCAATTAAAAACTGATATATAACCATGATCTTGTTTGATTTCAGTAGAGGAAGTGATAAATAATTTACCTATTAGAAATGATGTTGGGTAACCAATTTATAGTCACCAAGAACTCCCCCAAACAGCCCCTCCCACGCACACCAAGTGTTGCTGAAAAAATGATGGCCAACGGAGGAGTTTCCAACCAGCTGACCGACAGCCAAGAGAAGAGTCTTCAACCAGCTAAAACAAAGGCCAGCGGAGGGGATTTCCAGCAGCAGAACGATGGCCCAACACGCCGTGGAGGTGAGCCACCCAACCAGCTATGAACGGTGGCAAGAGGTGTCGATGAGAGGGGAGGAAGAACGAAGCAATAATGGCGAAAGGGGGAAGAAGGATTCTTGGGTTGCAGAGGAGAAGTTGCGCTGTGCAGAAGGGAAGGGAGAAAGGAGTTTCGGTTATAGAGGGGAGGGGGAAGGCGGCGTGAAGAAGGGGTTTAGAAAAAGAAAAATTTTGGAATTTTTTTTAAATGATGAAATTATTATTTAAAAATTGGGCATTACAGTTGTAAAAAAAATTATATCAGTAAAACACTCTTATCTCTATGTTTTTGGTATCATTACTAAAATGACAATATAAGCACGATTAAGTTGCATTCTAGTAAACTCTTTCCTCCTTTCTTGGAACCACTGGAATGGATTACCGAGTTAACTCCTTTATCTTCAATCAATTTAATATTGAAAACCAAATCAATGATTTGGTTACAAATTAATGTCCTTTTATAGCTAATAATAGTCATATTAGAAATAGTTGGGGATTTAGTGTACTAATGTGTTACGCACATATTAATGTACTTAGATATATCTGAAATAAGTTCTTTGGAACCAAACCAATCTTGAAGAGGAAAAATTGTGGGACTTGAATACTGAGCCTTCAAATTTAGCCTAATGAGTGGATATCTACTTATCTATACCTAAAGTTTTAAAATTCTATATTATGGTTTATTTATGTTATTTAAGCATGATTTGGGATTTTTTAATAAAATGAAATATAAACATGAATTTAATATTTTTCTCAAATTATGAGTTGTTCTCAAAGTGTTCATGGGAATGTGTGATTTGTGAAAGATTTTAAATTTGAATTTAGAAATTTGTTCTGGGATCTATAGATTGTCTGTAGTAGAACTACTATGTGCACCTAGGTCTCAACCCTTATCAGTCAAGGGCAGTTCTTGATAAAGGGTATTTCTATCAGTGAGTACAGTTCTTGGCAAAATATTGATGTTGAATTGGATGATTCCTCCGAATGAATGTAGTTCTGGAAGGAAGCAGTTGTTTGAATATTTCCTTCAATGAGTACAGTTCTCGAAAGTGAGGATCGAGTTACCCCTTCCAGTTAAGACTATTTTCTGGAATAGGATGACTGGTTTCTCAGTTTGGGTTCTTCCATTAATATGGATCCTAATATTTGTAAATTCTAGTGGATTATTTCTAAATTTCAAGTTCCACCTGGGATAATATTAGCAATTATTATTATTATTATTATTATTATTATTATTATTCGATATTTAGATTACCTTGTTTCTTAGAGTAAGGTGTATTATGTGCATGTTATTATATTTTTATTATACACTTATGTATTGAAGCAGTATTCTTAATCATGATAATTTTGACGGTAATGCAATTTTACATATGGGAGTTTATGCATCCCTTGCTAAGTATTTCTTCTATTCACTGAGTCAGTGTGACTCACCTTTTAATTTCTAATATTTTTCAAATCAAGTTACTGGTGAATTTTCTTCAGCTCCACCTACATCATTTGAGTCTGCTAATTGACTTGGTAGACAAAACCCTGAATAATAGTGGAGTACACATTTGAAATTGTGGACAATGTTGAATATGACTTATTTGTATTTTAAATAATTTTCGTTGTCTATAGTCATAATTGCATGGTTGGATATAATTAATATATATAGTTCATGATGGACCAATTTATGATTGTTATTTGGGCCATGGAGGCCGTTTTAATTGTGTGGGCCTGTCCTTCTTGTGGTTATTTCTGTTTGTAGCTTGGAATTATTCATATTTTAAGAGAAATTCTGCCCAAATTTTTATTAAAATTTGACTTTAAAATTTATATGTTAAATTATGGTTTGTTTTAATATTAAACTCATAATTTGTTTTTAGTTGAATGTAATGCATGAATATTATAGAGTAACAGATTATTACATAAACCATAATTTCTCTACATCAATCACGTGCTTTAAAAAGTATGATAATAAAAGAAATATATTATGGGATAGTACTATGCTATCACCTCATTTTGGGGTGGTAACTTAAAGAAAATTATTCCCACCTCACATTTTATTTATTTTTTATCTTGATTTTCATTTTATTTTTTGACATTAATTATTTTTTATATTATATATATTTTTAAAAATTTATTAAAATGTTTTTATATTTTCTTATATTATTTATTTATAATTTTTCTTATATTATTCATTCATAAGTAAATAATTTTAAAATTTTAAAAAAAAATTTAAAAAATTATAACATAAAAAATAATTAATTAATATTAAAAAAATAAAAAAACACAAAACACAAAATATATCTATTACCCACTATTATACACAGTAGGATAAACTATCCTATATTAGGTCGAGTTTGGAGTGTCTAGAAAAGTGGCCGACATGTAAAAGGTTAGGAATGCGTGGCGCGCACATAATGGAGGTAGTGACTTGGACGGCTCTTACTTTAAGGGGCGGTTTCAAAAGATATTTTAACTCAACCCACGCATTGTCCGGTTAATTTGGGTTGGGTTGGGTTGGAGAATTGGCCTTAACCCAATTCGTATATAATTAGAGAGACAATTCTATTAATTTTATCACAGCGAATTTGATAACATGTATATAATAAAATAAGTAATTTGTGAGTATTAAATTTATAAAAAATAACTTTACTCAAATAAATTTTAAATACCTCTAAAGCTTAAATGAATTTGTTGTCATATACATGACTTGTAATTAATGGTCATTTTAGCCATATTTGATGAGTATATGTAAAATTTACTCATTGAATTTGGGTATAGGGATTAAAAAGTAAGTATAGGTTTTAAGTCTGAATATTTTTTTGGTATTATATATATAATATTAATAAATTATAAAGCAATATAATAAGTCACTTATTCATTTAATATTATATTGCTACAATATATCAAAAATGGTCCAAACATATGTTTAGCTGACTTTACAAAGTGACTTCATAGGACTGCCTTGAGTATGGCAAGTACTTAAATAAGGATTTGCAAGTTGTAATCATCTTGAGTGGTTGTTGGATTTAGGATGGTTGAAGACAATACATAAGATTTTAAATAATTATATGAAAATAATGTTGATATTAATATTTAAACTTTGACGAATTAAAATTATGTGTAACATTATATATGTTGTTTGGATTATATTAAATTATTATTTAAGATGTTTTATTTTTTTATTTATATAAATATATTTTAGGTGAACAATACTGAACATAGAAAAAATTTGTAAATTTTAATATTTCTCCAGTAAATGAGTTTGGGTCTGAGTAATTGGAGATTTAATATCTCTAATTTTACGTATTAAAAAATTTTGATATTAAGAGTTCAAATATTACCATACTTTTTTTCTTCTTTTAGTTTTGGATGCTTTAGGCTTTTCTATAAAGGAAAAAAAGCTACAACCTTTATTTTGTTTTATTAATTTTACACATATTTTTGTTTCTATTTCTAATATTTATACAAATCTCTCTTACATTTTAAAAATAATATAACTCCATTTATTTTTTTAAATTAGATTTATATTAAAAATATAAATTAATCAATAATTAACTCTTGTATCTTCGAAAAAAAAAAACTCTATTATGTATATCAAAATACAATAATACCCTTAAATGAAGAAATATTGAAATATTTTATTCTTTAAATAAATATCTCCATTGTTAAAAAAATATTTTATACAAAAAAAATTAGTTATTACAATAAAAAATTAAAAGATTACATATATTTTAATTAATTTTGAATAATATTTTTTAAATTTCAACTAAGCTTTGTATACAATATGTTACCTAACTTATAATTTTAATAAAGACTTTAATCTTTTTTAAATCAAAATTATGTGTACATAAATAAAAATATAAGGAAAGTTTATATAGATTTAAAAAAAAAAAAAAAAGATGCCTGTAAAATCAACAAAATAAAGGAAAGGTTAAAATGTTTTATTCTTATTCATATAGTTCATTATTTTAGCAAAAACTAAAATTAAAAGAGAAAAAACTATTGATACCTTTTATTTATCAATCATTCCTCAAACTATAGTGAATTGTTCTCCCGTTTCTAATCACAAACCAGAAAACAATTCTGCAGTATTGAAACTTAAGCCTATCTTCAATATCAACTTAAGAATTATAAGAATATTATCGAGATTCAAGAACTAAAATAGGCAAGAAAATGAACATCATGCTTCACCGGAATGGTCTTGGTGGCTTCTCTAAGACAGCAGAAAAGAACACCTCTTGATCATTTTTATCAAGCTTTGGAACAACAACCCATTTTTGCTTCTTATATCTCAGCATTTTGAAAGCCTGGAAGTAATCATCCAAATCCTCCTTCAAACAGAAGAAGCTGTCAATCCATAGCAGCCCCCCTGGCCTCAGAACTCTATCCCAATCATACAATACAAAATCCAGAAGCACAAAATCAATCCACCCATCAAGAAACCTTGTTGTGTGAATCAAATCCAGGGTGTTATCGAAGAATGGAAGCCGCTGATTTACGGTTAAGTAGAGAGGAACAAGTCCTCTAAGAGCTATCATTTCATTGAAGGGCGCCCCCAGGTTGATAGTTGCGGAAACTACAGTCACATTGAATTCCCTCATCCTAGCAGCAAAAGTCCCAGTGCCTACACTGAAATCCAATGCTATTCTGATCTCCGCTGGTTTAATGTCTAGCACCTCAGATATAAGGAAATCCGCAGTTTGATTTGAACTGGGATCCAATTTTATCCATCTGGGCATTTCATGATCAATGAGATTGAAGCAGTCTGCACACTTGAAGAATCCCTTGCGAGTAGTATTGCCCGCGAGGCAGGTAAAGTTCTTGCACCGGTATTGACTCCATCTAACATTTCTATCATCAGGGAGTTTCCACAGGGACTCAGTGATGGGGAATGGCTGGCTGTATAGCTGAGGTGCTCTTGAAAAGCACCTTCTCCTTGGTAGAGGATCACACCCATGAACCATAAGCTTTTGAGCTAGTTTCCAGTCATCGTTGCAGATTTCGCCAATGTCATAGTCCATGTATTCTTCAAGCTCTTCCTTCATAGCAAAGCAAGCATGTCCAATGCTGGTGAAGGTTTCATTAGCCCCCATGAAATTCTGTTTTCTTAATCTGTTAGGCTTGATCCTCACATACTTGCGAATCTCTTCCCGGAGAAAATAATCAGCCGGCTCATCAGATTGTTTCTTCGGCTTCAACAGAGGATGAGAAGTGATGACACCAATCTTTTGTTGGTCAGTCCCTTCATTCTGTGGGAGAGATGCCTCCACTGACTCAAGAAGTCCTAAAATATCAGCAAGAAAGGCACCCTCTTTCAATGCAGATGCTGATGAAGCTGGATCTGGCTCTGCATCTCTCAAGCTGTGCAGTTCTTGTTGAATTTTCTGAATTACAATTTGCACAGTTATACTCACGTCGTTTTGAATTCCGTTTGGCCCCTCAGGATTTATATGGGTGCATAGAGATTCAGTGCCTAGAAATGATTTAAAGATAAAGAATTTGGACAAGCTAGCAACAGATACAAGAAGAACAAGAGAACCCAGTGTAAAGATTGAACAGTAAACCCCTCTCCATGTTTTAAACTTAGTAGTAACATTCTGTTTTGGCATTCCTGTATCTTCCGAACTGAGGATATTGAAAGTTTTCATATATCCTTACACAAAATTAACAGAGACAAACTACTCAATACCCAGTTTTAGATTAAGAAATGACTTAACATATGCATCTCAAGGAGAAGATATTCATAGAGCCATAGCATCAAAACTGAAATTGAGATAAAGACAGGAAAATGGATCATGGAATAATAGTTGATTTGGAAAGAACGAAGAAGTCCGGATAGTGAATTGTAATAGTGAACAAAGATGAACAACTGGGTTTAGAGGAGCTCTTGATATTGGATTACATGTCCTACGCATGTTGATAATATGGAGTTTTTCACTAGCATAGCGGATTATCTAAGCATTCTAGTGTTTGCTTAGCAAATACTTAAATTTCAATCACAAAAAGAGTGGTAGTCAACGCATCATAGATCTTATATTTCGGGTACTCACAATTTGCTGAAAATAATCTATTACACAGATCTAGAGGATCGCTAATAGGAGTCAAAAGTTTATCAATCACCTTCATTTTCCAGTGGTTTTTGTATATTTGGTCAATAAGGCTGACATACGTTCAAGTCTTCACTCACTTGTAAATACTTAGGCCTAAAGTTGAAGCTGCCACCACATGCACCATTGAGATAATCTTCTCAGTGAAAAGTATGAAGTGCAGCTGAAGCAAGGCTAAAATATCATTGATCAATTAATTGGCTTGCATGAAACTAGAAATTGTTCAAAAGAACAAGTTACTGTGCTCATAGACGTGCTAAGAAGTTTAGGTTTCCTAAATAGAATAGAACCAACGTACTCATCAAGAAAATGGGGGGACAGGGGAAGAAACCATGTCCCAAGAATGGGTACCAAATCCAAGCTGTCTACAACTGAGGTCAACTAAATGGGTCCATGAATGGAAAAAGGCAAGCAAAAAAGTAGCAATCTCTTGTTCTAAGTGGAGGGTAAAGTGCTAAGAATGAAGTCCTCTCAAACAGTATGAAGATGGATACTAACAAAAAACGTTGTTCAACTGGGATTCTATTTGTGGATCAAATTGATACTGACTTCAGTAGGTAACCAGTCAACACAAGGAGACAAAAATGGAGAAAAGATGGCAAGCAATGCCAAATCCAGTATAACATAGTACCGCAAAATGCAGATAGCATTCCATTACAGGGATGACAGGGAACATCAATGATAATTGTGAACTAAGAATATAGTCTTGTCAATAACTCAAACAATTTTATACAGTGAGAAACAAACCAATTCCTGGATATGGAAGTTATATGAAAAGACAAACGTTCCTATTGAATTACATCAAACAGCTAGCACTAACATTTGGTTGATTTTCATTTCCCTTCAATGCAATAAAAATGACATTTCACTTGTAAAACAACCACCTTTTCACTCCCTTCTTCCTCCCTTCCTTACCATCCCCTTTTCCAAATGAAGAAAAGAAAATACCAAAAACAAAACAACAACTTGACCATCTTCCATCAATCCAGAAGATTTCCACTCGCTCATTAGCAAACCGACCAAAAACCACACTCAGAAAAGAACCTATAACAGCCCAAGAAGAAAGGTCACCTCCTTCGCCTCCGATCAGCCGCATACTGAGAGAGCGGCACCACTTCTTGCAGAGGCGTCGATAGCGGCGTCGGCAGCGGGGAGTTCCGGCAAACCGGGCACGACCCATTGAGCTTCAACCACGCATCGAGACAAAAGAGGTGAAAATAATGGCGACATTCAGGCATCATCCTCAGCATCTCCGACTCCTTATACTCACACAAACAGATCGAACACGTCGTATTATTGCCGCCGCCGTCCATAGCATCCTTACTGTACTGGAACCTCGGGTAGGAGTTGATGACGTTCTGGTTCAGACCCACGACGACGTTTTCATCGTCACGCTGCTCATCATCGTCCTCAGCCACGAAGATTATGCGCGGTAGAACAATACCCTCAGAGTTTGAAGCGTTGGGGTTAGTACCCGGGTTTGGGTTCTGGGCGTGTGAACGGTTGCGGGAGGCGCGGCAGCAGAAGTAGGAAGAGAGGATAAGGGCAGAGAGAAGGACCAGGACGCCGAGGGCGATGGCGATGGAGTAGCCAAGGCCAGGGTTGGTGAGGTAGGGGGCGTGGTTGCTGTTGTTGGGTAGGGAGGAAGAAGAGGAGGAGGACATGGGGAATAAAAGGGAGAGGAGAAGGGGGATTCTCCATTTGTGGGGGTGGAGAAGGGGAGGGAATTAGGGAAGTTGGGATTTTTTTGGGGGGCAAAGGGTGGGTGGGAATCTCAGCTGCTGCATTTAATACTTAGGTTTTGGGGAGAGACTCAACTCTCAAGAAGGCTGTTAGAGGGCATTAAATTGAGGCAGAGGAAAACTGGCAGGGTTTTGGCCTTGCCTTGCCTTGCCATGGCAACACTTGGGGATAAAACTGCAAGTTGAAAATTTTGAAATGGAGGGAAACAAACAAATCCTGCAAGGGAATCAATCAGATTATACAACTAAAACTGCAAGCTCCTTTTGTTTTTTCTTCTTCTTTTCAGCTTTATGGAATTTTCTTTGCCTTCAGATGATAATGATGGTGCTGTCTAAGGATGCAATGGGAAGATGCAGTGTGAAAAGAGTTTTGCTACTTTTACAGTAACTATCTCTGTGCATCTCTTCTCTCTTTAACCCACTACATCTTCAAAAAACTATTATTGTAAAATAATTTATAATTTTTTTCTCAAATAATTTTATAATAAAAAATTTATATAATACTGTTATAAAATTGATTAATTTTATTATATTATTATTTTACTTTCTAAATTAATTAGACAGTAAATAAATTAAATAATTCATTTAACTTTATTTAAATAAAACATTGTTATATTGTGGCTTGTTGTTACTTGAGTTAATTTGTTCTCACCTTTAGTCTTTTGGGGGTAACTGGTGAGAGTTGGCCATCCCCCGCATATCAATGAAGATGGGTCACCAGACCTGTCCAACCTGCGTTGACTTGTGACGCCAGTTGCGGCGTTCTCATGTATTTTTACTTTTTACGAATTTTACTTAGCTGGTTACTAGGGGTAGGGGTGTGCACGATCCGGTTAGTTTCGATTAAGAGCCTAACCGTTAACTTAATCGTGCAAATAATGGTGGTTTGGTTCGGTTCGGTTAACATGCAGAAGTGAGAAGTTAACCGAACCGTTAAAGAACGGTTTGGGTGGTTCAGTTAACTCATTAACCGATTAATTCAAATGAGAAAGAAATGATTCAAATGAATGCCAAAATTCAGTAAAGAATAAGAT
>JASKGM010000014.1:3808960-3819811 GCA_034509205.1 Ceratonia siliqua
GGAAACAAGATAATTTATATATATGATAATAATAATAACTGGTAATATTATCACAATAGAAATCTAAGTTTGGAAATATTTCACTGGCGTTCACAAAAATACTAGGATTCATAATTAACCTAATGGAAGAACCCAAATTAAGGAACCAGTCTTCCCACTCTAGAAAATTACTTAACTGGAGGGGGCGACCCGATCCTTACCTTCGGGAACTGCACTCAGCGAAGGGAATATTTACTTAATCACTTCCTTCCGGAGTCTCACTCATTCGAAGGAATTATTCAATTCAACATCAATCTTCTGCAAGAAACTGCACCCATTGACAGAAATACCTTTTACTAGGAATTGCCCTCAATTGATAAAGGTTATGACCTAAGTGCACTTAGTGGTTCTATCACTACTCTAGTACGAATCCCAAAATAAGTTCTAAGTCAATTTCAGAAATCTTACACCAATCACGCCTTCACATAAATGCTTTGAAAAAAACTCATAATTTGGGAAGAATAATAATTTCACATATATATCTCCCTTTATTCAAAAATCATCCCAAATCATGCTTGAATAATATAATTAAACCATAAAAATGAAATTTAAAGTTTCAAGGATCCAAAGATAAGATATCCATTCACCACTCAAACTGTATGTAACGAGGTGATTATTTCCACTCAAACTCCACCTCAAGACAGATTTGAGTCCAAAAAATTTGTTTCAAGTATCCCTAAGCGTATGAAATTTACATATATAATACATTAGTATCTCAGATTTTCTTCACTAATACCCCAAGATCCTATAACCTTTATATAGGTTCTTACCATACTATGTTTAAATAAGAATTGCTTTATCTTTCCAACCAAGTATCAAATTCCACTTCTTAAATTATTCACAAAGCACCAATAGAAATTTCTCTCTCTCTATGGGTTTCCAAATAAGATAATTATCATTGCTTGCAATTATCAATTATTTAAATAGTGGAAAGAAAAGGATTTTGCAATACCAACAACAATTTATCTAACTAGAAAATTTCTACCTTTATATTTTCATTCCTATCTTTTCCTAAAGTACTCATTTTTTTTATTATCTAATAACCACTCTTTTTCATAATTACCAAAAACCAATCCAGACTATCCTTTCTTCCAAATTCAAATTTCCAAATCGAGGTTATGATAAGATGATTCCCTATAATTTGTTTCAAAGCTATGATATACAATAAATCTCAGTTTATTGTTCTTCCTTTTTATTCCCCTAATTTCACTTCCTACTTCAAGTCAATGCATAAACAACCCATTCCATTAAGCCACCAAACTTTTAGAAAAACTTAGATTATTGTGCACCCAAACGGTAACTCAGATGAATATAAAATTAGATGATAAGCTTATCTGGTGGTTTGCTAAGACCAAGAGTCAATTTTGTTTTTTCCATACACCAATCTATTCCCAATAAACTAAGAACTTCAAAGCCACAAAGCAGTGATCAAACCAACTCAAATGAAGCCATAACTATTACAAACCGGACTTGGTTGAAAATTTTCTGCACAAACCCACAAAACCCAACTTTCTGCCACCCCAAAACGTCACCAAAAGGAAGTTTCCCAGCCACCCACGACCACTATGCTTGGCTGGAAGAAGACAACGGCTAGCGGCAAAAATCTCTGGCAAAACGACGGTGGGTAGCAGTCGGCGATGGTGGCTTCACGGAGGAGACGAATGAACGAGAGAAAGAGGGAAATTTTCGGGTATGGGAACCGAACAGAGGGAGTTTTGGGAAGGAATAGGGGAGGGACTTTCAACTTAGGATTTGAAGAGCTGAGGGACTTATGTGCAGTTTTTAAAGGTTATAATTTCGTATAATTTGCTAATTAGTTCTAAACTTTGTTTTATTTGTAATTTGAACCTTTTTTTTTAATGGAAAATAGGTAATACAAATTTTTTTATATTATTATATTTGAGGATGAGAAGACACAAAGAAAAGGATAGTTTAGTCATTGAAATAAAAAAAAAAGTAGTATGACAGAACTAGATTTTTGTAAAAGTTTTAAAAATAGAAGAAAAATTGTGTATTTTACTCATTAAAATAACAAAACAAAAAAACCAAACATGTATTATAATAGAAGTTTCTAAAATTATCAAATTTCTTATTACATTATTTATCCATATCATAAAGGTTATTCACCTTCACAAAATTAATAATATATTAAGGTATCAATCAAGTTTATGATAATTAGTAATGCACATTAAAAACATGCATGGCAGCCTGTGTTCTGACATTCGAATTATTTTAAATTTAATTCTTGATTTTTAATTTCAAAGATAAATGTTAACTTTGGTATATTTAAATTATTTTAAATTAATTTCAATCAAACTTTATAATTAAAATTTGCACTATCTATTACCCCTTAAAAAACGAAAAATGAGAAAAGTTAATATATATATATTGGTTTTATTTGAGAGGTAAAAGAAATGAATAACCATATTTAGATTAACAATTGATGATTAGGATTAAAATAAATTAAGTGACCTTTTAAAATTAATTTTTTATTGTCTAGACCAATCTAGAGAAGTAGGTCGACCTCTTGATGAAATTTGCTTCAAAATACTTAAGAGTGAGTTTACATGAGGTAATTTAAGGGAGAAAAGTAATTTTATAAGGTATTTTAAATATTTTATTATAAAATACTTTGTTTGAATAGCTAATCAATTTTTTGTGAATGTTAGGGTTCATTTATAAGATTAAACTATGAAAAAGTTTATTATTAATAAAATATAAAATTGTAATTATTTTGTGAAAATTAATTATTCAAATATGATATTATATACATAAATGTATGGAATTAAATTGCTAGCAATTCAATTTTCATCCATTTCAAATTTCAAAAAATTTTAAATTACATAATCTAAATAAACTCTTAAAGAAATGTGAATTTTCAAAAACCATTAAGCTTTTTTTTTTTGTTTAAAAAATGTTAAGAATATAGGAATTCTAAGCCTAATATCTATCTCTTTAGCACTTGGCTTTTCTTGAACTTCAATTTTTTTTTTAATTTTCATAATACCTTATGTCCTTATATAGTGCACGTAGAAACCTGTTAGATGAAGACAACCACAATTTATTTGCAATCACAAAAAAAACTAAAAAGTTGTTACACCTTGGAACCAATAATTTACATAAGAAAAAACTAAGAGTTTGTTCATTTTTTGTTAACACTCAAATCTTTTTCAGTTTCAATTTATGCAGAAATCTCTTTTCTATTAACAAAATTGTTTACAAAGATTAAGTTATTTACATTTTTTCTTCTAAAAATTTTCAATGAGCATGATTTAATGCATAAAAAATAATCAAAAAATCAAGTTAATGTTTTTGACAACTTTATAATAAGAAAAGTTAATATAAGTTTATTAAAATTAGAGGTGACATGAATGTAGGTTTTATAAACTTCAGAAGAGATTTTAATATAAATTAAAACTGGAAGGAGTGCGAATATTTGTTTTTAAAACTTCAGGAAAAGTAACTATAATTACTCAAAACTAATTAGGCTTAGACTGTTATTTTAAAAGCTAAAAGCTTTGGCATTTGGTGATGACTTGTTTTAGCAGCCCTCACTGGAAATAAAAAGCAATAATGAACACAAGGCTTCATGATTACTAATTTGTAATTATTTAATTTTAAGGAACATTTCTTCCAAAAATTTAGACAAGGCTCTCATGCTGCATTTTATCCCATAATCCTAATATATTAGGAGAAGATTAAAGAATAATTTTATTATCAACTCCAACAACTGCATGTCAACGCACTTTGGAATTAAAACCTATCACTTCCTTCCAAATTACTCCTAATTAAAGGGCATCCCAGCCTCTGTAAACCTTGTTTAAGGTCAAGCAATGCTTAAACTAATAAACCATTACTAAAACTGAAACTTTGCCATTGTATAAAGGGATGAGGGCCTTGAGTTCATCATCAACCCATATTCCCCATAGATCAACTATGATATTGTTAAAATACACCTTCTCTTAGACAGTATGTGTAAAATCGTTGTTGTTTTTCTTTATCCGATGATACATTGCTTGATATTATTTTCAGTACAAATGGTAAGATGGAGGATTGAACCTAATACTACCTGCATACTACCAAAATCCCTCACCACTATCAATCCTAGTTGCTTACGTTCTTGGTTTTTACTTCTCCATATTAATTCTATGCTTTTTCTCTGTCTCAAGGAACAATGTAATAAAAATCTCAATGATTAATTTCAATTCATTCATATTTGGAAGAAAGATGATGTTATTTTATTTCCCATTATTGATATGTTTTCGGTTGTCATTTTCTTTTGTTATTTACTTTCCCATGTATCTTTGTTTTTCTGTGCTTAGAATGAAGATGTAGTCGTGGTAGAAAAGAAGCATGGATTATGTCACTGTGATAAGAGCATTGGGATCTATTTGGCCAGTGTTGAACTCATTTGCACCACAACTAATACAGGCACCAGTTTGCCTGATCTTGTATGAGTCCAAAGTTAATGAAGTAAACCAATATGTTGAGTATCTCCAAGAGAAAAGAGAGAGGGTGCAACATAAAGTTGATGATGCAAGACGAAATGGTAAAGAAATTGAAGCCGATGTTATAAAATGGTTACAACTGGTGGATAGCGTAATTACTGAACATGACAAGTTCCTGAATGATGAAGACCATGCATATGCAGGGTGTTCCAATGGCTTTTTACCTAAACCAGGGATCAGGTATCGTCTAGGCAGAACAGCAAATAACATCGCAAGGAAAGTTGATGGACTTCGCAAAACTCCAAACTTTGATGGAGTTTCTTATGTGCGGGGCCAATATCAATAGATGCTGTTTTGTCTGACATTGATTTTGAAAGCTTTAAATCGAGAAATGCAGTTATGGAACAAATTATGGAAGCACTAAAAGATTCTACCACTAGAATGATTGGGGTCTATGGAGCAGGTGGTGTGGGGAAGACCACTTTAGTGAAAAAGGTGGCTAGCAAAGCTCGGAAAGATAAGATGTTCAATGTGGTTGTCATGGCAAATGTGACAAGAAATCCAGACACAAAGAAAATTCAAGGCCAATTAGCTGACATGTTGGGGTTAAAATTGGAAGAGGAAAGTGAGATTGGAAGGGCTGGTCGTTTACGAGAGAGATTAAAGAAGGAAAAGGAGAACACCCTTGTGATCCTAGATGATCTTTGGGTTGGATTGGACTTGAATAAGTTGGGGATTCCATCTGATGATGATGACCTCAGACAAAGTACTATCAAAGACGATGCCTTGCCTAATTTTGATTACAACATGGTGAAAGTAGAAAAATCATCAGGTGATTACAGAATGTGCAAGATTTTGCTGACTTCTAGAAGGAAAGAAGTGTTCACTAAAATGGATGTGAAAGAGAACAAAATTTTCTCGATAGAAGTCTTGAAGGAAAAGGAAGCAGAGATGCTGTTTAAGAAGGTGGCTAAAGTAACTGAGAAAAATTCCGAGTTTGAACCATTAGCAGCTAAAATTGCAAAGAAGTGTGCTGGTTTGCCAATGGCAGTTGTTACAATTGGAACTGCATTGAGAAACAAGAACTACTCTGAGTGGAATGATGCACTTGGACAACTTGAAAGGCACGAATTTACTGGGGTGGGGGAATCTATGGAGTTCTCTACAAAGTTGAGTTTTGATAATCTAGAAAATGAGGAGCTCAAGTCTACTTTCTTACTTTGTGCTCAAATGGGTAATAATCCACTAATTATGGACTTGATGAAGTATTGTATTGGTTTGGGCATATTTGAAGGGTTCCTTACACTCAGAGAAGCCCGTGACAGAATACATACATTGATTGGAAAACTTAAAGACTCAAGTTTGTTGTTGGACAGTTATTCTAGTGATCATTTCAATATGCATGATATGATCCGTGATGCCGCCTTGTCAATAGCTTCTAAGGAGCGGTATGTATTTACTAGAAGAAATGGAAAACTAGAAGAATGGCCTCATAACAATGAATGGAGGAGGTACAGTGCTATATCTTTACACTACTGTGATATCAATGATAAGCTGCCTGAGTCCATTAATTGTCCTAAACTCAAAATTTTCCATTTTGACAGTACTGATCCTTCTTTGATATTACCTAGCAAATTTTTTGATAGAATGAGAGAACTTAGAGTATTGATAGTAACTGGTGTTGATCTATCATCGTTACCTGCTTCAATTGGAGGCTTAGCAAATCTCCGAATGCTTTGTTTAGAGCAATGTGTGCTAGGCGACATATCAATCATAAGAAAGTTGAAGAAATTAAGAATTCTCAGCCTTTCAGGATCTAAAATTGAAAAACTTCCAATTGAGTTAGGGCAGTTAGGTAAGTTACAATTGTTTGACATTAGTAATTGCTCCAAACTCAGGGAGATTCCATCTAAGGTGATATCAAGCTTGAATTGTTTGGAAGAGCTGTATATGCGAAATAGCATGAAGTGGGAGGTTAAAGGGAATCAAAGCGAAAATGCTATTCTTGCTGAGTTGAGGCATCTGCATCAATTGAAGACTCTAGATGTATGCATACCAAATGCTGTAATTTTGCCAAGGAACTTGTTCCTTGACAGGATGGATAGTTATAAGATTGTAGTTGGAGATTTCAAGACGCTTTCAATGGGAGATTTCAAGATGCCTGATAAGTATGAAGCATCAAGAGCTTTGGCCGTACAAATAAAAGAAGGAACCAATATTCACTCTCAAAAGGGGATTAAAATGTTGTTTAGAAGTGTAGAAAAATTGTTGTTGGGAAAACTAAATGGTGTTCAAAATATTTTTTATGAGTTGAATTTGGAAGGATTTCGATGTCTAAAACATTTGTCCATCGTAAACAACTCAGATATTGAGTACATCATCAACTCAAAGGAGTTGTCAGATCCTCAAGATGCTTTCCCCCTTCTGGAATCATTGTGTGTCTACAAACTAGAAAACATGAAGGGAATATGCTACGGTAAGCTTGGAGGCAAATCCTTCTGCAAATTAAAAATGATCAAGATCAAAATTTGTGCTGGATTAAAGAACATCTTCTCCCTTTCGATGGTTATTCTCCTTACTGAGCTTGAAACAATTGAAGTTTATGAATGCAATTCTATGGAGAAGATTGTAGTTAAGGAAGAACAAGATAAGGATGTGAAAGATGACAAGATTGAGTTTCCTAAATTACGCACTTTGACATTGCGAACTTTGCCGGCATTTACTGGTGTCTATACCAATGAGGAGGGTGTCACTACTTCTGTTTGTCTTTTAAGTGAACAGGTATATATCTTCAAATATTCCAGATATATCTTTCATTTTTCAAAGTCTTTGATATTTTATATTACACTTTGTTTAATTAAGGAATGTACCATGCTAGTTGTATTTGTGACATTGCTCCATATCTTGCTTTTCCAAATCATAATCAGTTGATCCTAAAGCAGTAATTCTGGACTTGCTTGCAGGTTGCAATTCGTAACTTAGAGACATTGGAGTTGTCCTCAATCAACATCCACAAGATATGGAGTGGCCGGTCTTCACCAAGCTTTTGCTTTCAAAGTTTAATAAAACTGAATTTGAAGGATTGTAATGGCTTGAAATATTTATTGTCGTTTTCCATGGCTAAGAGTTTGGTGAAACTCAAAAGCATATTTGTAAGCGGATGTGAGATGATGGAGGAAGTATTTATATCCGAAGGAATTAGTATGCACGAAGCGAAGGTATGTAGGAGCATAAGATTGGATTTGATGCTTGCTATCATTTTTTATATAGTTATTTACTCTTCTTTCATTAATTTGATAACATTAGCTGCTGAGGTATTAAATTCATTACCTAATGCTTAATTTGCATCACAGAAAGTTCGTGTGTTTCCTAAGTTGGAGGAAATCCAACTTACACACATGGAGAGCTTAACAAGGATATGGCCAGTTCAAGTCAGCCTAGATTCCTTTCCATCTCTGAATTCTGTGGTTATTGAGAAGTGCCAAAAGCTAGTCACAGTTTTTCCTAGTCAGATGGTGGGAAGATTTCGTAGTCTAGAAAGCTTGAAGATTGTTAATTGTAATTCATTGGAAACGATATTTGACCTCAAAGGTGCTTCGCAAACAGATAGTAGGAATGAAACTCGCCTGCAGGTTCTTCGGTTAATAGCACTTCCAAATTTGAAGCATGTATGGAATGTAGATCTTGAAGGAATTCTGAATTTTAAAAGTCTGCAAAGAACAGAGGTTTATGGATGTCACGAGTTAGAATATTTATTTCCAATTTCTGTAGCCAAAGTTCTCAAAGAACTGGATTACCTTTGGGTAATTAATTGTTCTAGAATGAAGGAAATTGCTGGGGGAGCAAGATCAAATGCAAGCAGCATTATGTTTGAGTTTCCTGAAGTAACCACTGTGACACTTGCAATGCTCCCTGAGCTCAAGAGTTTTTATATGGGGAGACATAGTTTGAAGTTGCCAAAATTGAAGAAGCTGGTAGTGGACAAATGTGACAAGTTGGAAGTTTTTAAAACAGAAGCTTCAAATCTAGAAGGACGGCCAATCTTCTTACCTGAAGAGGTAAATGAATACATAGCTTCCATACTTTATACAAAAAAAGGTTATTTTCTTCCTGGCATGATTTAATTCATTAATGTCTGCTTGTCAGATAATCTCCAAGCTGGAAAAGATGGCAATTAGCTTGAAGGAAGCGGAGAAGCTAAAGCACCGCATTGGAGACTATCAAATGCATAATTTGAATGAGCTTTGCTTGTATTCATGGCATAGTGTTGACATTCTCTACTGGTTTCTCCACAGAATTCCTAATCTGGAAAGGCTAACGTTGTTTACATGTTTCTTTAAAGAACTATTGCCTAATGAAAGGCTCACAACACTAGAAATTGGAACTGTAGTGCAACTTAAATATTTGAGATTAGCCGATTTGCTTGTTCTTGAGAATATAGGATTTGAGAGGGACCCAGTTCTGCAAAGGTTAGAGCACTTGAACTTATATATATGTCCCCGTCTGATAAACTTAGCTCCTTCCTCAGTAACTTTCACTCACTTGAAATCTCTCGAAGTAAGTCAGTGTGATGCATTAATAAATTTGATGGCACTATCAACAGCCAAAAGCTTGGTTCAACTCACGTCCATGAAAGTAATTAAATGTGAAGGACTAGAGGAAATTGTAGCAAAACAAGGAAATGAATACAAAGTAGAAGATGATATTGTTTTCAGCAAATTGATGACTTTAGAACTTGTGTCTCTACCGAAATTCACTAGTTTCTGCAGCTCTAAGATCCATGGCTTTAAGTTCCCATCACTGGAAAAATTGATAGTGAGAGACTGTCCTCTGATGAAAATATTCTCTGAGAAAGTGACAACCGCACCAAATCTACAAGTTCAAGTAGGGGAAGAAGAGGAAGGGAGATGGTATTGGGAAGGTGATCTGAATTCTACAATGCAACAAATTTTCATAGATATGGTATGTATTAAATTATTACAAATTTACATTACTTTACATCCTCTCGCTCAATTTTGAATATTCTAAACAATCTTCCTATTGCATTTACAGGTTTCTTTTGAGTATTCAAAGCATTTGAAACTTTTTGACCATCCTCAGCTAGAACATATATGCCGTGGCGAAATTCCCATCCCTGACAACTGCTTTTACAATTTGAAAACTTTGGTGGTGGAGAATTGTGAATCTTTAACATATGTAATTCCATCTAATTTACTTTCTTACTTAAAGAACTTGGAAGATCTACAAGTAGGGAATTGCAGTTCAGTGGATGTAATATTTGACGCAAAGATGACAAATACTGAGAGAAAATCCTTCCGCTTGAAAAGACTGAGTTTAAATCAGCTGCCAAATTTGAAGCATGTTTGGAACCAAAATCTTCAAGGGATTCTCAACTTCCAAAATCTTCAAGAAGTTCGTGTCAAAAATTGCAAAAAACTGAAAATTATGTTTCCAGCATCTATGGCTAAAAATCTTGAGAAACTTAAATTACTTGATATACGAGCATGTAAAGCGTTGGAAGAAATTGTTGGAAAGGAAGAAGCACCTACAGATGGAGCAACTGATGAGTTTGTATTCCCTTGTTTGACCTCATTGTATCTGCATCAATCACCAGAGCTGAAGTGCTTTTACCCTGGAAGGTACAATCTGGAATGCCCCATGTTGAAAAAGTTACTCGTATATCATTGTGGTAGGCTGAAGATGTTCACATTAGAATCCAAGAGCTACCAAGAGGAACATCCAGGGGGTCAAGTTGGTATTTCCATTAAGTCACAACCACTTTTCTCAGTTCAAAAGGTACCCTATGTTATTTTTTACAACTTTCCATGAAAGTTAGATTGCAGTATAGATCACTGATTTCCTCTACATCTCTTCATTTGGCGCTTTCCTATTTTCTTTAGACATTAACACATGCTTACTTCTCTGATAAATATATTGATGTCAATGCATGACATATGAGTGAAAAGGTACCATTTCACAAAGCATGCGTTTAGGTTTGCACAGTGGCACTGTAGATATCATTGAACATCATCTTTAGTAAAACTAATTGATCAAATTTGCATAGGTTTTCATTCTCTTATGTAATTGACAATAATTCAATAGTAACTTTCTATTGATATTTTTATGCAGAGTAATGTAAGATAATTTTTATTTTAAGTTAGTTTTTGGTTCATTTTGCTTCAGCTAGCAAGGTTGTCAAGGTCAAGATCTTACTTAAGATTGATTGAATAAGAAGATCCTGCCTCTAATGGAAAATAACAATTAGAAATATACATATATTTATATAAAATTTAGAAATAAGTACAATACCATAAACATTATGTGTAACATAAACAAAATACATTATAAATAAAGAAAATTCTAA
>JASKGM010000014.1:3819911-3871938 GCA_034509205.1 Ceratonia siliqua
TACATGAAAGCCCTAAAAGAAGAAAAGACTAAACAGCCCTTACAACTATACAATAATTACAACAATGCCACTAAGACAGAATACAATAATACAACAATACAACAGTTTTCAAAAACTATTTTAAAAAATAATAAAACAAAAACCGTTCCAAACAGCCCCTTTAATCTCTTGGTATCCTATTGATGTGTGATTTGAAACCATTATTTCTATGTTTGACTATTAGTTTTAACATAAATGGAATTCTCCTATTTCTCTCTTTTACCTAAAAAAAACATATTTTTTACTTTTATATCTTCATACCAGAATCTTGAAGGTTGTATAACTGTGGCCTCTCTGCAATCAGGACTTGTAAGGGTGACTTTATCTTGTTAAGTATTTGTGTGCACCTGTGCAGGGATTTCGGAAACTGAAATATGTTGATTTATCAACATCGTATTTTATCACTGGAAACTTCTTAAGGTCATTTTTTCTTAACAGTACTTTAAAAGCTTGATATGCTAATAATGAGATAAGATCATATCTTAATATGCAAATCTTTTTTTTTTTCAGAAACCTTGGGAGCAGCAATAGTGGGAATTTGCTTGAAGTCTTAATTTTAAGGGATTGCATGCATCTGAAAGAGGTGAGGATTGTAATACGTATCCAATTGTTCTATTCTTTCCAAATGACTCCTTCTGACACTCTAATACCTTGTGCAGATGGAAGTTACTAGGTTGTTGACGGCAATTCTTGCGGGCGATTTCAAATTCCTTATACATCTTGTGGGTACATAGAAATATATGCTTAATATTTTTTTAAAAAAAATTGTAGTTTAGTTTCTAGCAGACCATTGGTTTTGCTACTAATTCTTAATATTTCCTGTAAACAGGACATATCCAATAGGGAAGGCTTAGCATCAGAGGGTGACTGGTATCAGAGATGCTACAACTCTAGGTAATGATTATCTTTTGTGGACTATACCTTATCTGTTCAATTACAAAATTTGGGCTTTATGCTGCAGTATCATGCTAGTAAAGCAGATTTTGGACGCAAGGCCTGATATGTGTTTGCTAGCTGAATATCCACCAGAAGGGAGGTTAGATTTTTTCCAATTATTAATTATTTGGTGCACCGAGCTTCATATGTGCAAGTGGAGAGATTTTCCATTTTCTTTCTGAAAGTCACCAATTTTTGGGTTTCTGTATTGTGTTGCAGTTACATTGAGACATTTGATGCTGAGCTAAATAGTGAGATCAGTCTACCATCACAGTTGAGCAGCCATACTTCAGATGGATCGAATTTTATGAGTACGTCTGAGAGCAGCTACAATAGTGATCAGGGTAGTGGCAATGAGGACGGTCAAGATGCCAGCTACTTGATTTACGAGGAAAGTTCAGATGAGATAGACTTTCTGGCCATGTAGGGGATGCTCAGTGTATGGCAATTATTGAAAAGGAAACAATTTAGTGACTTGGGTACTCTCTTTTTCTCTCTCGAAAATTAGGAGTTCTGCAAGTTTATTTATTTTATTTTATTTTATCTGGTGATACAAGGGGGCCGAAGGTCCTATTTCTATTTAATAAAGCATTTACAAGGATAGGTTAGCTTTGTTTAGTAGGTTGACTTTGGGCCACTGTGAACTAGTATGGAAGGCTTATCAAGGAACAGATATGTGTGCCATGACTGACATGTGACAAGTTGCATCTAGTCCTGGCATATCCTATGCTTTTATCCCCTTAGGCCCTGTTTAGTGCATCGTATAAGAGAACATTGGATAGTATAAATTAATATAATCCAGTCTTATACGATATTTGGAGCACATAAATGATTGGATTATGGAGAAGTATTGCTTGCAGTCTGTTTTCCTTCAAAATTCAATGTTTGTTAGAGATGCTTTTTCTTACCTTCGGCATTTCTTAATATTTGTGCTTTATGTTTTATAAACTAGGGGAGCAGCAGAGGAACGGGATATTGACTTGTTGACAGTGGATTTTTCTTGAACTTGCATTTTGCCCCTTGTCTTCGTTGAAGTTGACTCTTGTGGACTTTTGAATCTGCAGGAAGATTGGAGGTTGGTTTAAGTTTTGTAGTTGGCCTCTGTTTCCATATTTGCATTAATGTAAATATACTGCGGCTCTATAGGCTAGTCCCCTATCCCCCACTCCCAAAATAAAAAACAAAAATTCTTTGCCCTCTGCAATAGTTTTATGTAGGAGATAGTCAATTATGTGTTTCTTGTGTCCTTTCATCGATCTGGCTAATACACAAGCAGAATCTATTGAATAACTATCAAGTTATGTACTGTTCGTCTTCCTTGATCCTTGTCTGAAAAAGTTGGTCCCTAAATTAGTTTATGCTGATGAGTTGTATGTGCTTTGGGGGAAGAGGGAATTGTAATTGCCCGAAGGCATCTCGATACATACCACCTCATGTTTTCCCCGCGAGAATTTGCTTAATCAGCAATATGTAACACAGATTTGCCATTTTTGCCTTATATTTGCTGCGTGTATGATGCGAAGCTAGTGACCTGCAGTTTATTGAGAATAAAAACAGGTAGTAAATAGTAATATGGATATGCTTCTCTTTTTTTCTTTTTCTGGTTTTCGGTTAGAATATGTATGACTTTACTCTCTTATGTAAGGGTGGTGCATTAAATTTATCAAAATTGGTTTCTTAATTAATGTAACTTGAAATAGAAAGGGCCTCAAATTTTGATTTTAATGGAACTATAATTTCTTTGTTTTTTTTTGGGGGCGGGGGGGGGGGTTTAAATTAGAGGCTAAACCAAAATGGCTACAGAATATTGAAGGTAATATGTAATTCTAAAAGAAATCAAATACATGTTTTAGAAAATTATAAAATTTTGGTTTAATTTTAAGCTTAGGTCTCTATTTTGGAGTATTTAATTTGAGTTCGGGTATGTTTATTTGAAACATATCGAGAATTGTATTAGCCCTCTGGGTGGCTGCGTCATTCTATTTATGATGTCTTTAGTACCTTAATTCTCATTTGGTGTCAAGATATCATGTGTAAAAAAAATATTAATATTAAATAAAAATTTGAGTATCATGAGACATCATTTAAGAATAAGTGTCGCAAGTAATATCCTATTATAATTGTCCTAGTTTCTAATTTATATAAAAAATTAAAAAATTATTTATTATTTATTTAATTTTTTAAAAGTCTACCACAAGTTATTAAAAGGTTAAATTAATATTTTTAAAGATTAAATAAGTATTTTAAAATTAAAAAAGAGTGTAAATATAAATTTTAAGAATAAAAATGAGTTTGTATCTTTAAAATTCGAAGAGAGGTAAATAGGATTGACTGAATCCGTAAAGGCAATAGTAAAAATTCGGGAAATTTGCTTTTCTCTTGGAAACGAAGGGGTAAGTATCTGACAAGTGAGAAATGTTAAGCGGAAAATGAGGACACTTTTCTGGTTGCCTTCCCCCATCCACCCTCAACTCAAACTCATTTTTCCCATCCCTTCTCTTCTTGTCTCTCTCTGCCTCTGCACGTATTTTCATTTTCAAGTACCATAGAATAGGTGTTGAGGGCATTCATTCAAAATTAGGTTGGAAATTGTAGGATGAAGAGACATGTCCTAACAATTAACTCTCTCTCTCTCTGCATACTCTCAACCTTTGCTTAGGCTGGACATGTACAGCTTACAGCCTCACACCGACCCTTTGCTTAGTTAAATTAGCATTGAGAATTGTTCCTTGGATCTATGAAAATTAAGGGGCGAAAAAGAGTTGTTTGAAGCAGTTATTAACGCTCCTTTGAGTCTATTCCACGTTTGTTTATTCTCTATATCTCTGACTCCCAGGGCTATATCTGGTTTGTGCACTAGGAGAAATAGAGAGTTGGGCAGTCAATATATGAAATAATCATACGCTCTAGTCCTCTATTTCCCGATTCTTTTAAGATAACTGTTCTAATTTCTCTAATAAATTGTCTGGATGTGTAAATTGAGTTGAGCTCATTAACTGATTTGGAAAATGCTGCATGGCAGACTTTCCCTCAATAGAGTGGAAGACAAAATTATTTGGTAGCACTTTCTCTCTTCCCTGCAGCGGGAAAAGCCTTCAAAGTTAAAACTTTTATAGTCTCATGCCCCCTTTTAGCTGTAAAAAAGTTTGTATTTTTCTGGGGAGCTCTCACATTGATTTCGCTTTTCTTGTCAAGAGCTAAAACCGTTTTTATTGACTTCATTCAAGATCACATTCACACCTGATTTCTAATGTTAAATCTATAGTCCATCAGACTCAGAGTGAACGAAATCTGATTTGTGCATTCGCTCGTATGAATAGAAAGAGGTTTAAATGCTGAAGAAAGTTTGATGAAAACTTGGGATTTTCAAGCAGACTGAAACAATCAGCAAGATTTTCAGGAATGGTCACTCTTGCCGGAGTTCACAATCAACATCAGATACAAATGTAAAATAGGTTATGGCTCTTGTATATCCCATTTTACTAATCCACAGTCTGGCTTAAACCTCTTAAAAATGGAAATAGAAAACAAACATCTAAAGTTCATGCTGAAGCAGATTTTCTGGAATTGAAATACCAAAAAAACAGATTACTAAGTTAAATTAGAAAGCAAATGAATATGCAATTGGATGAGAAAGGTAAGAAAGGGAGGAGTATAGCAGTTTCATGTAATCTGATCACATCATTGTCGAAATCTGATGATATCATTCTCTATATATTGACTACTCATTCTTCCAAGCATACAAAATGAGAGAGAATCCAAGACCTTGCAACTGGTAATCCCTAAACTGCTGAGAATAAGCCCATGTCAATACAGAAGGATCCGAAACAGATTGGCCTGCCCACAGCTTCTGAGCTGAAATGCAGGTTTGGAACATAAAAACTGCATTGCCCATGGCATTCCCAAATAGCCAATTATGTACATCCCAAAACACTTCCACCGGAAGACCATCCACCAAAATGGTGTGGTTTCCCCGGAACTTCCACTTGAGTCGCTCCACCTGTATCACCGTCTTGCTATCAATTCGAATCACAAGACACGGGTCGTTAAGCCCAACTGTGTCACACTCAATTGTGACATCGTGAACTTGCCCCTTATCACAAAATTGAGCCTTTGCACCATAAAATTTCTTCCCAAAAATGTGCTCTCTCTTAGCAATAAAAACGGCATCCGAATGAGCATAGTCACTCTCAATCTTCTTGTACGCTTCCTTTTTCAGATCCCCGAGGAGTAAGACTGTCTCGTGGTTGAACACAACCGCTAAATAAAATCCCTCCAATGGCTCTGGCCCTGAACCAAATTTAGCACAGCTTAAGTCCCAGAATATATCGATTTTACTAGAATCGACCTCCAGATTCTTGGACCCTTTTCTTTTGGAGAACAACCATGGCTTTATATCAACCTTACAGAGGCATTGATTGCCTAAATCATCTATTCCAACACTCAAGCCTTGACCCATCAGATTTTTGGTCCATGAAACTGTAATCAAGCAAGAACGGCCGCGTAATTTACACTGATACACGCAAGTTACCACATTTTGAGCTGCTCTTGTGGTACTTGATGAGGATGAATCAACAACCTGAACACCATTTTCACCAAAACAAGAAGGAAACTCCCGCATGGTAACACCGCCAGGAAATTATATGAACTCTAATCTACTTTCTCTGTGATTTTCCAGAGCAACGACCTTAGTCTGATCCTTTTCTGCTAATAAAAGGCGAATCAGAATATATGAACAGAACGGACTTCTACCTCAGCCAACGCTATAGTGCTTGAAGATCAGCTCCAAATCCCTTTGCTTTTGACCTGGGGTTCTATGGGATACGGAGGAGAGAGAGGAGGGGGTAGATTTCCTGTACCTGTCAAGTTTGTCAACTCTGTGAGGAGACTAACTCAAGTAATAACCAAACAGTGATTAAAAAATTGCAGAGAACAGAAAGTAAGGGGCAGTGAAAGGAGAGGTAAGAGGTTGCTTTAAGCACATGGGGTACGACGACGGAGAAGAGAAGCCTAGAATTGGCCTATGCATGAAGCGAATGGCAACTGGGTATTTGCTGGAAAGACTGGTATTTTAATTTATACTATTTTTTCTTATTTTATTATTATTATACTCACACAGTCACACCTTACTCGGTTACCCTCCGTCTTTTCTGTCTCTTTGTCATTTAAATGATGAAACGCCAGTTTTGAAAATGATAATTATGTTTCCGCTATATAATTGTAAGAAAATTATTAAAATATATATATATATATATATAATAATTAATTCAACAAAATCACATTAATATCTCTCTAAAATTGTTGAAATTAAATTACACATGCTTCTTCTCTTAATACAAAAGAGAAATTCTTTACATTCAAAATTTATGAAACTGGAGAGAGTGTTTCTGAACATATATCAGAATAAATTTATGAAAGAAAAAAAAAACATTTTGGTTCCCTGAAAAAGAGAAAGTAGAAGGTTAACATTAAGTCACTCCTTTTTTAATCGAAACATTAATTGAGAAGTAAAGTTAAGTATACATTCTCCTGAGTGGACGATATATGGCCGGTTATCCAAGTTTAGCTTCAACATAACCAAGGTAGAGTTTAGCATCGGTTATAACTTAAACAAAATGTTTAATGAGAGTTAGAAGAAAGTTAAAAAGACAAATATTTTAACCTCAGAACCTTAATAGATTATGGTTGCTTCAGTAAGAAACAAGCTCATTTAATCATCATCTTAATCCATCCATTGCAACTAGCTTTTGGGTCCATTTTTTATGTCTTTAAGCGTCCACTTGGAAAAAATAAATGGAGAGACTATTCTTGAAAGAGTTGTAGTAGCAAATTAAAGGCCATTTGACCATCACGTTCCATAATTAATTTCATGACATGATAGATCATCTTTCTATAACCAACTAAGGATTATGTACCGCACCTTTGGGACAATTACGTTACTGCTTGGAGCATTTTTTGGTGCCATTCCTTGACTGTTCAACCTTTTTCCTTTCTTGTAATAAAAAAGTGGGGAAAGGCTATGCTATTGCTGGCATAGGGATTCTGTCTGTTTCAGAAAGTACTTGCTACTTCGCATATGGGACTACCCTAGGAGCCAAGGGAAGGAGGGTGGAAATCTGATCTCAACACAATTATGATGCCAAAATTCATGTATATGGGATGGTAAACATTGTGAATAACATGAGTTTCTCTTTCTTTTTTCTACTCGTATTTCGTTCATAAATGTATAGCCACAAATTTGAAGAAAAGTGGAGTGAACAGGGGAAGCAAAAATCTAATCATTATTCATATGGACATTCTGAATGGACAAACATTTAATAATTAAACTCTGTATCACGGGCAAAATGAATTTGCATCCCAAAACTGAGTGTGAAACACAACTACACAAGTTACATGACAGGCTATGAAACAGCAGTCATGACTCATGACTGACATTTTATTTGGATTGGTAACATACAGAGATAAGAATAAAGATTTTCTTTTTCCGAAGGAGCAATTCCTTTGCAAAATCAGACAATGACCTTTTGTAAGAGTAATGATGTCTCAGGAACCATCAGAACTGGGTCACAATGAACAACCTAAACTTGTATCATTTACTGGCCCTTACTAGTTCTTCGTTAGGTAGCCTTTTCAGGTTCAAAAGCAATTTCATCTAAACATTACAATACCATTCATGAATGTACCCATCGACTGTTAAACAGCACTGGGGAGTCTTGAAAGCTCGTTCAAGGAAAAGACTTGCATAACAACAAATGTAGGAGTGGAGTTATTAAAGTAAATGGAAAAGAAGATGAGACAAAAACATTGCTTGGAAATCCAGGTTAAATTATTTATGTTAGTGGTGACTGGTGAAAAGGAAAAAGGTTTAAACTTTAGAGCATAAACAGGTCAACTAACTTGATGACCCTTTTTTTGCTGTCTCCTTCCTTCTTTGTATAGAGAGTATCAATAGTATATGCGTTAGTGGCTCTTAACAACAGCAATCATTTATTTGATGTGTAAATTAAAATTGAAATTGGAACCAAGTTCTTTGATCACCCTTTAGTGAGTCTTACCAACCTAGCCCTCCCCATGTGATGAAGACCCCAAGTCATCCAAAGTACTTGTCAACAATTGAGGTCATATTAAGATAAACATGTGGTGGGGGATTAATTTTTCGGCAGCCAACTTTCATGAAATATGTTCATCACAATACAGGCCTTGTGGTCCCTAACTATAAATACTTGTGTTGCTGATTTTGGTTATATCAAGTCTTTTCTGCATTTTATTTTACTTGGGCCTAAACATACCATGATAAGAGACCTCCAATTTTGAAGAGGACACTAGTCATTGCCCCGAAACTACCAAGAGTAAAATCGGGACTTGACTCGGGGGAAGAAGAAAAGGAAAGTGCTTGCAAAGAGTTACGGACAAATAACATTTTTATTTTTTACTATTGATCTTTGGACATTTCGAATCATGTAACAGTCCTAAGTAAACATCATCATATATATTCTATTTGGCCTGAAGTAACCATCATTATATGGGTGCCCCATTATAATATATTTGAGGTCATATGAGCTCGATTAGAGTCACGGGGCGAACACACAATCAATGCCATTCCTCTCATAATTGCTTGGCTCAGTGCGTAGTGCGCTGCACAACTAGCTGTTGTGCATTTTCACTTTTAACAGTATCAAATTGTAAAGCAGAGCCTAATAAGACATCTAGTCTGTTGCTATTTCACATATATTGTCTCCGAAATTTCAGGTGCATTTGTGTCTGTTTGGACCCTCGAGATCCTGCCTGCCTTTGTTCTCTGTTACTGTATGTACTCAGACAACGAACTGCAGTGAGAGTGAAGGGCAGTTTGGAATAATTATTTTATTATTTTTTAAAAATTTTATAAAATAATTTTATAAAACAAAAAAAATTATTTGAATAAAAATATTTTTCATTAATTATTTTTTATATTTTTTAAAAAATAAATAATTAAAATAAATTAAAATAAAAAAATTTATTTTTATTTTTATTTTTTAGTTATTATTTTTAAAAATAATTAATAAAAATAAATTATTTAAATAAATTATTTTTTTCTCGCAAAACAAAAACAAATTTAAAAAAAAAAAACCAAACAGGACCTAAGCTTTCACAATTTTCATCCGCATTATTTGTTCAATTTTGAAATATCTCCTTTCCAACTATGAAAACATTTACATAGAAACTTCATATTTGGCAATGGGAATGACGAATAATAAGTAATTATAGTTCGATTAGCTTCAAGCCAATAGAGGTTAGTTCTGAACAAAGCTTTTATTAGCATTGTCAATGGAACCACCATTCGTGGACTTAAAAGCGTCTAGTCCCTACTATATATTCTCATTGCATTTTCCACATCCTTCCCACTCACCATCACCAGCTTAGTTGATACTCCCGTTCATGAATTGGTAAGCCACGCAAGTCAGTCAACCCAGCAATAATATCTATACAGGCGTGGAACCATTGGCATTCTTGGTTATTTCTGAGTATATTCACACTTGGTTATTTCTGAGTATATTCACACCCATATATAATAACTTTTAAGTTTCTATTGGATACATTGCATAATTTTGATCTACAGACTATTCAAATCCAAGTCAATATTAATAATTCATGAATTTCTGCATCATGTAAAAAAAACGCAATTCAAGAATCTCACTTGTGATCTCACAATATCTTCTCTTTCCCATATATCTGAATTTACAGAGATGGTTGATCACCAAACCACCTAGGTCCCAGATCGCCCAACACAAGACATCTTTTTTAACTTGAAGGGATGTTCATGTATCAGTAAATGGTTCATCACAAGTTGTTGGTCGTCTCCTACAACTTAACATCGGTACTTTCTCACACTGGTGATATTGAAGGTGAATTCTTCATACACTTTAACGAATCTCACCCTTGTGAATATAGCAGGTTCTGCAGCAGCAAAGACACCACAATCAAATAACAAGCGCTTCAAGCTCTGCTCCTTCTAATTTGATTGGCTGAGAAACAGCTAATTGAAGGGCATCACCTTCATTCAATTAAAAAGGAAACAACATAATGCTTGCCACTGATTAAGCAGCAATAAAGACCAATTCTAAGATTCTGGGGGTGTTTGGCAAACTCAAACATAGGTTAAGTTCTCCTAAAGTTAAAACTATTGGTTTTGAATTATGCTTCCTTTGTCCAAACTTTAGCTTTGAACTAGTTTAATGTCAAATATTGTTTGGTAACTCTAGGGAAATCTTTTTATTAATTTTAAATACAGCCATTTCCATCATTTATGTACTACTAAGTTAATCAAATTTGTATTACAGGTGTTCAATTGTGGCCCAACAAGCAGATCATGATTCATGATTAAACCATCAAGAAGACACACAAAATTCAACAGCAGAAGTCAAAAAGCAAGATGGCGTTTTGTTTAAATTTAACAACCAATATAATGATATAAAACTTGCAATTTAACTTCAAGAGCCAGTTTGGCTTGTTTAACTGGTAACTGCGAAACTCTGGTAGTTTGGTTTCATTGGGCAGATAGATCCCCTACTCTAAACAGCGAAAAATGAACCCAAATCCGATCCATTTGCGGCAGAGACATTTGTTTCCATAATATATAATTAACCTGTGTGCTTCACAATAGATAATAAATCTACCAATATAGCCATTCCAGACAAGTATATTATACATAACAGTCACAGAAAAAAAAATGTTTTCTGCAGTCTCCATGTCTACCCACACAAAAGTCTTAACTTTTAACCTATAGTCAGATGAATAAAATGCACTCAGTAACTTCAAAGAAAGTAAAGACAACAAGTTGAACATACATAAAATTAGGTGTCTGCACCATCCAAGGCTTTAGCGGCAAAAGGATCATGAGTTGGACCAACGTCCTGCCCAATGTGGCGCTGCACAAGCCGCTGCAGATCAGCCATAACCTTATGTTCCCTTTTCGCCTTTTCTTCATAGTTAAACATAGCCAAAGCACGCTTGTCCTCCGCACTGTAAACCTGGTTTTCTTTCCTAATACGAATGGCATTCATCCTTTGATGCCTACTACCACTCATCACATATCCAAGGCTTTCAAACTTCTGAATTTCCTCCGCAGAAAGACCCACTTCACCTCTACGAGGGATACGCTTCCCTTGTTGGACATACTGTGCGATGGCATCACCTTCACCAGGCCTAAGCGCCCCACCATAACTAATATGCCCCTCAGCTCTCGGCAACGGTACTGGTCCAACCGTGGGTTCATCATCCAAAGCGGGTTTCTTCTGCAACTCAAACAACTCTTTCAGCTTCACCGCCTCAGCATTAGTTTCTGCCTTCTTCACCTCATCTGCCTTACTCTTTGCATCGGCTTCAGCACCCGAACTCTCTTCGGAAATAGAACTATCACTTTTCGTATGAGACCGTCTCTTTCTCCTACTCCCTTTCGACCGAGATCCTGAAGATCGTTCCCGTTTCTTCCTTGACTTCACACGATCATCTGAAGACCGACTAGCATCAGAGTCCTCACTTTCACTGTATTCACTCTCATCCGAATCGCTATGCCTTCCCTTCCTCCCATTCCTTTTCCGTTTACTACTCGACCTCCTATTCTTAACCGATTTCTTTCTCCGTTTACGATCGTATTCGGACTCACTCTCACTTTCCTCAGATCCACTATCGCTATACGACTTCCTACTCCTACGCTTGGAACCAGAACTCTTTCTCCTCTTCTTCCTCGAACGGGAAACATCCGATTCAGACTCGGACTCGGACGAACTCTCCGATTTACTACCCCCAGATTTCTCAGACGCCGAGTCAGATTCTCCTTTCGGTTTAGTCTCCTTGTCACCCGAATCAATCTTGCCTACCTCATCATCTCCATATTTTTCAGAAATTTCTTCCACTTTATCCTCCAAATCATCGTTTCCATATCTTGGAGGACTCGGCGTAACACTCCAAATACAGTGTTTCAACATCTTCCTCATTTTCTGCCTCTTTTGCCTTCTGTAATCCTCGTAGCTCAAACCCTTCAACTCCTCGTCCGACTCAGAATCAGAGCGCCGACCATTCCCACGTTCGCGGTCGAGATACGCGCCGTTTCGGCTGCGATCTCCACGACCAAATTTCTTTGGCAAAGCGTTGTCGTTCCGAGTTCCATTGTTGTGTCTAGGGTTTCCGTATTCAGGTGATTCCGATCGACGGCGGTAGCGACCGCGGTCAGCGTAGCGGTCGTATGAGTCATAGCTAGGGCTACGACGGCGACGATAGTCGTCGGAGACACCGGAATCAGGGGTGTAGCGGCCGTTTTCTTGGTCTAAATGGTGCCGTTTATCAGGGATTTCGATAGTGGAGGCTGGCCTTCCCATCGGGGTTTCTCGCGAAGAGATCAAAAGGAACAGGAAACGCGCTTAAAGATATTGCATCATCTATATAATCTTCCATTTTCCCCTTTCGGTTTTCTTTGACACAAAAATAAACTTGGGTTTGGATTCAGAGGTCGGCCCAATTAGTTACCAATATATGGGTCTGCTCAAGTTCCTTTAATTATTGAATCAAAGGAGAAGATAACTATGGAGGCAAAAACAAAATATCAAAGGAAGCAGTAGACCTCATTATGGGCTCGACCCAAACAAAAAGTAGTAGGGGCCTCAAAATATAAATGGGTTTTGGGTTGTGCCCAAATTAAATTTGGGTATTAAACCAAAAATATTAATTCATTTTAAACTTGAGCGGACTTCAAAAACATTATATATATTAGTTTAATTCATTTCTTATTGTACAAAAATAATATGAATATTATAATGTTGGAAAAATGTGCATTATGTTTTAAAAATTATAAAATGATCTAAAATATCATTTTTTAAGGCTTTAGGCTAGAGTCAAGTGTTTCTAATAGATTGGAGTTAGATTCTTTTCTTTGAAAAGCTGCGCTAAGGTCTTAGTGCTTGGAACATATTTATTTGCCTTTCACATAACTTCAATTGATAGATATTCATGTATACATGTATTCTCTCTCCTTGATTACATCTGCCATGCATTTTACTTAATCCTATACATGCTTCCTTTAATTCCTGCATTTGTCATGCAGAATCCTTTGCAGAAGATGAAAGGACTAATTATATCTGTTTAGCCTTGGCATCATAGATAGTTAATTTTGTGCAAATTATTTATAAATTATAAGAAACCTTACTGATAGTGATAGATAATAGTGGCTAAGAATCTTCAAACCAAATCCCGTTATTCATAAGTAGAGAACTTTTGCTACCGAAATGCCCACTACACAACAGAGGCAAGGCCTATAGTTGCTCTTCCTGTAATCTGAACTGGGTATTCTAGAAAGTCTTGTGCTTTGATATGGAAAACATGTCAACTATTCGTTAGACCATACTTTCCTGTCAAAATTGTTGGTCTAGGAGGGCATTTCCCATTGAAGCCAAATCAAAGTTATACACCTAACATTATAATCACATTCACTAGGTTTTATGATATTCTATATATTTTACTATATCTCTTTGAATTCACATTATACGTAAGTCTCCAGTGTTTTGTTTCTGAAATGGTCTAACGTTAGAACTTTGAAGAAGTCACCCATGTTTTTTCTAGTTCTCTGGTTCATCCCCTGTTATTTGCTGACTATTCACTCAAAACTACCTGCTCTGGTTGATCTCATAGGCATATAGGAGAAAGCTTCCGGATGCAGACTACAGAAAAAGTTTGTGGGTTTCAAGTTTCAACGCATGGATTTGGAGGCTTAATTTCCTTTAAGGCAACCAAAGTTACATTGTTTCGTGTATACAACTACATCCTCCAGAAGATGTATACTTTAGAAGTAACCTCACCAGTATAGTTAGAAGTATAAGAAAAGCCACCAACTGGATGGACATGAAGTGGATATAGAAATAGTAAAGGATCAACCTTTGGCTTCAGATACAAGTTTTCATGAAATTAGGACAGTTTGGAGGCGTGAGTGCCCTGAAAAAAGGTTAATTTCTATACTACTGGGTTTTTCTCATCCCATGAGGGAGAAAGTGTGACAAAGACATTGCACCAAGTCGGCATGTTTTTCTTGCATGAGCGCACTGAAAAGGAATTCATGGGAAAGGGAAACGGTACTATGCAAGTCACTCTAGTCCAAGCAAACCCCCAGTTTAAAATCCTCTACCATGACCCAAAAGTAGATCATTGCTCAAATGGGACGGCTTCAGTCCCTCCTCTGCCCATTCAAGAGGCTCGGGGATCGTCTTCACTCGACCCACAGAAAGCGTAAGCTTTCATTCTCCTACACAAGTTCCAAACAATATGAAATAATTCACATTTCTCATTTTTCTGTGTTATTCTTTCTGTAAGTTGGGTTAATTTGCACTGCGATTCTCGTCTTTATGGCTTCATCCTTTATAGGTTCACGACAGAACTAAATTACCATTTTTGTTCTGTATTGAACACTCGTATTCTGCAGAAGGATGTACATATTGAATTTTAAATCTTGTGCAACAGGTAGAGGGATACACATCCTACACAAGGATGTGAAGTCCTGCCCATGCGAAGATGTGCAAGTTCTATGGTCAATTCTGGTGGAATCAGGCGCCGTCTCTGAATCTTTGCCATCTCAGTGATCTCATTTACCTTACAGTAAAGCATCAAAGAGAGATGATGTTGATATAGTTTTCCCTTCATGTACATAGAGATGCAGACACTGCATTTTACTCTTTAGTTATCCTTTCTGTGCTCTTCACCTGCTTTCCTGATTAGATTTCAATGGAAGAGCTTCCATGAATATGCATGTTTAGCTGGCTAAGGACCTCTTTGCTTTTGCTTGTTGGCCTTCCAATTGTAATACCTGTGATAAATGCAGAGAAAAAGTGATAGATTTCCACGCTTTTGCTCATGTGCATCGCTTGAAATGGAAGTGAAATTCAGGGTTACATCCTTTAATATTTGGCTCATGCTTTTGATCAAAACCAAGCATTGTCCATATGAACTACCTTTGCTTTTACTCTCAAATTCTCTTTTGGCAGCTTGAATGTTGTAAATGACGCAATCATGATTTAAATCGGAATAGGTGCCTATTTGAAATGTTTGTGTGTTCAATATTGTGAATTTGACATATGATGTGATGTTTATATACATTATTAAGTATTCGTCAAATATATATTATCACTTAAATTGTATTTGTTTAAATTAAAAATAAATTATGAAAGTTTTTATAATTGAATTGAAACAATTTTATTTTATTTTATTATTAGATTTAAAAGATATTATCAAAAATTAAATATACGTTGAATTATTTTATTCCAACTCTGACTATATTGATAGTGTAATAAGTTGTAAAATAGGTTGGATTATTAGACTTGATATTTCTCTGGGGCTTCGTTAACGCCTCTTTTTTTCAAAAAAATATTTGGCATTTAATTTTTTCATCTATTTTTTCATAATTTCTTATTTTATAAACTTTACTACCTATGATTAAAAAATAATTTAGTAGTTTCTTTTTTTTATAGATAATTTAGTAGAACTTCAATTTTAACATGATAATTACTAATTTCTATATTATGGATATTTATTAATTAGCCTATATATATTGTAAATATTTAGTATTTATCTTAATATATATACAATATATGTATATATATATAATTAATTATGTTATATTTAAATATAACTATTATTATTACTATCACTTAAATCATATGTATTTAAATTGATCCCAATTTGTGGAAGTTATTATAATTAGATTATATTTAAAAGATAAGATACAAAAATTAAGTTTTACCCTGGATCATTTTATTCTATTCCCAATTATATAAATAATATGATAAGTTGTAGAATTCTAGAATGGGTTGGATTCAAATTATTTTTCATCTATTTTTTCATAATTTCTTATTTTAAAAAATTAGACATTATAAATAAAAATAATTTACTTTATTGTCATGAAAATATTTAATAATTTCTTGTATTCATTTAATTTAAATTTGTTATTTTATTTAGTATTTATCTTATATATTATCTATCTTATATTTTTAAATTTCATTAATTATATATATTCTACTTCAAAAATTAATTTCGGTCTCATTATAAATAGTAATTACATATGTCAGTGATATATCGGAACATATATTCTGTTCTATATATCTAGATTGCTGATGCCTAGCTCAGATCGTAAACCCTAAATAAACCCTTTCTTCTTGTAGAAAAACAGAGCAGTGTAGAGACGGGATCGCAGTGAACCAGAGAGGGAGACAATGGCGGATAAAGCAATTACAATACGAACGAGGAAGTTCATGACCAATCGTCTTCTTTCTAGGAAGCAATTCGTCAGTCTTCCTTATTGATTTACGTTTAAACGTCGGAGGAATTCGCAGGGCAAATAAATACAGTTTTGAAATTCTTTGGTTTGGGATAAAGCATTTGAGAACTTGACAGAAGTGAAACTTGCTTAAGCTACACCAATGACAACGTGATATGCTTATTTGTGTTGTGTTTTATAATTATTGGCTCATTTTCGGTTATTCAATTGGAAGTCCATGTCATTCTTCAATTTTATTTTACTGTTAATGTTATATTTTCTCCTTAGGTCGTCGATGTTCTCCATCCTGGAAGACCAAATGTTTCCAAGGTCTGATCTCTCTCAAACCTTTTCTTTTTCAGTGTTAACAGGCTGTGGACTTCAATGAAATTGTCATAATTGGGTTTGAATATCATGTAAGCATGCGGGATTCTCACCATGTTCATGAAGTAACTAACTTGCTTGCCTCATTTGAAAGTTCATGTTGCATTATTGCACGGTTAAGAGCTTTGACAGTTTGTCATTTTTGGGTCTAATTTACTATTGGAGTTTCTCTCGCAAGCTGAGTACTTATATACATATTTTCACAACTTCTTACTGTTGAAGTACTGGGTTGTACGATTTTTTTCTTTCACTGTGTTATTAAACCGTGTGGTTTTTTTGCAATCTATGATTTTTTTTTTTTTTTTTTTTTTTTTTTGCTAATTCATTTCATACTGAAGGTAGAGTTGAAAGAGAAACTGGCAAGGATGTATGACGTGAAGGATCAGAATGCCATCTTTTCCTTCAAGTTTCGCACCCATTTTGGAGGGGGAAAATCCACTGGTTTTGGTTTGATATATGATTCTGTTGAGAATGCAAAGAAGTATGAGCCCAAATACAGGCTGATAAGGGTAAGTTGTTACCGTTATTGAAAATTTGTTGTGACAATTCCTTTCATTCACGCTTGACAGCCAGTGCATGCATTTGTTAATTGTCATGTCCTGTTAAAGAGAAATTCAAAGCATGTTGATGTTGGTTATAAAACCAGTTTCCTTGTGGATCTTATCGTTGCCTGGATTGCTTTTGTGTAAATAGTGCATACTTTTAATGACTGCAGAACCTGTTACTTATTGTACTAGACATTAATAGATGTGAAAGTCATAAGACTGATCAATATTCAGATTTGCAAATGAAGATCGTAACTAGTTAATGTTTTGGTGATATAAATGCTCATATTGATCTTAAATGTTTAGTAAAATGCATCTCTCATCTTGTATAAGTTCTTATTTCTAAATTTGGTAGTAGTAGGGCTAGTATGTAGGAGATACACATGTAGCCAAATTGGCATCTATCCGATTCTTTTGAAGGCACTGACATAGTCAGTCAACAATTTACAATGAAATGACTATGATTATGCAGTATTTATCAGTTTGAGATGTACTTAAATGCTTGTCTCATTGGTCTGCTATTGCATGTAAGCATTCTGATGGGGGATAGGATAAGGATGTTAGGTATATTATGGATAATTATGATATGGGTATTTATCTGTAATTTAGGTATTTATGGTAAGGGTTATAATTAGAGATATTGGGATATTTGAATAAACTAGAATGATTTGGATTTATCATAGCTTATATTAATAGTTATCTAATAGATTAGAATTTTCTATTTAATTAATGCTTTGTATTTGGATTACTCAGACTGTTGGATTATTATTGAAATTGAGTTATTCATTTCTGTTCTCCCTTCTCTCTCTCAACTCTCCCCCTATCCTGTCTTTCTCCCCCAAATTCTCTCTCTTCCTATTTCTCCTTCCTGTGTCCTGCATCACATTCTTTAAAAGTTTAATAGACATGCATACTAACATTCAAACGTACATACAATATAAATGTGTGTTGTAGTCCTGAATTAACCCCCCCCCCCCCTCATTTTTTTCCTTCTCTGTCCTTTATATTTTAAAACTGGCAAATTGCACAGAATGGGCTAGATACAAAGGTGGAGAAATCTAGGAAGCAGTTGAAGGAAAGAAAGAACAGGGCCAAAAAGATCCGTGGAGTAAAGAAAGTAAGATATATTTATTTTTTCTTGTTTTGTACGATATTATTGCATTAACTGGTGCAAAAAAGATAGGAAAAAAAACAAAAAAGGCGAAAGGAGATGAATAATGTACTTGGAATAAGACCAAAGTCCAAGTTCGTTGTCCACTTCCCTTCTTTTCCTTTCAAATTCAATTTCAAAAAAAATAAAACTTAACTGGTCCAAACCGTTTTTATTTGTTGCTTATCTCCTTATCTAGTGACCTGGAAATCTCCTTGCTAGTTGCTATAAAGTATCAGTGTGCAAAATTTAAAGCTAAGTGTGTACCCCTAAAAAATATGGACCCTGAAAACGTCAAAAAACTTAAAACGACGCTAATGAAAACTCCTGATAAGGATTAGAGTGAAGGTTAAATTAAGATTAAAATTGTTTCCACTTATTGCTTTCTCTTCGCTTTCCTCTAGATGGAGCCCCAAGTTTTCTGCATCTATATTTGAACCTATCCTTTTTTTTATTTTGCAATATTACATGCATTTACCAATTTAATTCGTTTTGCAGACAAAGGCTGGTGATTCTGCAACGGCTGGAAAGAAGAAATGAGACTTGTATTTTGTGGTACTACATACCCGATGAAAAGTGTCATTTTCGCACCGTCAGTTTACAACGATTCTTTTTTTTTTTTTTTTCTTCGGCCATAGTTTTTAATTTTGTTTTGTAATCTACAAAATGTTTCATAATATGTGTGGTGCAGCTCTGGACAAGATGCCGCAAGAATGCGTTGTTACTGGTTCTACAGGATATGACTCAATTTTTTATTAAAATAATGGAACATTATTATTTATAAGACTTTGCGCGGGGATCCGAGTAACATTGTCAAAATAAAACGAGTTGGATCATGTCTTTATTTTTTATGAGTTTTAATTTGAAGGTCTTCTATAAAATTTTAAGATTTAAATAAGTTTAAATGGGCTCAATTAAAAAAATTAATAAAATATATAAAAATTAATTTTAAAAGTTAATGAAAATATATTTTAAATTATTTAAAATAAATATATATTAATAAAAATAAACTATTTATAATTAATAATAAATATAAATTAAATAATAATAATATCATAAAATTATTATAAATTAATATTATAAATTAAAATATTTATTAAGCATAATTTTTAATAATGATATTTGAATTTATTTTATATGTTGTATTCATTTAATTTTTTAGATTATTATTATTTTTATTTATTATTTAAAATGAATGATATTTTTAATATTTATAACACATTTATATACTATTTAAAATAAAATAAATTAAAAACATGATTAAAAAAAATTTGGATTCGATCCTCCTTGGCTTAAGCCCAAATAGATTTTCTTAAATTCAAACATTAATTTTTAAGGTTTCAGGACAGTTTGGATGGGCTTGTACTTTTAAACATATGCTTTAAATAGGAGTAATTTAAAAAAAAAACAGATATTTGTTATTTGGATATAATTACACAAAAGTAATTTTACGGGAAAAAACAGATATTTTGTGTTTAGATATAAAAATATAAAAGTGCTTTTAGAATGTAAAATTATTAAAAATGACATATAAAAATATTTTTTTAAAAATTTATAAAATATTTTAGGACATATTTGTCTACAAAATTTTTTCTTTTCTATTAGACCTTATTATTTTTTAAACAAAAAAATAATAATATTTTTGTTTATTTTTAAAATAAATATTTATAAAAATAATTTTATACAAACGATTAAAATAAAAAAAATATTTATTTTAAAAAAAATGTAACTTTGCTGTCCCCAACGGCCCCTCAATCCTCCAAAAATAAACAGACCTATTGAACCAGACTCAAAATTAACATTACATCTCAATTAGGGATCTTGTTCCTTCGAGTGCTACTACATAAGGGGAGTCTTGTTCCCTCCTATCCATTGGATGGTCGGAGAAACAATATCATTGCTGGTAGGCCGTTCACAGTAACATGATCCTGTCCATTTACATAACGAAATCCGGGTTCAAGACATGCGAACTTGATTTATCTTTCCTATAAAATTAATAAGGTGACTAATTTCAGACACATGGTATTTACTTGCCATTTGTTTTGACTTCAAATTTACGTGGCAGTTTTAAACCCGATATAAATTAAAAAAACAAATTACTTTTTTAATTTGATGAATTGTTTAACTTTCAAAGTGCTTGATTCTTAAAATAAGGAACATCTTTTATTGTTTTATAACATCTAATATCTAGTGAAGATGCCATTAAACGTGCTTAAAACTGTGGCCTTCTTCTGAAATTTCTGGGTATTAATTATTTTGTTGCCTTCATCTTTCTATTTTGAAATCTTCTAACAAATATAAAAAATAAAGAAAAAAGAAATCACGATGTTTTTAGATTTGTTTAATATTACTTAGAATGATTTTTTGTTTTTTCTTAATTGAATCATTTAATGCTACCACATAAATCTTGGCTTATAAATACGATTAGACATATCTGAGGCTAGTGTTTTTACATGTATCATGTATGTTTGAATAAATAAAATTTATTTATTTAAACTTTTATTTTTAATTAATTTTTTAAAAACAAAATAGTACTACGAGAATAATATTAATTAACTATTAATTATCTCTTATTAAGAGAACAAATAAATTTTATTAACTTTAAATACGATTAATTAACTATTCATTATAAATATATAGTGCTTGTAACATTTCATTAATGATCTAAGTTAACGAGTGAGATCACTTTCTTTGCGATTGCTTAGGTGGTTTTCACCCAAATTTACGTTTTGAAAATGTCTTGAAGATAAATAATATAAAAATGACTAAGCCTAATATTAGTATTTAATCCAGGTTGAAGGACCTACGTATATACTATTTTGTCAACACTTGTGAAAGATTAAACATGAGAAGAAAAGAAAAAGAATTATTTGGGATCCATTTGATTTTAGGCTTCATGCTGAAATTATTTTTCGTGTTCAATGATTTAAGGATTCAGAGAATGACTTTCTAATTAGTATGGATTATGATATGAATAAATAAACATCATTAGTTATGCCACTCGGATGGGTTTTGTCTTAAAGAATAAATACAAGAAGTATCCCTTAATTTGATAAAATTTCAAAAATATCTCATATCATTTTTGGAGAATGACTTTATCTTAAGATTTTAAAATTTTTTTTAAATTACATTGTTATATACTACTATTTACTAATACTAAGTTATTTTTCAAATATTTATTAACTTTTATTCATGGGATCTTAAATTTTGAAATATATTCGTAATTCATTACTTTGAAATGATTAGTCATTTATAGTCATCTTGAGTAGATTATATTTTTTAAATTACTTATAAACATATACATAATTATATTAGAAATTTACCTAGATGAATTTTATTTTTGACATAATTATGTATATATTATAATTAATTTAATTTATATTTTTTATGAATAAAAAGATAGAGGAAGATTACTATGTCATTGTCGGAAAGGGAACCCAAAATGTAGTTGGACTTGGACAACAAAATCCACGCGTCAACCAAAATTGACGAGGGAAGACTCAAGCGAAATAGCAAATCCCGCCTTGCCGTGGTACCGTAGTAAACTGGATAAACCCAAAAAATAAATAAATAAACAAAAATTAAAGGACAAATTATTCTTTATTTTTACATAATCGAGAATTAAAAAATATTTAAATAAATATATATATATATATATATAAATAAATGGCGTATAATACCAAATAAAAATTTAATAATATATTCGACTCAATAAATAACTTTTATAAAATTAAACCACGTATGTATTTGGTATATAAAATAAAAATATTGGTTAAATTACACACGCTTGTTCATAGTTCATGCCCAAAGACTCCGTACTATGTGTCTGTGTCTGTCTTACTCTTTCTGGCTTCCTTAACCCTCTCTTTCTCTTTCTCGCTCTAAAACCTCAAATTCCAATACTAGTCTCCAACGCCAGTTCCCTTCTACTTCTACGGAAGCATCTAATTCATCAAATGCTGTCCTAGGTTTTTTAGGATTTCCTGCAATTGCTACATTGGTAAGCTCCGAACCTTGCCGTCTTCTCCGATCTTGATGTTGATCTCATCCTTCTCTTCAATATTCTTCTGCTTTCATCCACTTATCTATTGTTTTAAACCTGTGATTTTCAGTGCCCGAACTGGGTGTAGTTCTCGCAGAAAACGCGTTCGGGTTCACCGGATGAGTCCATCTGCACTATACCTGTAAGTTTTGGATTAGAATTAAATGGAGGTTTTATGCCTGTGATTTTCAGTTTACTTCAGCTAAAGCCAAAACGGTGTTAGTAGAATTAGGTTTCTGTGAGAAATGAGGGAGGGACTGAGATCTCGCCAGCAATTGGGGAAGCCGGAGAACGACAAGGTTTCTGGAAGGGGAGTAGTTCAAACCAAAGGGAATGTCAACAAGCAAGAGATTCCTGATCTTAGTGCTGAGGGTTTGGCGCATGAGAGAGAGGCTTTAAACTTGAAAATTGAGAAGAAGGAACCGGGTAAGGTAGTAAAAGAAGAAGGCGTATTGGATTGGGATATTGGCAAACGTAGCAATGTCGGGTTAACTGAGAATGGGAGCAATAGAAGGGTTTTAAGTTGTGGGGACAACGTTGAAGCCGCTGACATTGAGAGGAAGGTGAAGAGGGAAGAGGAGTCCAATGATAAAGTGCCAATTGGTGGTCGAGTTTTACGCTCAATGTTAAAGAAGGGAGATGGTAAGAAATCTGGTAATGCAGATAACAATGTTGTGCTCGTCAGGAAAAGCAGAGAGTGTGGTGGGCTTGAGAAGATAAAGGTCAAGGCAGACAAGGTAGAAGGTGATGAGTTTGTTGGTAATGATTATGAGAAGAAGAAGGAAGGAAATGACAAAAGAGAGTTGAAACGGAAGCGTGGGCGGCCCCCCAAAATGAAGATGAAAAATCAGGATAGTGTGTTGCAACGGAAGCGTGGAAGGCCACCCAAGGCTGGGCAAAATTATAATTTCATGAAAGTAACACTTAACGGAAAAGGAAAGGTTCGAAAAGGTAAAAAAGGTTTAACTATTAGAGATGGTGCTGAGACAAATTCGATTCCTGATATGTGCTCAAAAAGAAGATCTTTTGGGAAAGAGTTAAAAAAGGTGGTTTTTTCTCCTGTCAAAACCGAGAATAATGAGGTAGCATCACCATTGAGATCAAATTCTTTAAATGCGCCTGTTGCTGAGAAAAGTGGAAAGAATAAAGCAAAGCAGTTAGTGAGGGGACAAATAATGGAACTGCTCATGGCTGCAGGCTGGACCGTTGATTATAGACCTAGAAATGGCAGAGAGTACAATGATGCAGTATATGTTAGTCTAGATGGAAAGACTCACTGGTCAATCACCTTGGCCTACAATACGCTTAAAATGCACTATGAAGATGGTGATGGTGAAGGTAAGGTATACAGACCAGGTTTTAAATTTACTCCAATACCGGAAGAGGAGTTCAAGACACTAACTAAGGTAATTAACAAGAAAAGTAAAAGCAAACAGAAATTGAAGCACAAAAGGGAAAAGGGTGAAAATAAAGTTAATGGAGTCAATAAAAGAGTGAAAAAAGAAAAACAAGGCTCTGTTACAGGCCTGGGTAAGTCAATGAAGGGAAAAATGAAAAGGAAATGGTCACTTATGGAGGAGGATAATCCACATGTTACATCACGTAACAGGATGTTGGTTCCGATCAAGGATCATAAGCGACAGAAAACACAAAAGAAGAAGCGAAGTGCTCTGTTGGTTCGCAATGCTGAGGAGATAGATTCGGAAGTTGATGGATATGTACCATACAACGGAAAACGAACTGTGCTTGCCTGGATGATTGATTTGGGAACAGTCTTGCAAAATGGGAAGGTTTATTACATGAACCACAAAAGGAAATGTGCGGTACTGGAGGGTGGGATAACAGGAGATGGCATTCATTGTAACTGCTGTAACGAAATCGTAACAATTTCAGAGTTTGAAGCTCACGCAAGAAGCAAACTCTCTGATCCATTTAAAAATATATATATAGAGGGAGGAACTTCTCTCTTGCAATGCCTGCTAGACTCATGGAACAAACAAGATGAATCTGAACGTAAAGGTTTTCATTTCATTGACGTTGCTGGTGAAGACCCTAATGATGATACGTGTGGTGTCTGTGGAGATGGTGGGGACCTGATCTGTTGTGATGGTTGCCCATCAACATTCCATCAAAGCTGCTTGGATATAATAGTATGTGTCTTTGATTCATAATTATATGAACTCCTTTGATTAATTTTGATACATCTTGTTATGCATTATTACTTCCCATTTGTCCCATATCATTTAGTGGCAATTGCTCATTGGGGCCAAAGGGACATGAATTTTTGCCAACCTAAATTTTACTGGCTTTTATCATGGTTACTATTTTTTTTTTCTTGGGCATCTTATGTTGCCTGTTTTTAAATATGAGGGCCGGATAGGATCGACTTGTTTTGGCAGCTGCATGGGGCATAACATATGCCTTGCAAATTATGTGTTTGTGCCTCTTACTGTTCACTACATGAGTCCTGAGAAAGATCTAATTATCATCTGCTGTTAATTAAGAAGTCATTATTGTGGAAAACTTGTGATTATATGCCCTCTGAATTTCTGGCACATTTCATGAGAAGTAACAAGAAAACCTGACGGTTGTCTTCCAGATGTATCCATGATAAAGCTGCATGTGGAAGATAATGGAACTTAATGTTTGTACGGAAATATAATACATCTGTTTTTTTTTTCCTTGCAGAAGTTTCCATTTGGTGACTGGCACTGCATTTATTGCTGTTGCAAATTTTGTGGTCTGGTTGGTGGAAGTACAAACCAAAGGGACGATTGTGATGATTTTACCAAGTCTTCATTACTTACATGCTGTTCATGCGAACAAAAATGTATTTCCTTTATATACATATTTTCTTTTGTGAATTAGATACTCAAGATGTGTAAAGTCCACTTTTATCTTTTGTAGATCACAGATCCTGCATTGAGGTGAATCATGTCCAGATTGATGATTCCAGTTATGCATTTTGTGGAAACAGATGTCAAGAGGTATGGTCTATTTTTTAGCTGGTCTTGCAACTTTATCCTAACATATTCTATAATAGTAATTTGAGTTATGCTAACTTTTTTATTTGCAATAGGGGCTAGAATTTTAATGATCTGTTGCTTCCTGCTCTAATGCTCCAACACTTGAAGAGTTTTATGTTATGCATCTTTTAATTTGATATTACAGATTTATCGTATGCATATGTAGCATATTAAATATCTTACTTCTTTTGGGTTTATCTTTTTTCCCAATTAAGACATGACACACTTTCCTTTTCTTTTTTTGTTTTTCGTTGAAATTGTAAAATTTAGGTGTCCAGATGTTAAAATAACTACAGTTTGACTTTATTTATTTTTTTCCTGTTTCATGTAGAAGCATGCCTTGTATGAAATTAAATATTGATTTAGGTTCTAATTTATTGAAATCTGAAAAGTGGAGCCTGACTTATACTCTATAAGAGCTAGGGCCTAGGGCTTATATCGTTGATTCTTGACCCATAAGGTGTCTGCTGGTCAATTATCAATGAAGAAAATGCAAACCTTTTTTAGTGGGATTTACTGCATGTACACCTGCCAGCTGTTTAGCATGAGAAAACGTGGCAATGGGTCTGCATTGCTGATTTGCTATTAGTAATATTTGATTACTATCATACGTGCAGTATACCAAAACTCATGCTTGAATAAGAGTACTAATTACCCAATCCCTGATGAGGCCAGTGCTCTTCCCCTTTCTGACTCATGAAGACCTTTCTTTAAAAAAAAATGTCCGCATTTGAAGTAATTACTTGTTAATGCTATTGCATTTTTGTTAAAAAAATTTGTCCAACTTTGAGGGAATCCCTATTAATGATACTGCTGAATCTGCTGTCAATTTTTGTCACCATGATGAAACTAATGTATCTTGTTTATCTTGTCCTGCTAGTTATTTGAGAGACTCAAAATGCTTCTTGGAGTTAAACATGAGATTGGAGATGGATTTTCTTGGACTTTTATTCACCGGTCAGATGTTGGCTCTGATGCTCTTCAGATAAAATCTCAGATGGTTGAATGTAATTCCAAGCTAGCTGTTGCGTTATTGATAATGGATGAGTGCTTCATGCCTTATATTGATCATAGAAGTGGGATTAATCTGATCCACAGTGTTCTTTATAATTGTGGGTAAGGTCACTTGGTCTCTTTCTTTTATGCCCTTCTAATTGTTTTTCCTGGGCTGTCTTCATGGGAGATTTGCACTAATAACTTCCCCTTGAAAGTAGTGTCATGTTTGGTTAAGTACATTCAATTCTAAAGTGAAATATGAGAATTAAGAGATTATGAAAGGCATTGTGAAGGAAAGTTTTGGGATAACTCTTTTGGGAGATTATTGGGTTGGGAGGATATTGCACAATTATTATTGATAAAGGAGTGCATTTATTATGAAGTAAATAGGATATGAAAAATGTTACTCTTACACCATCACTTTATGCCTCTTCTACACCTTTGATTTTTAACCATTGATTTAATGTAAACAAATAATAATGATAGAGATGATAGATAATAATAAAATAATATATGTGAGAGGAGGTGTGAAAAAAGTAGTGTAGAAATAACATTGTTGATAGGATATTGATAACTGATAAGGATAGGAATGGTGTAAATGAAGGGTAAAATCTTTTTAAATAATTTCTTGTGACACGATTATGTAAATTTTGTGCTATGGGGTTGTTCCGTGATACAGAATTTACTTCACTGTATCTTTCTTAAGAAAGGTGTAAGACTACGAACTAATTTACTGGTTTTGAGCATGGATATGTCATGCAACTGTCATGGGAGGGCATAAGGTAAGTAATTAATAAGAATATAAACTAACGAGTATTGTTATGTTTTTATTGTTTCAAAGATATTGACAAATATGCAGGGTTCAAAGTTACACTGTAGCCAGCTAAGCTAATGATCAGAAAGAGAATGAAGTTACTTCTGTTTTCGTTTCTTCTCATTTGAGGTTCACAAGCGAGAGAGTAGAATAAAAATCAACCTTTTGGAGTGGAAAGGGGGGGGGGGGGGGAGGTTTAAAAGCATTACAGCATTACAGCATTACAATGAGGATAAGGATGGAGGGAAATGTTGTTTATTTAGGAATAACTAGGACTGTGACCTGGATTAGGTGATATTTACATACGCTTTCTAATGAACTTAATCAACATGTTTCTTGATATTCAAATTTACACTTCCAGCAGCAGCGCATGCTTCTTGAAAGTGCTTATTTCATTCTTATGTGTGTAACCACTTCTGCCATTATTACTGTTGAAGTGGTGTTTACAAAGTTAAAGATGGTGGTTGCCTTCTTTCAACCATATGGGAAAATTAATTAGAAATTTAAGCCAAGCTTATAACCTTGCTCTTTCCCAGTATAATGCCTCAGGCATTGCCAACAAAAGATTAGGAAATTATGGATTAAAGCCACACATTTCCCTTGCTGGAAATCCATAAACATTATCCAGATTTGGAAAATGCATTGCAAAATTTACTTTAGTGGCTGGGATAAAGTGGCAGTTTGGTATATATTGTAGTTCTACATTTAACATCTTAATGTCTGGCAGTGGGGTTGATTCTGTATGCTAGGAGTAGTTTCTGCTTATGAAATGGGGGATGATGGTCTTTACCTTTTTGGGTACAATAGAAATTTCCTATGGTACAAAGAGGGGCATATAGATCATGTCCATTGCCCTTTTTAGTTTGGAGTTCTGGACTTTGTTGAAGATTTTACTGGCAACTTGTGATGTGTAACGGTAATATGCTGATACTGTAAGTCTATACTTAGAGCAATAATAGATTTTCAACTGTTCTGTAAACTAGTGTCATTGACAAGTGACTGGAAGTGGTAGGTCACAGTTCTCTGAATAAATTGCGTTCATTGATTTCTAGATACCTGTTTTGCAATTTGATCTGTGACCCTATAGTTTCTATGAATGCATTTTGGTGTTTTATACCCATGTTCATTTTATTTTAATACTTCCTCTTATTCAAATTTGTTATAATTTCCTCTATGCTTGACACCTTTGGTGCTCATATTTAATGACTAATGTCCTCATAATATAAGAAATTCTCTCGTACTCACAGTTATCACTTGTTGAAAATTTAAAGTGAATATTATTTTCCTCAAATGATTTTCATAGTGTCTAAAAATATACTAAACGCTAGGGTGTATAGTATTATATGCATACTAATTCTAATTATCTTTGTCAGGTCAAACTTCAACCGCCTGAATCATAGTGGATTTATTACTGCCATTCTAGAGAGAGGAGATGAAATAATCTGTGCTGCATCTATTAGGTAAATGTCTATTAATTTGAATTTCTAATAATTGCTTTCATGCAGCCTGTAAGTGATTAATAATTAGTTTGCATGCAAGTGAAGCATGGATATGGACTTCTATGTTTTATGGGGCCAAACAATGATGATTTAATTTCCTTTGGATATTTGTTTTTAAATTGTTGCATTTCATGTTTTTGGACCTTTTGTACTTGTTTAATTTTCCATCCATCTTTTTTTTTCTCCCCTAATTTGTGTATATAGATAAATTCTTATCAGGGTGTGATCAAATGCAATCTTTCATTACATGGTTTTTAATAATGAAATCTGCTCTTGATCATAAGCACTTCATGTGGTTAAAATCATTGTTTGTTTTTATTTCAGTCTATTCCCAGAACCTTCTTAATGTGGTACTAGCATAATGTTGGTGGCCTGCTTTTCTTTTTAGTGAACTTTACCAATCCCGTTCTACATTTTGGTAATTGACTGAGAGATTTGGATATTGTATAATTTCTTTTAACTTATAATTTCTCAAATGTATGACCTGGTTGTAAACTATTTTAGTTGTTTACTTGTCGGATGCCTATGTGGAGTATGAAACATTATGGGTGCTATCATGTGATGATTGAAGTTTCATATCTTTCCAGTATTGTGGCCTCTGGATATTCATTTCACGCTTCTAACTCTTGAAGTACCCTACTATCTAAAACATATTCACTTTTCAATAAAATATTAATATGAAGCTTTACAATTGAAAAGGGTTGTAGTCGTAGATGTGTGAACATGTTGTGTCTAATTTATAACGAGATATTTGAACAAATATTTGTTAAAAGTTAATGCATGAAATATATTCCTCAGCCCTCATTTCCTTGTTTGTCATAACTTGATTTCCTCACTTGCTTTACAACAACTTCATTTAAGGTGCAGGAATGAAACCCCAGCTCCCGTTCATTTTTTGAAGAAAAATGAATTCGATTGTTATGTTTTTTTAAAATTTTCTGAGTTGAACATAATAGTCTTATCAGCTAATCAATTTTTGTCAATTTACATGATAATACTCTAGAAGAAAACACACATATTGACTCTATGTTACCACTCTTAGAATTGACATGTGGCGATATAATTAGAGTACAAATATGTTTCTAGAAAACTGCTAAATTTATCAATAATTCATAGCTTTAGATAGTCCTTTTTCATTTATAAAAAGTCTTTATATTGTCAGACACTGTGATAAGCATTCATAGCTTTTTGAATATTTAGAGAAAATATATCTTCAATATAGTTATTTGGAAAAGCCTTACTATTAACTAAATTAAAAAAAGGAGGTATTTGTAGGAGTTGTCACACGTATATGTTTAACACCCCCCCCCCCTCCAAGCAAACCTTTTCCTTAACCGGTTAATTGGTAGGTATATGAATTCTGTTAAGGTAATATGTTTTGGAGTGTTTGCAAACTACTAGGATTTTACCTTGTTTGCTATTTTGAAATATTCCTGTTGTAAAGTTACCTTATTCATCTATGTATAGATTTCATAATAATTAACTCTTTCTCTTTGGTTTATCCACTGTCCTATAGCTAAGAATCAAGTAGTAGATGAATTATTATCTCTTACATACTTTCTTATCAACCCCCCTGCATAGGCGTACTAAATTGTTTTAAGACCATTAACTCCAACCCGCCCCCCCCAAAAAAAAAAACATGGGTGTGCTGGGAAGTGTGTAAGCCACCATACTCTTCAAAGCTTTGGATCCATGGAGCTGAGCAACAAGGTTCTTATACCGATGGTTAACTTTATTAATTGGGCATGTAGGATCCATGGGAACCAACTAGCAGAGATGCCATTTATTGGGACCCGCAATATGTATAGGCGACAAGGAATGTGCCGCCGGCTTCTGAGTGCCATTGAATGTGTAAGTTCAGAATTTAATTTTATGTCTGTTTCTTCACATTATGTCAGTATTTATGATTGTTCAGGAATTCTTTTAGTTGCACTAATTTATACTAGCGATTGCTTGCAATTGTATTTATACCGCTGAGCTACGCCCCAGTGGCGTTCTGGATGCTTCTCACTGCCTCAGTAAATGCTTAGTTTTCAGACTAAATAACACAACACATTGTGCAGTCTGATAATTATGCATTTATTTTGATAATTTCACACCTAGTCTAATATGTTAAAATCATCTGTCGAATCTTAACAGTATAATGATGCTTATCCAATACTATGCTTGCAACTTTGTTGTCATATTGATGTAGAACTAGATTGAGTTAATAATTAATAAGGCTTTTGTAACCTGTTAAGGGCCTTTTCATCCCAAAAGCTTAAGCTGTTAGGTGAAGGTCCAAGCTTGGTTTTATTAATAACTCTTACATGCCTCCTTTCATGAAAGCCCTATAGACTTGAAGCATTGACAATGTACATGCCTACCATACATTATGTTGAATCTTAATTTAATTTGGAGAATGGGAGTGGCAAGGATCGAACTCTTAACCATTTGGTCATAGAGGCTCTAATATTATGTCAACAATTAATTCAACCCAAAAGCTTAAGCTGTTAGGTGACGATACAAGATTATTTTATTTAATATCTCTAACGCAACCTGACGATACAAGATTATTTTATTTAATATCTCTAACGCAACCCATGCATTAGTGGAATTTACCTCAATTGGCATATAGCATAGGATGTCACTAACAAATCCTAAGCAGATATTATAAATTCATACTTACTTTTCAGCAAAATTAAAATGTGTTGTAATGGCCCGACATACGTGGGCTATCACATCTTGGACAGAATCAGGTTGGAAGTATCTGGTTGAAAATCTAAGGTGTGCATTTGTAGAGAGACATCTTTTTCATTCATTTTATCATTGGTTTCCTTAGAATCTTTCATTTTGCTGACTTCAAACTCTTCTGTTTCTCTGTAACTATTATCAGGCGCTCAGCTCTCTAAATGTTGGATTATTGGTCATACCAGCTATTGCAGAACTCAGAGAAACTTGGACTTTGGCTTTTGGGTTTGAGCCACTTGACCTGACAAGCAAGCAAATAATAAAGAACATGAATCTGTTGGTATTCCCTCATGTAGATATGTTACAGAAAAAGATTCCAAAGCATAGTTTTGCTGATGAAAATCTGATTCCTACAGAAGGTACATTTTAGTAGACAGTAGACAGGTCTATTCATGTTTGTATATGCCTGCACACAAATAAACACATCCTTTCTGTCCTCTTGTTTCACTGAAAATTTGAACTTGTATTTGCTCATTGCAATTTGCTGCAGTTTCAAATCCTCAACTTCAGAATCAGAAAATGCATGAGGTAGCAAATAATTGTTATGAGGTGGGCCCATCTGGATCTGATATGGTCATTACTGCCGGGGTCCCTGTCTCAAATGCCTGCCAGATAAATGATAAATCCATGTCTATTGAATCTGGTCCTCAGCTTCCTGATGGCTTATTTAATGACTCACCCGTTTTTAATAGTGAGACTCTACATCATAATAAATGTTCAAAAGATGTGAAGTGTGAAGTAGTCTGTCGGGCAATTTATCATAATTTGCCGGAGGAAGATAAAGGTACTATAAAAGCCCATGATTATGTGAGCAGATCTCATTATCAAGCTGAAGACATATATGCATGTCAGAATGCTACTTCTGGTTGCATCATCCTGGCTCGTGATGGGAAGACTGTAGATTCAGATAAGCAATTGAGCAATTGCTATGTGTCTGAGGAGGGAAGGCAATTTCTTACAGCTTCTCATATTAGCAGCGGAGTTACCAAAGAAGGACATTATGATGGTGCTTCCTCCCATGGAACTGAAAATATTCCCGATGAGGCAAAAGTAGTAGATGAGATTGTTGCAAATAGCAATAGCGCTGAGGATTCTCCACACCACTTGACTGAAAGTATTCCTCTTGGATCGCAGATTGTGTTTTGCACAAGGGAATCAAAGGATTCTGCTGACAGTATCTACCTTGATTCAAAGAATATAAATCCATTTACGGATGATGCAGGAACTGTGCATCATGGTTCTCAGAAATTCCAGGTTACAGGATGTGTTTTTTGTTCTCATAAGATTTCTGACAGTTGTGAACTGATCAGCAATCATGACTGTGTTCGGCCCCACTCTATAGGGTCAATAGAATTGCATTCTGAATCTGTCAATGGTTGTGGTTCTCAGTGTAGACTCAACGGAGTTTCTGTATCTGGTGAAGTAGCTCTTCCAACTTGTAACTTGATGCACCTTAGAGCAGAGAGTACTACTGAAGATTTACCTGTTAATTCCATAAAACCTTCCTGTGTGGTTAGTGAGCTAAATGCTGATGACACAGAAGCTTGTGCTGCCGAGACACCCAATCTCCAGACTCGCATAAATTCTGGAGATTACCAATCTGTACAAATGGCTTCAGATTCTTGTGAGGAGATTGCAAATATTGTCAATGAGAGCAGTAAAGTATCTAGTGCAGCCGAGTTCAGTTTTCTTCCAGCTGATGGGAACGTAGTTCTGAAGATGGACCAATCTTTAGAGCTACCCGAGCTTGGGTTGCAGGTTGATCAAGCTGCACAGAGTAATGCTCCATCCTTGTGTAGCCCAAACGCTGCTGGCGTGGCTCTTCACTGTGCATCTGCTGGTGGTACATCATGTGGTAGTACTGAGGTGATAGTTCTCTCAAACCAAGCCAGCTGATTTCTTTGGTCCATTTGCAGTACAAATGTTTTTTTTTTTCCTTTTTGGAGGGAGAAGAAGAGGGGGGCGGGGGGAGGCCGGGGGATTGATTAACATAGGGCATTCAGCAATGGATTCTGGAAGGTCACAGGTAGGCCAAGCTGTTCTTATAGCTAATTGTATCCGAAACATAGAGACGGTTGTTAGAGAAGCCGAGTGACCTTAGTTTTAGATAAAGATGTCGGGAGGTTGGTTTCATTTTTTTTTTTGGTGGTGGGATTGTGGGAAGCACCATTGGGGAGCACCATGAGGATTGTGTATTTTGTTGCTCCCCATGGTTATGGTCATTGTAAATGGAGTCCAGGCACAGTAATGCTTTTGTTGTGAATCCAGCTTTTATTCTTTTAGGCTTTGTTTATACAAAAATAACTATTCCAAATATAAATGAATTTTTCCTTTATTGACTTGTGGTGCTTGGAATTGACATAATAAATAAATGAGCAATTTTAGTTAAATAACTTACTAAAAAAGTTCGTCCATTTTTTGTTTTATTATTCATCAATATTGATTGATTCATTTCTTTTCCGTGCGCTGCATTTTGGAACAGGATAAAGTAGGTACGAAACATGAAGTAATTTTGTCCTGTTGAAACATGTAATTTAAAGTAAATGAGTGTCCCTCTTTGACAGGAAACTTTTCATCTGACCTACCAAAAGGATTGTGGTTAAAACACATTAATTTTATAAAATTAGAGTTGTCAGAAATTTTTCATCTGGACCTAACAAAATGATTGTGGTTAAAATACATAAACTTCATTAGATTGTCATTAATTAATTAAAAAAATTAAAATTAAAAAAATTAAAATTTTTAAAATTTTTAAAATTAAAAAAAATATTAAATATATTTTTAAAAAATACCTCGTATATTATAACAATTAAGTTCACATAACTTAATATAATTAATTTATTTAAAAAAATATATAATTATATTCCTAAAACAGGAGGTGTTATAAATAACGAAAAATAAATTTCTACTCAATATTTAAAGATTAAAATAATATAAAAAAATAAATTTCTATTTAAAACCAGTAAAATAATATAATATAAAAAATAAATTTTCATATAAAACTTAAAATAATATAAAAAACATGAAAAATTAAATCAATAAAAAAAATTAATTTTTACATAAAATCTATAATACTAAAAGAACAATTTTAGTGATTCGTTGAATCACTTATGTAAGAAAAAAGATAAAAAGTCAATATTTATTTTAAAAACTCATGTTCACTTTTCCGTCCTTGAAATCTAATTTTGCATTGTTATAATTTATAAAAGTGAGATTTGAACCTTGTAACAAAAAATTTTAATTCATGAATCTCATTTCCCCTTAAAAACACATTTAAGGTGAGATTTGGACCGTGAATTCATTTGTAAAATCATACAAAATAAAAATATCAGTTTACTGTTATTAAGACCATTCTTTTAACAAAGGCCTTTGGAGCCTAAGGTGTTAAGTTTTCAAAATCCATGAGATTCCTTGACATTTTAACTTGTAAAAGTTTTGATAAGAAGCCTTCATCCAAAGGCATTTTAAATTTATGGAAAAAAAAAACTCCTACAAGATATGGACCTAGTGGATCACACTCAATTCTTAAGTGAACTTAAGTTTAAAGGTTTACAGTTTAGTTCTTTGGTATCTAGTTTACTAAGACCCAAAAATTTTATCCTCTGCTCATTAGTTGAAAAACATTCTTTTATTTCAAGGTCTTTGGAACCTTGCACTTGGTAAACAATTTTCTTTTCCAGGTGTTGTATTGAACACCTTCCCTTGCATGGGACAAACAAATACCCACAGGCCGAAAGTGACATGAAAGGAATAAAGTAAAGCTAAAGAACAAAAGAAGCACATACTCAGGGAAGGTTTATGCCATACATCCAGGGAGAGAAAAAATAATAAATGATCAAATAAACTACAACACAAGTGAAAATGAAATAAACTGAAAGAAAAAGAATACAACTCATACAGTAGTCTCAATAATGCTACCAAAAAGGAAACTATGCATACTGTACACCAGCAAAAGATCCAACAACCATATACAATAATATTATTCAAAAATTGGGAATTCGAATTCAGACACTAGGGAGACTCAAAATAATCAGCAATCAGATTATCACCACATCATTGTTTGAAAGAGCTATTTAAACCAAGTGAGGCAAGGAGGCATTAGGGTATAGGGTTGACTAACCAAATTATTCTTCAAAGAGGAAGAGACTAGGGGGGAGCACTGATTTAAAATAACAAGAAAACGCTTTCATATTTTCAAATAAAAACTTTAAACATTACGAATAAAATTTTGGATTTTACAAGTGTCCTAGACGCCTGACTAACACCTCAAATATATGAAAAAGGGAACCTAAGCACCCTAGACAACACATTAATTTTTTTTAAAAGGAACAATATCATTTAAAAAAAAAAAACCAAAATCAGCAATGTTTTCAAATGAATAATTTCTAATTTTTTCAAACTCCACCAGCATATGGTCAAATGAATAAATTCTTATTTTTCAAACTCCAAACAGCAGTGAAGAGGTGAACTAAATTCAATCCCAATACTATTTAATACAAATAACACTATTTAATTAAAATAGACATTTAAAAACATCAAGATATCAAACTGTGGCCGGAAATTGAACCAACTATGACCTCAACATTTGTTTAAACAAAATAAACATGTTCGAAACATCAATAGTGACAAGAATCTATTCTAAAAACAACAAAATAACAGCAGCTAAAAATGTATTTTCAAAACAGCAAACAAAAATAATGAAATGAAACCGTGTTTCTGTCTATATTATGAAAGGAAACTTTACAAAGGCTATATAAAGAGCTCCTCGGAGAAAGAAGCAATAAAAATAAAGAAAATGCTAAAAACACTTTTCAATAAAAACGGAAAAGCAAGAAGACAAATAAATGCAAAAGTAAAGCTAAATTTTCAGCAAATTCATTCACCAGAAGAGTTGAACACGAAAACCTTCAGATGAGGATCACATAACAGATGTCAAAGATCAAGAGGCAACAAGTCCTTGTCACTTAGCAAAAGAAGAGGCCTAAGACACAGCAGTGTGATATAGGACCAGAAGACATAAAGGGATCACGTGACCAATGTTAACAGAGTCAACACAAGAGTAAAGTATGAATTCCAACATAAGACACAGCTGTGTGGCATAGGAAAGGATGACGTGACCAATGTTAACATAGTCAGCACAAGAGTAAAGTATGAATTCCAACAAATAACAGCAACCCAAAATAATTAGCAACCCAAAATAATAAAAAAAGAAATTCGAACACAAAATACCAAATAGCTCTCTTAAAAACAAAGTTAGATTGAATGGACCATCACATCGCATTTTAAAATTGAAACAAAGTCAGATTTGCACAAAAAAAAAATTACTTCTTCAAAATGAAACATTATCAGATTTGAAGCACAAGATAGCCCACTCTACCATACAAACAGTAAAGGAGTAAAACACTTACCTTGGGACGTTTCAAAAATCAAAAGCCCCTAAGCTCCTAGTCTTCTTGGAAGAAAATGGCGTTTCTCCACCCAACAAAAACTTCTCATTTCTTCTGATCTTGTTTCTTTTTCTTCTGAAGATTTTTGTTTGGCCGAAAACTCCCCTTCTTTGTTTATCTGTTTCTTTCTAATTGTCTTCTTTTTGTTTCCAAATTTCCCTTTCTAAAAAACTTTTTTCTTTTCAACCTACTCCCCTCGATATTTATAGGTAGAAATCGAATACACATACCCCTTAAATTACTTCCTATTCTACTCGAAAAAAAACCCTTTCATCTTATCCTCTGCATGCACTGGTCGTGAGCTGTAGATTTAACGTAGAGAAAGGTGATTTCTGAAGTCGAAAAAACCTGCTTGGGACGAGGATCAAGGAAAATAAACTCTGGACGAAATCTGAAGCATTTAACGAAGAAATTCGAGAGGACAAAAGAGGGGTTACGTGGCTTGATGAACTGGTGCTGTGCGTCGAAGCTTCGCGAAAAAGTGAGGCGAAGATGATGCGGCAGAAGGTGAACGCAGCTTCTGGAGAGAGTTTGAATTAGCTGGAGCTGAGAAGCTTGATACGGCTAGGGCTCCATCCAAATGAAAAAAGGGCATTAGGTTAAAAGAAGCAATCAGATTGGTTCGTGGGTTTCGGGTTGGATCAATCGGGCTGGACCAGGAAAGTGTGGGCTGGGCTGGCAACTTGATTAGGTTAACAATTAAGCATGGAAGGAATGGACTGGCAGAAAATGAGCTGTAGGATTGAGTGAAAATGGGCTGAAGAAATATAGATTGGGCTGAATAGTGTGGGAATTGGCTAAAGGGGGTTTTGGGTTTTTTTTTTGTTTTTGTTTTTGTATTCACTCTTTTTCTTTTTAATTTTTAATTTTTATAAAAAAATATAATATTTCATATTGTTGTGATTTTAATTTTTTTACTATTATTATTATTATCTTTTATTTTTATATATTTTTAAATATTTTTATTTTTTTCCTTTTATGCTTTTTTTGTCATTACTACCATTCTTCCTCATTTTTGTATTTTCCTTAATTTTTGTTATAATTCTAAAATTTTAAAAATTATTTAGATAAAATCATGTGTTTACAATGACAATTATTTATTCCTCTTGTTATGCTTTGTCTATGGATCAATGCTTCTAATTTGCAGTTCTAAGGTTACTCAGTTACTGTTAATCTAAAAGCTTCAAGAAATTGCAAGGCCTGAATATAAATTTGTTAAATCAAGTTTATGCATGTGACGAGGTCAGTGTAGGCTAGAATAAATTACAAAAATAAAAACCCATAACGCAATATAGAAGAGTACAAGAATATTCATTTAATCTTGCTTAATAGCCATAATCCTATGTATTCTTGCGCGAAGTCGCAATCATATTCAACATTTGGAGGTAATGGAGATTAATGTTGTTTTATTTTGGCCGAGGTTTCTCATTTGGCATATATAGTACCAAGTACCAACCTAGACTGCACCTCCACCAATAACTTTATCTGGATTACCAAACAGCTCCTTACCTTAAACTTGTATTAACAATTAAATATAACCCTTGTCTTTTTTTAAAGAGGAAAACAAAAATCTTCCACACTCTGCCTCTGTCTTCACTGGAATGCAGCCGCAATAGCAATTTCCTTGCACCTAATTCAAGACAGTGATTGAATTTTTTTGAAGGGAAAAAACAACGCACTGACTGAATCTTGTGCGTGACTTATAGGGAGACAATCAGATTAAATATCATTAAGCCAGGGTAAAAAGGAGACAAAATTAGGATTCCCTGATTCTGTCTGTGTTTGCCAGTATTTACATTATTGATCTGTATTTGGCCTTTTGCTAGCTATTCATTGCCTGGATGCAACGATTCTGAGCAATCAAAAACTGATCAAGTGATGAGCTTGTTCTTCTTTAGAACTGATTAAAAAGCCAATCAATATTATAATTAGCTACCTGTCAGCACAGCAGCCTAATTTGACAATGAAGACTGTGAGGAGTTCAATAATTATGAGTCAAGATCTAAGAAGAAACCAGAGTCTCACACAGAATCAGATACTTGCAGCCAAGGAAATAATAGTAGCATTCATAAATGAAATGGGAGGGATTTAACGATACACTATCATGCCAGTGCCATTGAACAAAAACTAGTCTTACGCTCCTCCAGAATACGCAGACTGGTGTTTGTTCTTTGAACTGCGCAAAATTTACCTTTTACTTTCTCTTAACAATTTCTGTTCTTAGAGGTTCTGCAAATCCTTGATTAATCAACTAAATTATGACAAACCATAAACTGAGAAATAGGAAAAAGCAGAGTACCCTTTTCCCAAAATCCCTCTCAACCAAACCAACAACAAAAAAAGTGTAAGAAGAACAGAAAATTGAAAATAGAATTGATGGAAGAGGTAGAGGATGGTTAATCAGTGATAGATGAGTAGAAGACAATAAATGCATGGATGAGGGGACCAACTTTGAGGTCCCCCACATAAAAAGGTGTTACTAAATAATGGGAAGCAGATTAGACAATCATTATCTGGCACCCACGTTACATTTTCCAATTTACAAGTATGCAGAGCCCTCAAGAGTCTAAACCTGTTTAATCTGGTCAGGATTGGGCGGCGACGTGAGGCTAACGAGAAGATCAGCAAAAGCACCCATAATGAACTTGTGGGTACTCTTTGGGTTGAGAGCAAGATAGCAGAGAAGAAGCTCGTGCAAGATTTCCCAGTTGGACTGGACATCCATTAGCTCAGGACGCGCCTCCACCATCTCCTGCATGGAACGTCGGAAGTCCAAATAAGGGTCCGGCGAGTATGTTGGCACCGCCACGCTATAGTTGAACACCTTCTTGCTAGCTATATGGGGCTGTGCAGGGGTGGCGGTGGATAATATTGATGATGATGGGGTGCAGTCGGTGTTGGTGGATTCGAGGATAGAGTTGGAGCGGCCAGGGGAGGAGAAGAAGAAACGTTGGGAGGCAAAGGCGGTGGCGAAGTCAGCAGGTTCAGGTTCAGGTTCAGAGGAGGTGGCGGCGGTGGAGAGAGAAGAGGAGGTAGAGTGAAAGGTGTGAGTGTGATCATAGAGTGAGTTGAAGTCGTTGATCAAAATTGATGAGGGGGTGATGGTGGTGGGTAAACGAGGGTTGTGATCATGGCTCATAGAAGGAGATTCAGGTGTCAATGGCCGCACGATCTTTGAGAAACAGAGGTTGAGGTTTCTTCCAAGTGTGCTTGGCATAGTATTAGTTCTTAAGCTTCGTTTGCAAAGTGCAGAAAGAGGCTAGACAAGGAAGCAGAGACCAGAGAAGCAAAATAATGAACCTCTTTATATATAGTTCTGACCTCAACGGCTTTTTTTTCTTTTTGGGGTCAAAATAGTTGTGATGACCGAAGAGAAAGCAACTAGAAAAAAAAAAAGTTGTGAATATTTTTTAAACCTAAACAATAAAATTTAAAAATGAGAAATGGTTGTTAATTTAATAATAATTGAGAAAAATCTGTTACTCATGGTTTTTAGATTTGTAAGGTGGATAACGTGTTTAACACGCGACGAAGGACTGGGCAACCATAATAAAACACTATGAAACTAGGCTTTGTCCAACATTTAATGATATAGAAATGGTAGAAATATAAGAAGAATGGTTAGATAATCGTACATGGTGAGTTTGAGATGAAGATTTTGTTAACAAATTGAAAGTGAGGGTAAAAGGCAAAGGATTGGAGGGGTTGGTTTCCAGAATCATTAAGAGGCAAGTAGCAAGGTGCACATGGGAAGTGTCTAAGGGGTATCAAACAAAGGCAAAATAAAATGACTGAAAAGAAAAGTAAGCATTCTAAATAGTACCAGACAATTGACCTAACTCATTATTCATATCGGATGGGTCCCACCCAGTTTCATTTTCCATGAGAAGCATTTTTCTAATTTCATATTCATCCATATAAGTTTAAGAAGATGGTTTTATATAAAGTACACATATCATATCATGTTCTTGTTGATTCATGTTCCCCCTATTATTAGCCTAGCTAGCTAGCTCTGCAATTTCCGTATCTCAGAAGACTGACCCCCACTTCAATATTCCATTATTAATGTACCACCCATTTGAAGCATCATCCAAAGCTGATCACGATAAGGAAACTGGAAAAGAAAGGTCCCATTGTTTTGTAGTGAGATTTTTAGTGTTGAAGGAAGATCAAATTAAGGAGCTAGCTGCTAGAGGCAACAAGAAAATCCTTGGATCTGTTTGGCAGATCTAATAGACAGCACAACAATAAATTCATAGAGAGCAGAGCCCTGCTAAGTCTAAGGATGGTCCAACCATCAGATCAGAGCAAGCTAGCACGTGGTGGGAGGTAAGTTTACTCAATATAAATATGGTCAATGGACGAAACATTTTAGGTCACCATCATTTCATTGGAAAGCATGCAGTAGTGAGAAAATGAATTATATATAGCTCAAAAGTTAGTTAGTAGATTTGGTGGAATACTATTTTCAACTGTGGGTTTGTGTGGGGAGCAGTTGGCAGAGGTCAGCAAGTGGATCTCAGTAGATAAACTGCATATATATCTTTCAATTTAAGTTTTCTGCACAATTATGGTGCTTCCATCCATGCTTTCTCGATCTCGTTCAATGCTCTACGATAGTTAAGTAGTGGTGAAGTGGTGATGGTGAGGAAAGATCTGTTTGGGGGTAGCCATATATGCACGATGCCATTCTCCATCTCATCACTCTCACCAGAGCTTGCCCCTTAACTCGTCTAGTCTGATCTGACTCTTCCGTTTTCAATAGAGTTGAGTTGACGAAATCATATTAATTAACTAATGATTGTACGTAGAACATGGTTCTTCCATCATCACTCTCCAGCATCAGATCACACATAACTATAATGAGCTGTACCCTGTATACCCAACCCACTCATGCATTCATCGCTCTTCCTAGTTGTGTATATATATATATATATATATATATATGAAGTAGTGCATAACTTAAAATTATTAAGTGCTATCCATCATTATTTGCACCTGATCAACATATATAACACTATGATCCTCTCGCCTCTTCCCACTGGGATTTGGAAAAGTATCAGCATTGAATTCCTTGGTTTTCAATATCAATCACTGATTAGTTATACAAACTAGAAACAAAATGTTCTGAGGCCATTGTGAAAGTGAACCCATATATGTCGAAAGAACAAAAAGCCCAACAAGGTATAGTCCCGCACGGACTACCCACCGAGTATGTGGGCTGTAGGACAGCCAGAAGAACTTTTCTAGGGTGCTTACGTGGAGCATTCATTGTCTCTTATTTTTGACCAGTTGGGAGAATAAAGTGTAAGTTTGATATATTATTCGTCAAGAGCTGGAACTTAATAATAACCTCACACAGCGTAATGGGTTCCCATGCCAATTCGCCGGAGAAAACCAGGGAATCCATTATATTCTGTAATCCCATTGAATATTAGCTACAAAAAGTGAATTTTTGATAGTGGTGGGGCTTCAACCGCCCACACAACCTCTTTTAATTTCCTCTTTGGTCTCTATGTGCCAGTGGCACCAACGCAAGGGAGACTTATACTGAACATGTGAAATACGCCAACGACTGAGGGCACAACCATGCAGATTTTAACAGTAATTGAATTAAAGATAATTACGTCGCAGCCTCAGCATCAATAGCAAAAATAAAAGTTCGTTTGAGTTTACTAAACCGTCAGAGAAACCGAGAAATCTAAGCATCAAACTTATTATATATTATAGTCGCCCATTTATTATCTACGAGTAAATGCTTAACTCATATTGCAAGTTGATTAGTTTATTCAAGAAAATGTACAAACACGGGCTGTCTCATTTTCGTTATAGCTAGGCTTCTTCAACATCATCGTTTTCCTCCGCTTTTGGGGACGGTCACAACCAGTTTGCCACCACTACAAACAGCAGCTGCCATCTCCGGCATGGTGTATGCCGGTAGTCGGAACCTCCAAAGATCGAGACCTAGATGAAGCTGGCCTACGACGAGATCACCGCCGTCCATCCTTTTGATGACGATTTTAGTGATACCTGGTAAGATTTGCATGGCGTGGGCACGCACAGCGTTGGATATATTATTGGTGGAGGCGATGAAACGGAAAGCGTGGGGAGTTTCCTGGATGGAAACGTCGGCGTCTGAGGGCAAAGGGAGTTCGAGGACGTTGGCGAATACATGAGGCAGTCTCCACAACTTCTTTGATTTGGAAGCGGACGAAGCCACCATGTTTCGCTTCATGGGGAACATGGTCTTCCTTCCCCTTGTTTGGATGGGATTATAGGAATGTGTTATATATGGAGGTCAAGTGGGTTTACTTGGACTAGCTTGACCTGATTACCCAAGCATATTGCTTTCTTTAGTTGCAGGAATCGTGAAAAGGTTTGAGGCCAAAAGAAAGGAATAAAGCTGTGCTACTGCTAATTTCACATATTGGGTTGGAACTTAGAAATGGTAAGACGCTGATTACATTTGTTTAAGTGGTTGGCATAAATTCACAGCCTACGTAGCTTGCAATATTAGGATTAAAAGATTCTGAATGAATATATAGTCACTCAGACTCGGACTCTCAAGAGTCAGGCTCCACTAAATGATCCTTAGGGTGATAAATTAGCATTAATTCAAGAGGTTATGTTATCTATGATGAATAGAAGTAAAAGTATTCAGTCAGCGATCAATCAAGGTATCAAGTTTATTCTTTTAGGATTGGTTTTCTTCATTTCTTTATTGTGTATGGTTAATTTCTTTGGGAATCAGAATCAGTTGGTAAATATAATATAATACCATACCTATCGGCTATAGGGATAATCCTAACCACACATCAGAAAAGGCTTAATAAGAGTCTTGTAGTCTTGTGACTTGTTTTTGGATCTCACTAAAGTCGACTGTGTCACTTACTGAATCTTTTGGGCTCTATTATGATGGGCGATGGCCCAATCTTACTATGGAAGTGAATTGTAAACTCGGGCATCTTAACTTAAGCTCTTATATAAGTTATGTTTGACCCCATAAAAAAAGCTCTCCATTTCATGGGGTAGATATGACATTGAGAAATTGAGGTGTTTGACACCTTTCGGCGTGCAAAGTAAAATAGGAACGCTTTTTCACTTTTTAGTTTCAGTACACCAAGCAAGGAATAATTCAGTGACTCTGTATATTAGACTAATAAAATTACTAATTATTTTATTTATATTAATTTAACATACAAACTATCATATTTACATATTAAAAATATATTTATCTCTAAATCCAACCTAATCCGAACCACTCACCAACCATCCTTTTTAATAATATTCCTTCAGCTATCATGATGATATTGATGGCCTTTTCGGACATATCGGGCTTGTTCAGCTGTCCCAATTTTCTTCTGTAGCCTTCCATCATACTTTCAACTATTTCATTACATCCATTTTAATGAAAATGGCACGCCTTTTATTTTCCCATCATAATTCTCAAATTGTAAGAAGGAAAATGTCATTTTTGTAAATAGAGTTAAAAGGAGGCACACTTCTGTAACCCTAACACTAAAGTATGGAGGAGCACTGAGTTCCTGTGCAATATATCTATATGGTACTGTGAGAGTCATTTCAGATTCCTCAAACCCTCTTTGGTCAGCATCTTCATTTCCATGGCAATTTGATTGAAAAGTACGATTTATAAAAAAAAAAAATTGAAGAAAGAACTCGAAGAAGAAGCATCACTGCTCTTCGATCCGTCCATCTTTTCGTTCTACTTGAGATCCACATTGGTGCTCCTTTTGAAATGTTCTCTTGCAGTAACGGGTAATTTTTAACTCTTTTTAACTCTCACTTTCTTCAAAATATGTTAATGGTATCCAACTGTCCAAGTTTTCTTTTTCTTTTTCATTTGAATATATCCTATTTTTGAATGTCCATTTGCTCTTCCTTTTGCGTTAATTAGGAAACCCTATTTGTGTTTTTTCTTCTCATTTTTGTTTTTTTTCCTCCAGTGTCAGATGAGATTTTGCGTCGTTGGTTTCACTTCATTTCTGGGAACGGAGAATATTTGGTTGATCTGATTCGGGGAGATTGATATTTGGGTGATTCAATCAACGACACCTGGAGAAATTTTCCGCTTTGTTCTTGTTGGATTGTTCGGTTAGATGGTTAGTTTGGATCTACTGGGGAGTACATCTAGGGTGCTTATCGTGCAATTCGAATCGATAAAGTTTTGGTTTTGTAGCATGTTTCTGATAACTTGGACTGAGTTGTAGAATTGGATCTGGTAGAATTTACCTTGAATCGGACTAACTCGCTCACTAAAATACTGTTAAATCACTTATTGTTGCCATGGAGACGCTTGTTGTTGTGGCTCAGCACAGGAACCAATACTACGGCAGGTCCAAGACAAACAGCCCTGCTCGATTTGGGTCATCATCTTCCAGGGACTTCAGGGAGATCGATTGCAGGATTTTCCAATCGGGGACAGGTATACTACCAACCCCATTGAAATCTTATAGTTCACCTGTAACTAAACGGCCATATTTATCTTCCCCAAAAACCCCATCACCTTCTGCAAATTCGAACTCTGATGAGAAAACGCCCACGCCCGGTAAAACTACTCCAAAGAGCACACCAATCCCTATTAATGGCAAAGTCTGTGACAAAATGAGATCTTTCAGTGAAGATGTCCCTGATGGAAGTCTGTTGTTCTCGGAGCTATGGGCTGGACCCACGTACTCAAATTCGCCTCCACCAAGTTCCTTGCCAATCCCCAAATTTTCTGTGCGACCAAAGAGGACTGTGTCTCTTGATCTACCTGGTTCCTCCCCCGAAATCAAAATGCACCCACTTGCAAAGTCTGCGCCTGCGTCCCCGACTAGGGAGCATTCCGCATCTCCAAGTGACCTCTTTGTTAATGCTGATTCTGCGACTAAGACTCTACGTCGCATTCTCAATCTTAACATCAATGACGAGTGAGGCACAAGGGGCAATGGGCTCCTGTAAATAAGTCTTATGAGAATGGGTTAATGCTAGATGTATATAGAGTGGTAGACAACTAGACACCAAATAAAATTTGTTGTCTGAGTCAGTTTGAGTTTGTTTAGCTTTCAGTTGTGGTGGTGCCCCTTGACAATCATGGTTGTGGTAGATCAACAATCTCTGGAGGAATTTGGATCAAGCTTTGACGTGGAGAGGGTAATTGGGTATATACTCGAGGCATCATTTAGCAGCAGGGTTTGCTACTGGTCGTGCGTCATGGATGGAAGGTGCCAAGAAAATTGTTGGGAAGTAGAGTAATGGTAATGGGTGGGAGTGGCATGGAATAGTCTTGGTTGACTGCGATTTAATCTATTGGGCCTGAAGAAAGCTACACTCAAGTTGAATCCTTAAGTTATGTAGTTCTTAGCACTGTCCCCGCATAAAATGGTTAACTTCTTTTAATCTGACATAAGATTTAGGCTTCATCCTTCAGATACTATGTACATATCGTAGCATCTTGAACTGATTACTTACAGAAACCCTTGAGAGATCAAATCTTTAGGCTATTTTTTGGTTCCTTTTCTTTTTGATTTCATCTTATCATTATCCTCTATCGTTATTTCCTCGTCCATTTCTTGTTTCGTTCGAATTCTCTCTTGAACATTTAACAGTGTGCATCACTGTTGCCCTAGTTTCCTAGATGATCTGCTGTTTGCTAGTTACTACCTTACTGGTCCATGTATATCTTCTCTCCTAGTTTTCTTTATTTCTTCCTGTTAGGACCTCACTTCTTAGCTGCCCTCTGCGAGGGTGTAGTTTGTCCCTTCATTGTCTTTTCTGTTTTTTACAAGGAAAAGTTGGAAGGGTTTAGTTACAGTCCTTTGCAGCGTTTGCTTTAGTTGTTAGGGTTAATCCGTGTCAAACTACCTGGTAGTAAGCCCCAAATGAATTGCACGTAGCCGCTAATGCTTCTTTCCTTAGTCATCGCCTAGCTTATCTTCCCTGGAGAGTGTTGAATATGCTATGCCAAATTTCAAGGTAAAATCTACTTAACGGTTCTCCAAATGTTTCTGCTATATTCTCTTCATGCCTTTACATTGTCGTTACTTATGTAATTGTTGTGTGTGTGTATATCAGGGAGGCTGTAGGAGAAACTTATCCGAGGCTGTTTCATTCATAAATGTGGTCATTGTCCTCTTTGTGGTTAGTTATATTGCAAGTCAGTTTTTCTTCACGAGTCATTTGTGGTTCGTAAATATGTCCTGTGTTTTCTTTTTTTGTGCTTCAGTCTCCTCAACTAGTGTAACTTGTATGGTCTGCTGAAATAAATAAAGTTCTAGTGACTATTATCAATGTATCGTGTTACATTTGACAAATATATTATTCTCTTCGCGCAATGGCTCTGTTATCTGCATTTCCGTTATGAACTTTATTTCTCCCAATGTTGATTGGAACTTGAGCTATCACATAAATTTTAGTTCTATGTATATCTGAGTACTTGCCTTGTTCACTCCACGTTACATTTTATTCCCAGAAGATAATATACCATTGCTCTGTTCTCTCCACGACGACTTATCCATTCCTTTTATCAGAACATGCGCCTTGTAAATCTTCCAATTTAATGCTCGATCTTGCTCTTGGTTTTCTATGCCTGGCTATGTATGCATTGAGCCATTGACACTTCTGGCTCTTTTCTTTCTTTCTTTTTCTGTGTTGGCTGAGCTAATTAAGGCCCGGCTGTTGCTTTCACTATTGAATGAGAATTATATGGGGATAAGTCGTAAGTTGTGTCATGTAACAGCCTCTTACAGAACATAGGTATTTGGGATGAATAATTTCACTTGCCCTTTCGAAGGACGGAAGTAATATCCACGTAGAAACTCGGGATCTAGAACATACAGAAAATATAGAATATGTACTGTAAAATCTTAGAAAACATATTGTACTAAGTAAAATCTTAGAAAACATGTTGTACTAAGAGCGATAAAGATTATCTTGTTTACACGTAAAGATGTAAAGATGTCAATGATGTACACGTCTTGTCCGCAATAACACTGAGTGGTGATGCAAAAGGAGTCGCCATCTCCAAGGTTCCTTTTGTTTGTTCCTTGTAATAATAATTCATTGGGCATGTTAGCATATTAGTATGCTCACTTTTTTAGCACTTTGGGTCCCGTAGTGTTGTTAAGTTTTTGTTTTAGTTTTTAAAAATAATTTTTTTATTTTGTGAAAATAAAAAAATTGGTTTGTGTGACTGTTTTTATCAATTATTTTTAAAAATTATTTTTAAAAATAATAATTAAAAAATAAAAATAATTTTTGTATATTTTATCTTATTTTTTATTTATTTTTTAAAAAAATATAAAAAATAACTGATAAAATTTTTTTTTCTTAAATAAATTTTTTATTTTTTTATTTTATAAAATTATTTTTTAAAATAATAAAATAAAAATTATTCCAAACTGTCTTTAAATTTGCTGCTTGTTTTCGTGCGCTATTACTCGATTCTTCTTCTTCCAATAAAAAGCAACATGGATCATTAACCCACTCAAGTATTGTTTGCCATTTGCTTGTATTTTTGGGATACACGAGGTAAAAATCCAACTGCTTTTCAGTTGTTACCAAATTTAGTTAATTTACAATTGGGGGTAGTATTAGTTTTTAGTGAACCGCCACGAGCACAAGACGAAGAGCTTCTATTTTTTTGTTAGTTTATAAATTACTTAAACTCCTCGCAAGTACTGTCGAGTCTCTTTCTTGCAAAATACTTGTAATGATAGAAATTAGAGCTCAAAGTGGGCTGATTTTATCAGATCTTTTTTATTAAAAAAACAAAGCTAATGAAAACGCATAACAAGTGAGACAGTTATTACAAATTGTGGAAAGTAAATTATTATTTTCATAAAAATATCTCACATTTTATAAAATTTTAAAAATAATTATTTATTTATTTTATCTTATTATATTGATCGGTTAAAAATATTCTTTTACAAATTTTGTAAAGAATATATTTTGTAATTTATTATAACAAAAAATATATTGTAAAGATGGAGAGATTAAGAGGCAGGAAAAAATTTTAATACAAATAGTCATTGTGCAAAAGTCATTCTAATTATGTTTCTTTAATAAATTTTAATAAAAAAATGTTAAGCAACGCAATTGAAATGAATGTGGGCATAATACGATAATTATATAATTTATTTTTTTGAGAATTAATATTTGTACACTTAAAACATTTATACCACATATACCATTAATTTATAATTATTTATTTAATGTAAAATAATGATAATAATAAATGATAGATAATAATAAAATAATATATAAAAAAATGTATAAAAATAATATAAAACAATTGATGTACAAATATAATAAAGGGCAATAGGCTCATCACGATAAGTATTCCTACCCTATCATGATAAGTATTCCCTTTACACAAGTCATTCGGCTTTTTCTTCTTTTGGTTCAAACTCTTAATAACTTTGTTTCAAGTCTGTGTTGGTTCTTCTTTTTAATGATGAGCGGAGTCATTTAATAGCTTTTAGTTGGCCAAGGCCAATTGGTAATCATAAAAGTTGACATAGTTATAGTGAACGAGGCCTCAAGGATTTTGGAGATTTAATTATTCAGAAACTATTTAAACCTAAACTTTGAAAAATGGGGATTCTCAGTTATACGTATCAAAGTTTCTAATCGTAACCTATTATTCAAATATTTGGATAATGAAGTAATGGGTAAGGAAAGTGACTTAAAATTTCATATTTACCTGTCAATGTCAGTTTTTTCTTTTTTAGATTATTATGATAGTTTGCTGGATTTTTTTTCTCAATAGAAGAGTGACAATAGTAAGGATATTAATAAAATAGAGGCAGAGAGGGAATCTTTCTTCATCAGAAAAATAATTAGTCCGTCACCATGGATAATAATATGTATCATCGCCATCAACACAGAAGAGAAGAAAAAGAAAGCGGAGTTTTCAGTCATACATCATCTACTTCAGCCGAAAACAATGGGGTAAAACCAAAAGCAATGAAATTAGTCATCCCATTCCCTTGAAATAAACTCTACATCCTCTCTTATCTCTTATTTGCAGGGGAGAGGATACAAAAAAACAAGAGAGAGAAAGAGCAGTAAAGCACAACGATGCAACCTCTGACTCAGGAAAATGTTGACTTAGTTATCCTCCGCAGCAGTGAAGGACGCAACCGAGGGGCATCATGGTCAAGAATGACCATTACTATCAAATTCTGGATTTTCTTCTCCATCTAATACCATCTCTCTGTAGCGGCATTCCCGACTGCAGAAAGCTTTCTCACCTCTGCAAAACAGGTGGCAGTTAATTACCCACTTAAACTAACAAAAACAAGTATGTTGAGATTGTGATAAGAACAACACAGAGAGGCGAGCGTTGGGAAGGGTTATGTTTTGATCATTTTCTTTTCACAGTAACGACAATCAAGTTGGTGTCGATGATTGAGAAGATGATCAAAGCATCCGCTATTGGTATCCCGAGGCTAACACACAAAAATTATATACCCTTTTAATCGTGAGACAGAAAGAATAGACGTGGTGCAAACTAACGATTCAAAAGAAGGAAATGGACCTTACCTGTAAATAAAGATGTCCTTTGTCTGATCAAGATGCATCTTGCAGGTGTAACAGAAGCTGAGGAAATTCCCCGAGGCAGAGTGGATGTTATCAGACAAAGAACAGTAGGTGTTCACAATGCAATTATCGAATATATGGGTGGTTCTTGGATTAGGCCCACGGGATTTTACACAAGTGTACTCCTCAGAAAGCTCCATCTCACTCAAAGACAGAACACCTGTAACAGCTACTCTTGGAGAATCCTCTGTATAAATTCCTGAATTCTGAGAATCCTTGGTTTTCTGTCCGAAATCAGAAGCACATGTTTGAGATTCAAACGAAGAAAATGTGGAAGGTGGCACGAGTGGAATTTTAAGTCTCAGCTGCGTTCCAAACAATACATTTATCTTCTTGTGTTTGGCAGAATTTTCTCCAATTTCCTCATCCACAAGAGCAAGGCCAATGCCTTTTGAATCTAACTTGTCCCACGAGCTTTTGTTTCCTGAGGAGATTTTTGGGGTGATAGTTTCGCTCCTCTCATAAGAGAATGGATTCCCGAAGGGGTATAATGCTCTGGTGTCAAGAATTGAAGTTGGGCTTCTCAAAGCCTCAGTTCCTGAGATACACTTGGTCGTAAAATCTCTAAATTTTGGCGAACCAAATAAAGATGGAATAGCTCTGACGTAATTTTGATTGGGAGATGGCTGAGAGTTGTGATCAGCCATTAGAGGTGGCTTGGTCACTGCTCTTGATCTGTTCCTTAGCAGCATAAGTCCCGGCCTCTTCTCAGATCCCAAAAGGAAAATTTTGCCCCTCCACTGCTTAACGAACAAAGAAAGAAAGAAATTCAACACTAGAAAAGGAGTAAACGCTAGAGTGATGCAAAAATATGTAAGATTCGCAATTGAGAACTTACCCAAATTGGCTAGAGGGATAAAAAGTTAAAAACTACCTGATTTATGCAGTTTACGATTTCGAAAGCACCTTTCAGGTGCAAGGTCCTTTGCCTGCTTCTAGAGTAAGTAAAAATCCTACTGGGAATGTTTCTGTGTTGGTGACACAATAACCCAAATAAGGAAGATAATCTGAGACTGTCAAGCAATCTGAAATGCCTTCTGAAACTCTGTACCCTCCATGCCTGTAAACTGAAACAAGTATAAAAGCTGGGTTGCCGTCGGGTTGCCGTCGTCTACCCTTAATATTCTTGAAGAAGAAAAAGCATATATTCTCCCATCATAATCAGCCGCGTGCAAGCCATGTGATTAAGAGCAGGCAGCAGCTCTGCCATTTAGAATAGAACTGTATCTGCTATATACTCTGCTGTTGAGGAGGAAATCACATAAATCATATCGATACTCCCCATGCCAAAAACCATGATCATCTCTTCTCTTTAAGCTTGCTTTCTGTTAGTGCAACTTCGCTCTTGCCATCAATTTTCACTTAGTGAGTTGCTCTTTTTTCAGTTGTAAATGCTGCAAGTTCTGCAACTTTATGGAGAGCAAACAGAAAGAAAGAGGGAAGAAAAAGAAGGAAGCTTTCGACTTGAAAGAAGTCTTGTATGGATATGCCTTTTAAAGGAAGAATACGCAAAGGAGTCGTGTGCATGAAAATCAATCGTTAA
>JASKGM010000014.1:3873592-3885055 GCA_034509205.1 Ceratonia siliqua
AGAATAGAGGTTATATCTTTATTCTCTAGATATATATATATATATATATATATATATATATATATATATATATGAGATTAAAAGTGGAGTCCTAAGTATTTTGTATATATTGTGGATGTTTGAAAATACGTGTGCTATCACCAGTTTAAGCGCTTATCTTTACAATGATGCATACCAAATACAGCAGGTAAAAGCTCACTTGGACGGGAAGTAGCACCCACTAACCAGTAATAAGTCCAAACTTACCAGAGCAGTGGAAAAAAGATATTAATTAGAAAACCATAATCAATCTTTTTACTTTCCACCCAATATACTGTACACTTCTAGATTGTGTCCATCTTTCAAGAACATTACAAGGGAAGATCCAGTATAATAATAATAGTTAGTATTTAGTAATATATTATATATGTCTCACAAATCTGAGATGTTTAATGCCAAGATGAAGAGACTAGCCACGTTTCAAAAAACTTTCCTTCCTTCATAGAAGCATAAAATAGAACATCTCAAAATAGCATTACAGCGGTGATTCACGAAGGTTAATATAGGGAGAAACAAAGAGAAAATAGGGTATGGAAGTATGAGTAACTACCATTTCTATTAAGTTCCCTTACATCTTCAGCCTAAAAAAAGCTCTAAAGTTATTAGAGCTAATATAAAATATAATACATGTAGGATTGAAGTTTTTCAGTAGTGATGTACAACAGTTCATACAAAATTACAATCTTCAAAGGGAACAAAAGAAACAAAGAAGAGTGCCAATCAACAATGTAGTAGGCTCTAAAAAGCTTAGCCGGAAGTATCAAGACAAAAATTGGATATAGCTTAGAACAATATTGACCAATACAAAAGCATCTTGTTCATTAACAAAAGTATTCAAAGGAAACCAAACACCCAATACCTAGAGGTAGTAAAGGCAATGAGTCAGCTAGAATATCATAATGTCAACAATGGAAGAAAACCAAGTAGGATGACCATAACTAAGGAACAGAATCAATTCCAAGAAGAAAATTCATAATACTCGCAATATAGCAGTTGGTGATTTCAGTTTCTCTATAGGGAGCATAAGAATATACAGTATATATATAACATTTTCTTTTTCTTCATGATGTAAAACTCCATACACATAAATTAGTGTATTCCTTGTTTTCCTTACTACTAAGCTACTAATATTTTATGTGGCTTTTACAGCTCTCTGAATCATTTTTCTCTTTACTGTTTAGAGACTAAGGATTTGTAGTTCCAAGTTATAAAATTTTCTGTATAACATCAAAGGTACACTGCAGTCGCAAAATATCAACCAACACCTTCCCACTCAATCAGATCACTTCAGTAGGTTATAATCTGCAAGTAATATTTTTAAAAGGATTCTAAACCAATTGGACTTAGTCAGTTTGTCAAACATTATCCTCTGTATAGGCATGCCAGTGAAATTAAAGTGGGACTACCATGATGGTAATAGTTTCAACAATGATCCTTATCCTTTAACTTTCAACCAGATCGATGGACCTATAGGAAACTTTACTCTCCTAAAACATACCACATAATGTAGATTTTTCCTACCACCATCAACACCATAGAAATCCAGAGTTATAGGGAAAATAAGGATACTAAAAAATTAAAAGATGTAAAATGAAACTGAGCATATTTAGTTAACGGCTAATGCTTACCTCCTATTCCACCAACAGTTACAATAGATTGCACAGCCACACCACAAGCCTCGGCTAAAGCCATTATACCAATCACAAATAGACCAACAGATGAGACTTTGTCTAGAGCAAGCAATTTCTCCCGATCAAGCCCAAGTAAACTTTGACTGGACAATATACGCACAAAAACATTTGTTTTCCATCGATGCAAAAACCATACAAATGAAAGGATCACTGCACCCCTCCAAGCCTGTGCAAGGTACTGTGAGGCTATAGTTGTTGGAGCTACCATAAAACCACTGGAAATCAAAGTTGTCTGTCACACAATAGAAATATAATGCGTCCACAGAAATGAGAATACAATTAGAACACCCTTAAATTGGAAATAAGTCACTAACATCTGTGAGAATGCCATGAAGGTAACTAAATATCGCACTGGATCTTCCAAAGCACCCCAAAAGCTTTTCTCATAAGGAACTTGCTCCCCATATATGCTTCCAGGAAATATTGCAGCAGGACCTTGCATTGCATATTTGTGAAATTTCCTCAAAATCCGAGGCATCACAATCCAAGCTATTAGAGTAGCAGTCAATGTACCACCGACTGGAATAACCACATCTTTAAGATACGGATGTGAGTCGAGCAACTGTTGAGCATATGGAGTCAGCTCATCAGAGGCTTCTTTAACCTTTTGCCCGGTATATGTTGCTGTCTCTACCACACTCTGCGAAGCATTTTTAATCTTATCAGCCCAATCACTTGCACCAACGGAATCACCGCTGGCATTCATGTCACTTACACCAGAACCAGCAGGAACTTCAGTGCCCCCATCTCTACTTCCTTTGCCACTCAGAGACGACGAATATGATCGATAATTCAACAAGTGGGTCATTGAAGCAAAAGGAAAAGCATTCTGGTGGCAAAAATTATAAAATTTAGGAGAAAATGAAGCACTGGGTCTGGTATTATAGAGGTTGCTATTTTCAGAAGTCAAAGTTCTAAACTCATTCTTAGCAAAAATTTCAGGCAACTGTAATTCTCCTTTGGAATAAGCTTGACTCAGTGAATCACTTGGAAATCTTACATGAATGCGATCACCATATCTTGTAAGGTTCATAATATGCTGGTGTGGTTGAATTAACCCCACGTTCAAAGAACTCTTGACTGAATTTCGGAGACATATTAGATAGGAAGACCTTACTCCCGCCATTATAGCAATTTAGCATATGAAAGAATTCAACAAAGACATGGTTTGAAATGATTGCCACCAACTCCAAGAAGCTATCAAGATTCAAGAGTGCCTCAACCTGCAAATTCCATAAGACTTTACATAATTCAGCAAAGTACCCAGTTTTGTTTCAGCAATCCAACAATGCAATCGCATCTGTATACCAAGATTAATTTCAAAGAGAAATTGAGAATAATCGTTATGCAACCATAACGATTATGAATCATTCAGACATAAACCCTAGACATCTATTTGTAACCCGAAAAATGAGGGAAAATAATATTACATTTGTGAACCCATCATTCCGTTAAACTTGTCCCAGTATTGGAGAGCGCAATGCAGAGTATTGGTAGCTCAACCAACAATCTGCTTGTAAACAGGAGATTGCAAAATATAACAATATGATGAAACAAAACATGCATTTCCATCGTATTTTCTGTTTACTTTCAATCACTTTTCCTGCATTTTCTATAAAAACAAACAGAAACTAAATCCGCGAGAAATGAAAATAACTGTACCTTAGTGTGGTTGAACCAGAATCTGACGAAGTCTCGGAATTCGGAATACCTTGGGGCTTCTCTGCTTGAAAAGTAAGACAGCTAAAAGAAATAGAAGAAATAATTCTTAAAGAAGCGACCTGGTTTTGGGCTGAGTGAGTGTGGACTACGTGGTTGACGGAAAACTTCCCACATAATCAATCAACGTAAAATTTTGTATGTAGGCACTGGTTTGGAAGGTGGAAGTTTGGGGGAAGGATTGCTAGTTTGATGAGTAAATTGCTCGGTCACATTCTCTTTCATTATAAAAATATACCCAAAATTTTAAAAAATATTATAATTTAAATTTAATTATCTATAAATATCTTAAAACTTTTAAATTTGTAAAAAAATTTTAAAAATTATTCAATTTATTTAAACTTTTAAATTTATCTATTATTGATTATAAAAAATATTTAGTATTTTTTTATTTTTTATGTTATATAAATATTATTAAAAAATATGAATAAATAAATTATTTTTTTATTTTTTATAAAAATATATTTTAAACATGTAAATAATTAATTAAGGTTAAATTTAAAATTATGTTAAGTTGTAATATTTTTTAACTTAAAATTTTAAAAAAATTTATATATTTTTTCATAATATAAAAAAAGTATGTAATTATAGAATCTCTCATAATTTATTCTAGTTGTATTCTTCTCTTTTATACAAAAAAAAAATTATTATTTAGTGTGATTTAATGTGAAGGGTACATGTTATTATTTGTTTTAAATAAATTTATAAAAGTCTTATATAATGATAAAAGATTTAAATAACTTGTGTCCTAATTCTAGAGAGTTACCTTTGGTATTAAAGAGGGAAAAGACTACCGTATAAATTAATAATTAAAAATAGAAAAAGAAAAGAGGGAACAGAATGGCTCGTGATGGTTTGGACCCATAAGGGGTTTGTCTCTGAATCACATCCACAGAGAGTTAAAGACCCCACTTTAAAGGGCCAGTGATCTCGTGGCTCGTGACTCCTGAGTGGAACATATAGGATTAGAGATTTGACTATTGATAATGAATAAATAATTGTTAGTTTATCATTTTATATTAGATAAGTAAGGATTGAATCTCTCATAGAAATTGGCTTCCTTCCCATCTCTACACAAGAGACATAGACTTGATTTAGTGTATGACTACCTTTTTGTTAATTTTTTGAGAGAACAAAATTTCTCAACCCGTGATGTGAGCCGACAACAATGGTGGGGTTTAGCATGAATAGGAGAGGAGAGGAGAGGACAGGCTCATGGGACTCAATAGTGAAAACTGATACTTGAGAGAAACCTTCAAAGCAGAAGGAAAAGACAGAGAGCATCCACTCAAGGATTTGGATCAAGAATGATGTCATACACATCTTGTTTTCTGTGCTTGAAGATGGCAAAATGTGTATATACTTTTTAACTTTTAGGAACCCCAACCCATCACATGAACCTATTGAGTATTGTCCATAACTATACTTCCTCTATAAATACATGACATAGCTCCTCTCTCCCATATACCAAAAACGAATTTTAAAACTGCCTTTTCTTAGGATGGAGCTCTTCTCCAAAACTCACATGAGGGTACAACAACTAACACCCTTTTTCCTCTTCTCTCTCAATATCCATTCAGAGTAGCATTTCTGCTCTTGTATAAGTACCTCTTTACTGCATAAATGCATATACCTACGGCCACCTATGCCTTCATTTTCTAACAATTTCTGCTTCTGGGTACTTTGATTTTGCAGGTAATTAAGATAGTTTCTGCTCTGCTTTTGGTGGCACTATTGAGTTCAGAGAGAGCTGAAAGCAGAAAAGCCAAAACTACTGTGACAACTTCATTAGAGTACAGTGCTATAAATTGCAGAGAACACAGTGCTTCATTGACAGATTTTGGTGGAGTTGGGGATGGAAAGACATCCAATACTAAGGCATTTCAGGAGGCTATCACTCAACTGAGTCAGTATGCTTCTGAAGGTGGGGCACAGCTGTTTGTTCCTGCTGGCAAATGGCTTACTGGGAGCTTCACCCTCATCAGTCACTTCACACTCTATCTTCACAAAGATGCTGTTCTCCTTGCTTCTCAGGTCTCACTTCTTCTTTTCCCCCCTCCATGACTAATAAACCATGTTTTTCTATGACTTTTTTGTCTCTCTCTTACTTTTCCTCTCATGTTTGTTATCAAAAGAGATTTTGTTAGAGTTTTGCCGAACCACCCACTTGACCTCAGCTGGTCATTTTTTGCACTTTTCCCTTGGCAGCAATAGTGTAGAACTGTTTCCCAAGTCTGATGACAAAACTGGCAATGAAACAAACTAAGATAAGAAGAGATAGTCTAAGCTTTTATGAGTTGCAGGGTATAAAGATACCCTTCATTTATCAGTCTGGCTAGAAATGTTCTGATCGAGTTTTCAGAAGAAAATAACAGTGATCTGTCGTCACTACTGTCAAAAGCTCATTGATGAAGACGGAATTGGCATTCTTAAAGGGATTCACGTGAGTCACCAATAATCGAAGATGTCCAATAAATGAATCACAGAGAATGTCTCATAATCACTTTCTACTGTTACCAGAATGTTAGGTTCATGAACCTTTGAATTGCGCCCAGTCCCCAGAGATATAATATTTCATGAATTTTGTTTTTCTATCATTCTTAAACATGGTCAATTATTTAAAACAAAAAAGAAAAGAAAAGAAGTAAATTTAGTATCTCTCAAACTATTAAATAGAATTATGTCTTCTTCTCCATCCAGATACCAAGTATGGCATGGCATGGCCCATTGTCTTTTGTCTTGTTTTTAAGGATAATTGTTGAGCTTGGCAGTTGGCATTGTCACGTGAGCTTGCACTGTTTCTAACTGTGTTGGTAATTGGTTTAGGATATGAATGAATGGGCAGTGATGGAACCTCTTCCATCATATGGTCGAGGAAGAGACGCAGCAGCTGGAAGGTACAGCAGCCTCATATTCGGAACAAACCTCACTGATGTTATTGTCACAGGTAAATTATTCAAACTAGTAGTCTTAAGGTTGAAATTATATTTTTTTGTCATAATTGTATTTTTAGTTTTTTTAATTTGTTAAAATTATATTTTTGTCAATTAGTTCATTTTTTATTTATTTTTTAACGACTATTGTTAACATGGAAGACAAAGTCATTTGAATATAAAAAATTTAGATGTCATTAAATAATTTTATATGTTGTTCAATATAATGTGGAGGATGAGAAAATAAAATTATTTAGTAATATGTAAATTTTTTGTATTTACTTGATTTTTGTATTATTTACGTTATCAATAACTATTAAAAAATTAATGAAAAATTAACTAAGTGAACAAAATTTTAACTTTGATGAAATTAAAAAATTAATTATTTAAAATAAAATTAAAAAAACTAAAATTTTAATTTTAATAAATTAATTTTTTCTTTTGAATTAACGTTAGTAACAATTATGGTGTTTTTGGTAACAGGGGACAATGGCACCATAGACGGTCAGGGTGAATTTTGGTGGAAACAATTTCATGGAAAAAAGTTAAAGTACACTCGCCCGTACTTGATTGAATTAATGTATACAGACAACATTCAAATCTCAAGTCTAACGCTCCTAAACTCTCCATCGTGGAATGTTCATCCTGTTTATAGCAGGTAATCTCACCTTCTTCATATGCACTAGCAAAAGGGAATCAAAAACAATAATAAAGGAAACAAAATAATATATACTTAAAAAATAATATAAAAGTTTTAGAAAGAATAATTATATATATGTCTCTAGAATTCTTGAAATCACATTTATACCTCCAATTCTTAATCTTAAGATTATAACAAAATTTTCAAATATGTACAGCAATATTATTATTCAAGGCATCACCATCATCGCCCCTATCAATTCTCCAAACACTGATGGCATCAATCCAGGTCAGTCTATGAACATTAATCCAACCATTTTATCTTATTAGCAAAAACTTGTCATTAATCTCAACTTGATAGCTTTATTAGATTACCCTATTTGAATTGACATCTTTCTTTTTTCTTAATCAGATTCTTGCACAAATACTAGAATTCAAGACTGCTACATAGTTTCTGGGGATGACTGTGTCGCAGTTAAGAGTGGGTGGGATGAGTATGGCATAAAGTTTGGTTGGCCCACCAAACAACTAGTCATCAGACGGCTGACGTGCATTTCCCCTTACAGCGCAACGATTGCCTTGGGAAGTGAGATGTCTGGTGGAATCCAAGATGTAAGAGCTGAAGATATCACGGCCATCCACACAGAATCAGGAGTCAGAATCAAAACAGCCGTAGGGAGAGGAGGGTACGTGAAGGACATATATGTGAAGAAAATGACCATGCATACCATGAAATGGGCATTTAAGATGACTGGGGACTACGGTTCTCATGCTGATAACAACTATGATCCGAATGCCTTACCTGAAATTAAAGGTATAAACTACAGAGATATAGTGGCAGAGAATGTGACCATAGCAGCTAGGTTGGAAGGAATCTCCAATGACCCGTTCACTGGAATCTGCATGGCCAATGTGACAATTGGGTTGGCGGCGAAGGCAAAGAAACAGCCATGGACATGCACTGATATTGAAGGGATCACAAGTGGGGTGATGCCTCCGCCATGTAACTTGTTACCGGACCAGGGACCGGAGAAAATTTCAGCATGTGATTTTCCGGAGGAGAATCTGCCCATTGAGATGTTGGAGCTTAAGAAATGTACTTATAGCATGAAAAATGCATAAGCTTAAGCTATCTCCAGACAACTTAGATGTACTAGTAAATGTAGGTTATCTATGTATGGTTTGTTTTTCTCAAATTATCCAGAAGGATTGTTCAAATTGAAAAATTAGTGTACTTTCTCGTTATAGCAATGAAACCATATATAGTTATATTTAAGTGCTTTCAAAAACATTATATTTCATAACAGTGTATTAGAATAATTAATAAGAAATTTTATGAAGTACCGCTCTAAAAGCACCAAAAAATAATTTATTCTATTTTTCCCTCTTTATGTGTACTTGATTGCTAGACGCTGCCAAAAGTTTCGATGCCAAAATTGTAATAAAAATTTTGCTTGTTAAGTATTGCTAAAAGGACTTTAATACAGATTTCTCTAGCTCCGGCACAAAGATGACCCAACTGGCCAGGGAAGGTGAGCAAACCAGGGAAATTTCTGAAAATATTTGAAAGAAACAAACCATTACATTTTATGTCTGACAAGGGATCATGTCTGTCCCTCCCCACAGATGGAAAGTTTTCTTGTGTAATTTTCTTGGTCTAAAGGATAGAAAAACTGGTAGCATCAGATTGCTCACTGCACTTATGTGTGGTCCTAATCTAAGCTCAAGTGTAGAAGTGCACCAACAAGAAGTTTGAGCTCTTAAACTATTCTGCTGAAACCTTCGAGTAGAATGCTGCTTGGCTTCTGAACCTTTCCACAGAAGATCTCAATAATACAATCATACAAGGAATGTGAGATAAGAGATGAATGAAAGACACCTCATAGCAATCTCTAGTTAAATGGCAATATCTCCAATATATTCCATATCTTTTTCTTGTGGAGAACTGACAACTTTCCATGAAGTTTTCTAAATCAGCCATCAAGTATTTCACTATGCATACACAACTGTGAATGCAAAATCTCAGTGAATTGGTGGATCGGGATTGAACTTCACAGATTCTCTCCAGATAAGTTCCTTGATATCTTCTTCAGTGAATGACGGTTGCTCAAAATCAAAACTGAAAGAGCTGGGGCAAACAAGCTCCTCGTTAATGTTGTGAAGCGGTGCCAAGTACGGGTGGCATAGAGCCTCATGAACTGCAGAGCATCATGCCAGAAGGTAGCATCAATGGAAATATTGACACATAGAATCTCATTATTTATCAGACTATTGCAAGATAGTGTCAAGAAATGTGAAGAATTTTACCTCCTGGCTGAGATGATTCCAAGTGGTTAGAAAGTTCAGATTGCAGGTGAATGATCATGATGCCATTATAATTTCTTCTTATATTTTAAAATTAACAAAACTAATAAATAGCTAAAAACTGAGATTTTAGGTGATTATTTGGCTTTTGATATCAATGCTTATTTGAATTAAAACATTCATTCTGAAACTAGTTTTAAATAGTGTTTTCACATATTCAGAGTGGTTTTTATTTCATCTACCAATTTAAAAGCATGGTGAATTTTCCAGGATTTCAATTCCACATCCAAAGAACAGAATTCTAATGAATTCACAACATTAGTTGGACTGTCTAACCTTAGTTCTTAGCATAACCAGTAACCCTATTTGACACACCCTTCCAAATTTACAAAACATTATACGAAAAAGTGAAGTGCTATCCGCAGATCTAAGAATTATCTCTCGTTTTACTTCATGGTAAAAATTGGTGCCCAAGTTGTTACTCCTACGGCTCCAGGAACAATAAGTTGTCCCAGTTTAATAAAACTGAAAAAAAAAAAGAAAAAGAAAAAGAAGAGTTTGCATCAGCATGAGCCATTTTACCTGTAATGCGCCTGTTTGGATCAAAGACAAGCATCTTCTCTAGCAGATCAACAGCACCAGGAGACATATTCCGAAATCTATTAGCAAATGGTTGCCTTGGATATTGTGGAAGCTGTCTTACATATCTACGGGCATTATCACTCCGTAGAAATCCAAGGCTGGTGTCATCAGGAGAACCTATGAGCTTTTAAAAAGCAAGGAAATTCGTCATATGAAATCAATTTTAAACCAGGAGACTAGGTCTGAAAAGCAATATTTGCATCAAGGAGATCAAAACATGCCAAAGAATAAGAAAGAGTTCGTGATTATTGTACCTACAGGCAATGTGCAAGACCTGGACCTACTCTTGCAAATTGTGAGATGGAAGCAACTAGCAAGCCGGAACCTATCACCTCAACTATCCAGTTTTCTTAATTTACTCAGTATTCATTTCACAAATTGTTGGTCTCCTTAAAATCCCAAAAATCAGTAACAAAGGGAACAAAGGTAGAGAACATAATCATTCAATGTTTTTCCACAACACAGTACAGTCTGCTGGAGAAATTCTTGTACGGGCATGGTCCATAACTCCATATGTACCATGATCCGAAATAGAAAATCAAGCACTTTAATTCTATTATATTTCAAAACTTGAATTCACAGGTTTATTTTAGACATGGTGCTCGTGAACCATGACTGCACAAGAATTTCTCAGTCTGTTGTACCTTACTCTTAATTTTCCTAAAATTCAGAGTTGCTTTCAACATCTGCCTTTAGGAAATAACCATTGTTCTCACATGGACCCGCCTGACTCCTATAGTTGTAAGGTTCAAGAAAACTTCGGTCAATGTTGAAGAAAATGACCCCAAGGTTTATGAACCAGTCAAGGAACCAATGATAAGGACTATTTAGCAAACTTTGAAACCCAAACTTCAAAATCACTTAGAATACTGTATTGTACAAATGGATCATCCAACATCAGAATCATTAAGAAAATAAATAAATAAAAATGACAAAGCCAAGCTCACAATTTAGGAGAAGCAAGAAATTCCATATAAATTCTCTAGCACATACCTCTGTGATCAGTCTCAGCTGATGAACATAATCTTTGCCAGGGAAGAGGGGTTGTCTTGTCATGATTTCACCGAGGATGCAACCAACAGACCATATATCAATGGCTGCAGTATATTCTGAACAATTAAGAAGCAATTCTGGAGCTCGGTACCATCGAGTAACCACGTACTCAGTCATAAAATCAGTTTCAGATGTAGTTCTAGCAAGACCAAAGTCTCCAATCTTAAGGTCACAATTGGCATTCAGGAGTAAATTGCTAGGCTTTAGATCACGGTGCAAAACATTTGCTGAATGTACATAGTTGAGTCCCCGTAACAACTGATACAGAAAATACTGAAAAAATAGATCTAATCAATGGCTGTATGACAGAAAGTATAGATAAAATAAGAAAATTCGTGCATATTGGTTGCTATTTTACATTAAAAAAAAATAAGAAAATTCTGAAATGAAATTTCAAGGTAATTCAGAATATAAGATTACATGTAAATAGTAAAGTGTACATT
>JASKGM010000014.1:3885155-3898945 GCA_034509205.1 Ceratonia siliqua
TTTAATTCAAAAAACTCCATTACACTTAACTTTTCATTTTTGCAATAAGAAGATTCGAACGAGTATCAAAAAATAAAAATACATTAAAATTTGAAAATAAGTCATTCTCTTTAGTAACAGGGAGATCCGAACGGCCCTTTATTGCATTACAATCTTATATAATAATAATGACAACATGAGTAAAGTAAAAGTCACCCATTTGACAATATTTTAAACGTGTGAATTTAAAAGTTTTAAATTTTAAAAATATTTAAGAATGAATGAATTTATAATTAGCAAGCAAATAATTAAAGAAAAGAAAATTAGAATGTTGGCTTACACAACTAATAGCACTTAAGGAAAGTTTTTCATTGTAGAAGTAATGGACATGGATGAGAGTTTATGGTAGTTTCCTCATGTTAAGAAGTTAAGAAACCTATCTTGTTAAAAATTGTTTGGTAATTACCCCATTTTAGAAAATGTCTCAAATTCAAAGAAACATCCATATTGAGCTTTCCAATTTGTTATTTACTTGTTGTCATAATCTTTTTCTCCTCCTCCTCCTACTTTTAGTATTATTTATTCAGATAAATTCTTAAGTAAATTTAATTTATAAAATATGTATTCACAAAGTCAATAATATATAAACGTATAAACATATCTTACGTTTAACATGTTTGTGTGTTGGTTCAAAATGAACTTTCTAATTTACTAATGACTTGTCATAATAATATTATTCTTCTTCTTTTTTAGTATTATTTATCTAATTCATACACCCACTATAATAAAACAATCACTATTTTAGTATTTTTACCCATTATGATTAAACTTGAAAGCAGAGTTAATTAAGAATTGTCTTGTTTCTAAAATAGAATTCCCATTTCCCACTAATGATAAAGCATTGTTGAACTGGGATGCCACTTGCCAGTCCACCCACCAATTAGAAGGTCCCTATGAGGAATAGGAATGAATTGAGTCCAAACACGAGTCGTTTATAGTATAATTAAAAGTCTTCCAAGCATCCACCACTCAAGAGTTCCACACTTGTGGAAAGAAAACGACAACTAGTTCTTCAGTTACCATAACTTCTGCAACTGCAATCATTGATAGTGTTGGTTGAAGAATTAAAGGCACTAACCCAACGCCATCATCCCACTAAAGTTGCAAAATTTTCATTTTGAAGATTTCGTCTATTATAGAATGTGGCCACCTCAACCCCACAATCCCCATTTATGTGGATCAAGTTTTCTAAACTCCATGCCCATCAAAACTAAACCAATAACCAAATCAGTCTTGTTCAATGGTGCTCAAAGTTTGAATTTTAGTTAAAATAAAATATACAAAAAAAAGCCATATCAATATCAATATAGGTTGTGATTCAAATGATCATAGCCTCAGTGTTTGAAATTAGAATGAATATAAAGATGGGAGTTCTAATGTAACAAGAGGTGCACAGGCGAATTTAAATATTTTAATTAGTGGATAAAAAAAGTAGACTATAAATGTTTTTATCAAAATATATATTATAAAACGCAAATAATAAATTATGTGGGGGAAGTTTCCAAATTTTTATAAAAGAAATTTTTTTTTCATATATAAATTTATTAAAAAATTAAAAAATTTAGCTTGTAGGGCCAAGCTAAAACGTGGGTAAGCCAGTGGGTGCCACACTTCCAAAACATAACCTTAACAAAGATTGCAAGAAAATTTACAAACCACCCATAGAAATACAACTTTAGATATAAACCATAAGAAATTTTTGATTATTTAAGCTTCAAAACTTTTTCAGCTTTTTAGATGAAGTTCATATTGCAGATCTGATGGAGAGGAAAGCAAATCTTCAAGTGCATCACCATATCCAACAGAATTCTTCTATGAAGAGAGGGAAGCTTCCAAAGAAAGAAAATTTCTCTCTTAAAGAGAGGGAGTATCGGAGAACTCTAGAGAAACATGAAATAAACTAATTAAAGCAACAAATGAAAGCAAAGAAAGTAAAAAAGAGGGGCAGACCCTCAAACAAGAAGAAACAGATGCAGCTGAGCTCATTTTTGATGTTTTTGAAAGTATGATATTTCCTTTGTCGAATTTATAACGTGACATTTTTTTGTGAAAAAGACTATGTGGTATAGATTCAGCGGAAGAAATACTATAAGACTAAACTTTTTTCCATTGTGGCTTTCGAAAGAGAGGAAAAGAGCCAAGAGGTGATGGCTATTAAGGTTTTTTCTTTTCTTCCTCTATCCCTTACTAGAATTGGACATTTAGCACTCATGTTGGACTACTAAGGCAAAAAAAAAAAAATTGAATTTGTACTTGATAATTAGGTTTGAGAGTTGAATTTGAACAAAATTTTAAACTTATTTTTAACATTGTGCAAAGCTTGAATCCAAATTTACAAATCAATGGGTCCAATTTTAATATATATTATATAAGTAATACATATTATATACTCCATCTATTGTAAAATAATAGTCGTTTTAAGAGTTTTAGTTTGTTTTAAATTATTTGTCATTTTACATTACCAATGAAACATTAATTACTATTTTTTTAACTTTTTATCCTTATTTATTGTTATTTTCAATGTAATAATAAGAGTTTAAATTGATTTTAATAAGGATAATTTAGTCTAATACAATTATTTTTTGCTACAATTAAAACTATTTAATAACTTTATTAATTTTTGTATCATTACCTTAAACGTCAAATATTTTGAAACACATAGAGTATTATGCATCAAAAAAAAAAAAAGACCAAGATGGGAATTTCAAGATATGAGTGAGTGGATGAAGCAATTACTCCATCCGTTTTAAAATATTTGACGTTTAAAGGTAATGTTACAAGAATTAAGAAAGTTATTAAAGAGTTTCAATTGTAGCAAAATTAATTGTATTACACTAAATTACCCTTATTAAAATTAGTTTAAACTCTTGTTAATACATTGAAAATGATAATAAATAAAGGTAAAAAATTAAAATAATAATAATTAATTTTTATTGATAATATAAAATAATATATAATTTAAAATAAATTAAAAATTTTAAAATAATTATTATTTTAAAACAGAGTGAGTAAAAAATAACCAAAGAATTTAATTAGACGAAGAGAACAAAAGTTAATTAAAACAATTCTATGCTTAAATTGGTAAGTTTATAAAATTTGGTTTGTCGAATTCAGTGTGCTGAGTTATGGTACTTTTCTTGCTTCACGGGTTTTATCTTCAGCTGCCTTTATCAACGACCTTTCTCTCTTTCCAATCTCTATCCTCAATCTAAACTAAAGTTACTATCTCATTTTTAAATGTTTTCACCAAAAAATGCAAGGATAATTAATTTGTACAATATTTAATAAATAAGAATTACATATATTTTTAAATAAGATAAAATGAATTTTGCAATGTATTAATGATTTTATTTTATCTTTAATTAATTATTAATTAATTCATACATAATTTATATTTATTAAATATTATATGAATAGGATAATACAATATATTCCCTCTATTTTAAAAAAAAAATAATCATTTTAAAATTTTAGTCTGTTTTAAATTATTTATCATTTTATATTATTAATAAAATTTTAATTTTTTTTAACTTGACGCTTATTTATTATTTTTTTAATAAAATAATAAGAATTTAAATTGATTTTAATAAAAATAATTTAGTCCAATATATTTAATTTTTTTCTTCAATTAAAATTATTTAATCATTTTTTTAATTTTTATATCATTAAATAAAAAACAAATGAAATATATAATTAAGATTTCGTCTTGTTTTTGGATTATTCATGCATGCTTAATTTCATTCAATAAAGATTCAAAGAATAAATTCATTGATCTTGAGTAAATTTATCCATAAATAAATGAGCTATTAGAATTGAAACTTTTTAAAATCATTAGTGAAAACATGAGGCTTGAAATGTTTTCCTCCTCTAATACTTCCACACTCCTTAATAAATATTTTGAATATAATAAGCCTTTAACTCAATGATACTCAAATTATTTTTATGTGGGTAAACTGTGAGTTGAAATTTCAATCAAAACTAAATGAAAACTATATATTATTATCAACTATTAGATTAATTTAAATATCCTCATTTAATTATCAGTAAAGGATACTTATACATTATCGGAGTAGGTGCAATAGCTATGGGTAGGTGCAATTTTATTTGGAATCATAATTATTTTTTAAAAGAATAATATTATTTATACCAATATTATTTATAAATTATATACAAACTAAGGTTATATTTAAATTTAATTGTTCTTATTTAAACTTTTTTATGTTAAGTCTATAAACAATCACCTTACATAAAATAAAATTTATATAAGTAACATTATTAAAAGTTTGCCACTCGCATGGTAAAAAAATATTGTGAAAGAATATTCAAAATATTACTAAATAAAACTGTAGTAAAAATGTTGAGACTTGTATCTTCGATTAACACTAAAGTTTGGTATAAGTTGTGACAAAATGTTGCAATAATTTTTAAAATATATATTTTTTCTCAAAAGCATATATAACTCTTAAAAAAAACTTTTTTAACTACAAAATTTATTATAAAAATATTAAGAAAAAGTCTCATCATTCTAAAACTAGCCACAAGACTAATTGAAAAGTGAAGGTAAAGTGTGTGTGTTTTATTGTTTTCTAAAAACAGTTTTTTAGAATAAAAATAAAAATAATTTTTGTAGAATAAAAAAAATGTATTTGGATGTAAATTTTGAGAATATTTTTTTCAATGGAAACTTGAAGTGAAGGAAGATGATTTTTATTTGACATATTTAAGACTTTTTCATTAATAAAAATTATTTTCCTAATGTGTTCTATGTGTTTTCAAATAAATTTAAAAACAAAAATAAAGAAAACATATTAAACTTGTTCTTAGTTTTTTATTTTCTCTATTATAATTTTAAAAAAATGTTAAAAATGTATTTATTAAATTACATCCATCATTGCATTTGAATATATATATATATATATATATATATATTAAAAGAATCAAAAGAATTTAAAAAATTTAAAAAATTTAAAACACAATGCATAAAAAAAATAAGAGTAAAAATTTTAAAAAAATAAAAACAAAATTAAACAATATAAACGAGAATAATTAAAAAAAAATATTTAGATATATCAATATATTTAGATATAATTTAAAATATATATTTTAAAAATAATTGATAAAAATAATGTGTGAAACAAAATTTTAATTTTTGTAAAAAGAATTACTTTTAAAAACAGAAACATGTCCCCACTTAAAGTTTCCCAATTCCAAGTCTTCGGAAAGCTTTGATATCTCCCTCTCCTTTTGTGAAGTTATATTCATACGTTTCTTAATTGTAACAAATTCATTAACTTCTTTCCTTCCCCAAATTTCTTTCTCTGTTTTTCTGCAAAATTTCCGCCATACTTTATTTTAACTCTTATTCTTGGGATCAAATTCTCCTCCTATACAAGTAACCTTCTACTCCTAAGCCAACTTGAAAACCTAAAGCAACCATTTCAAAGAATATTTCAATAACTTATAGCTTCTTTTTTTTGTTCCTTCCTTATTTTAGATTTTTTTTTAAATTGTCCTGTTTTCCTCTGTTTTACCATTTTTTTTAAAAAAACATTTTTTTCTGATTATAAAATATAAAAATTGCAAAGAGACCTCAAAATAATACGAGTCCTTTTCATCTATTTAGAGTTCTCGTTAAGCCCAAAGAGTGTCTCATCCACTGTGGTTCTTTTTGACACAAGCTGTGAAAGCTTAAGCTTTCCCAATTCTCATCGTCTTCTTTGTTTCTTAGAACTCTTCTATCTATCTTCTGCTATTCAATTTTGGTCTCTCTCTATTCTCATGGGGTTATAAATTCTAGTAGTGCTAGCTATGATCAAAGCACTTTTGGGTTCAGATTCTGCTTCTGTGTTTCTTCTTTTTCTGCAGAAAGAACCCAAATCCTTGAAGTCATGTCCACCATGAAGATCAATCTCAAAGATCCAGAGCACGTTTACTCCTCATGGACCTTCTCAAAGCTAATGGGTTTCTTGTTCCTCTTAATCTCCGTCTCCTACCTCTTTTATTCCCTGAGATTTGTCAGCCATTCTTACGACTGTGACCAAAACCATGACCCCTTCCCCGTTAATCATCTTTCTGAAACTACCATTCTCCAATCTGAAGAGATCCCCAAACCTATTGAGGAAACCAATATTTCCCACATAGTCTTCGGCATAGGAGCCTCAGCGAAGCTGTGGAAGCAGAGGAAAGAGTACATCAAGCTCTGGTGGAGACCCAATCAAATGCGAGGCATTGTTTGGCTTGACCGGAAGGTAGAAACTAAGGCTGGGGATGTGAATCTCCTTCCGCCATTGAAGATCTCCGGCAACACTTCCGAGTTCAAGTACAAAAACCCAAAAGGGCACAGGTCTGCGATTCGAATTTCTCGTATAGTTTCAGAGACATTGAGGCTGGGAATGGAGGGAGTAAGGTGGTTTGTGATGGGGGACGATGATACAGTGTTTGTCACTGAGAATCTGGTGAAAATTTTGCAGAAATATGATCATAATCAGTTCTATTATATTGGGAGTTCTTCAGAGAGTCATTTACAGAACATCTATTTCTCTTATAATATGGCTTATGGCGGCGGTGGATTCGCCATTAGTTACCCATTGGCGGTGGCGTTGGAGAAAATGCAGGACAGATGCATTCAGAGGTACCCGGGATTGTACGGCTCCGACGATCGGATTCAGGCTTGTATGGCGGAGCTTGGGGTTCCTCTCACCAAGGAAAAAGGGTTTCATCAGGTTAGTAGTAGTCTCCGGAATCTCCGTTTTTGTTTTTTGTTTGGAACTGTGTATCTGTTTGGTTGCTGAGAAAACGAAGGAAAATAATGGTGTGGATAGACAAGAAAAAATAAAGTGTGAAAATAATTCAACTTTACTGGTTGACCTAGTCAACATGGGTTGTTATGATTGAAATAGGGAAATTAATGGAAACTGTTTAGCTAAAATAATTAAAGAAGGAGAAAGTGGAGGGTTTATGGGGTATGTGATTTGCAATAAGAAATATAAGGAGCCCTCATTGGAATAATCTAGAATTTAGATGGCCCGATAAATGCTTAATTTTCGTCCATGTGAATCATATTTTTAATTTGGCTATTTATTCTCTATTTTCTAAGATTAAAAAATGATAATATTGACAATAATTACCTTTATGGATGATATGAGCTAATCTTATATCACCTTTTGAGAAAAAGAAGTTAGTTTTTTAAAAGCACAAGGAAATTATAATTATAACTAAGGTAATTTTAAGAAGATTTAATAATTTATTGATTATATTATAAATTAAAAAATTAAAATTCTCTGAGATGTGTAGCTAAATTTTTCTAATTTTTTTTTTATTGAGTTTGTGTGTATTGTGCTTATTTTTTAATGCACATATTTAATTTAATTTTTATAATAGAACATTACCAACTTAGCATTATTCAATTTGATAATTATAGTTGTAGCTAGATTTGTATTAAATAATATATTATTTTTAAGAAATTTTATATAGTTATTGATGGTTAGTTAATTCCTAGGAAAATCTAAATGATGTGTACAAATACGAGAGGTAGATAATTTTATGAATAAAAAAAGGTTTGGTAATATGGGAGTGATGCCATCTGTGAAGGGGAAAACAGAAAAATATAGGGTAATGCTCTAATAGATGCCTTGGACTGGACATGGATTTCTACACTAAAATACAATAATATTTCTTTCAGAAGGCCAAGTGAATATTAGCAAAAGAAAAGCCCAAAGTGAAGCATCCCAAATATAAATAAATACCTTGTTTCAAATTTGAGGTGAACAATGTTCTTGTCGTATATGGCTTGTAAGGGGGAGGTAGAATTTGAATCCTCAATATTAAAATTAATTCATATTTAATATTAAAAAGATGTTGTTTGAGATAATGTTCTTAGACTATATTAATAGTGATTAGTAGATATATTTAAAGACTAAATTATTTTCTTGTTTTTTTAGTGGCATCTTATTTCATAATAGTGTTATAAAGTATTATCTAAAATTATTTGAAACATAAAATAAGTATGAATATAATTAGAATTATTTTATATTTAAATTATTCAGCCAAAAAATTACAGAAAAGTAGAGATAAAGTTAATTAAATGTTATTTCTTTGTCTATTTTTGGGGAATGTGTTTCTCTTTCTTCCTTTCAAGAGAGGAAGAGAGAGAGAGAGAATACTTTTTTAGGTTAATTTGATTTGTGGTTAGGTGACATTGGAAACCATAGTCTTGTACTAATAATGTCCCCCTCCACCCACTCAAAAAGTCAAATTTCCTTGCTTATTAAAAGTATTTTTTATGTTGAGAATTTGTTTTAAACAATTAAAATAAGTTCAAATCTCAAGTGATATGTATCTAGAGCTTGGATATGGATTAAGCTGCTAGTTTATTTTTGTTAATTTTTTTAAAAAATTGATTTTATTTTTTTATATAAATCAAAATTTAATTTTAGCTCATAATTAAAAATCTTTTAAATAAGCTCAGTGTATCATCTGTGTGTGTAGTAAAACAACCTGCCCAATGCTAAAATTATATACCCATTGGAAGGCGTCCACGTATCCCTTTAATTAATGTTGCTGTGCTGTGAGCTGTCAATTGGACCCCATACAATTTAAAAATTATTATTTGTTTTAAAATATCATCTTTCATACCCAGAAAAGCCCTTCCTGTTATCATAATCTAGCCCTCAATCAGCTCCGTGATTGGTAAATTCATGTCACCCACCGCTTTCTTAAAAGCTATGATAAATTTATTAATTTGCTATTGGCCAATTTTATATTATTAATTTTCTGATTTTATAATTACTAATTAGTTCTTTTATTGTTGTTGTTTGTGCTTTGATTAGTTTGATGTGTACGGCAATCTCTTTGGGCTTCTAGCAGCCCATCCCGTTACACCACTAGTCTCCCTTCACCACTTGGACGTGGTTGAGCCCATATTCCCAAACATGAGCCGGGTCAAAGCCCTGCAGCGGCTTCAGCTACCCATGAAGCTCGACCCGCATGGCCTCATGCAACAATCCATTTGCTATGATCCAACCCGAACCTGGACCATATCTGTTTCATGGGGCTATGCGGTTCAAATATTCCGGGGCTCCTTCTCCCCCCGGGAAATAGAGATGCCCGCAAGAACCTTCTTGAACTGGTACAAGCGTGCTGATTACACTGCCTACCCGTTCAACACCCGACCCGTCGCCCGCCACGATTGCCAAAAACCATTTGTTTATTACTTGTCAAATGCAATCACACAGAATAATGAAACCAAGAGTCAGTATGTTCGAACTCAATCGAACCCAGAGTGCAGGTGGAGAATGGCGGATCCTTCTCAAATCCGAAGAGTTGAGGTCTATAAGAAACCCGACCCGCATTTGTGGGACAAGGTAACTTCCATCTTCTTTATCCCTTTCTCTGTGAAAAATGAGTTGAATGAAAGTGAGAATGAATTGGTTTGATTTTGAATTTGGTGTTTGGTGCAGTCTCCAAGAAGGAATTGTTGCAGGGTTCTACCCACAGAGAAGAAGGAAGGAACAATGGTGATTGATGTAGGGGTATGCAGAGAAGAAGAAGTTGTTGAATTGTATCTACAGAAATAGGAAACAACTTCTCCCTTTTTTTTTACTTAAATTTTTGGTCATATTCTTAACTTATGATTCTCTTTTTGTTTTCTCCTTTCTCTCTCTCTCAAAAGCAAAAATAACATGAAAATTCTTTGAGATTATGTTAGCGGAAAATGTACAAAATAATATTTAGTATTAATAATATTTAAAATTTTAAAAATGTAAAATTAAATTAAAATTTTGAAATAAAAAAATTTACAAGAATATATTTTAATTGTTTAACTTCAAAATTTTAAAAATTTAATTAAAATTAATATAATGTGCAAATTTCATGTAATTTATCACTTGAATAAGTGTAAAATACCTAAATATATTCTTAAAATATTAATATACGAATGCTCTTGGTTTCTCTTTTAAACTCTGTTGATATTAACATAGAATTCGAAATTAAGGTATAACGTTTACTACATTTTTATTATGGTGTAGAGTTTAACAATTTTATATTTTTAACTTGATTGAAGATTTTTTTTAAAAATATAATAAATATAAAGAAATTTTAATTATTTTATTAAAAAGACATAATAAATATAAAAATATTTTTTTACTTTTTAAATATTCATATATTTATATGGTCCTTCCATTATAATAATATGCCAACTAACAATATTAGGTTCACTTGCGCATAAAATAAGATTAAATTATATAAAAATATTAAATAGTATTATATAATTTATTAAATTAATAAATTTTTATATTATCTTGTATTTGTTATGATAATCTATAATATAATAAATTATATAATATAATTTTATTATGTATTTATTAGTAAACCATACAAGATTGAATAAAATAAAAATTTAATTGTTTTGATTAAAATTCTAAGTCTTTCACAACTTTGGTATATTTGTATAAAGATTGAACTGATAACTAATTTTAGTAAATTTAATAATATTTGTAGATATTATTGTGTTAAATTAAGAAAAAATAATTTTGATAAATTTCATATTATTTTTATAATTATTTTTTATGTTAAAATTAGACAAATAATTTTAGTAAATTTAATTTAATTTGTATATTTTTTTTGTAAAAATTGATTAAAAAATAATTATGATAAATTTAATATTTTTTTATATATAAAAATATTTTAGTCAAAATTTTATTTCATTTAGTCTTATCTTACTTTTTTTTGTATTTTATTATACAGTAATTATTATATAAAATATTTTAATTATATAAATTTATATAATTATTTATGTATATTAAATATTGTATAAAATAATTTATATTCTTTTATCCATTTTTATACAGCATATTAAATAGGGTCATGTAATGCTCATGTTTTTTTTTAAGGAGATTGTCTGATTAAGGTTTTTCTATTTTTGTCATATTTATCTATTTTATTATAATAAATAAAAATTTTACTTATTTTTATTTTTAAATAAATATAAAAAAATTAGTTATTTTTTTATTTTTTAAAGCAAAAATTAAAATAAAATGAATTGACATTAGCGCGTTAGCGTATGTATTGTTACTTTTATGATTAGCTTCGTGTACTTGACGCCAAGATTTGGAAACCGACACGGGCATTATGGAATAGTCGCTAATGGGCTATGGAATCAACAGTGTGCTGCCAGCCTGTCTTAGCGCGTGGGTCCAACACGCTCCTCTCTCTGAATCAGTCGCCTCCGAGTCCTCTTAGATAGTCATTCACCTCACTTCCCATCTTCGTCCTCCCAACTCTCCCCCGCAGCTCTCGATCATGGAGTTTATGCAGCTGAACCTCATTTCTTGTCTCCTTTTACTTTGTTTCTGTACGCTTTCCGTGTATTCCCACCTCTTCTCTCCCGTCGACAACTATCTCATCGATTGCGGCTCCGCGGCGGGGACTACCATAGACAACCGTCGATTCGTCGGTGATCTCTCTAGCAACAACTCGCCGTTGTCTTCGTCAGCTCGTACTATTTCACTCAGAAATGAAAACCCTGTTCCGGGTTTGTCCCCAATCTACCACACGGCTAGGATTTTCAGAAGTCCTTCTAAGTATGTGTTCCCTATCGGAGACCAAGGAACCCACATGGTACGTCTTCACTTTCATGTATTCAATTCCCCGAAACTCGATCTGGGCGATGCTCAATTTCACGTTTTGGTTAATGGGTATGTAGTTTTGAGCAATTTTAGCCGTGTTAGTGCTGAAAAACCTAGGGTGATGGAGTACCTAATCAGGGTCGATACTGAAAAGCTCGTGATTTTGTTTGTTCCTATTAAAAATTCAAAATTTGCATTTGTGAATGCGATTGAGGTGATATCTGCCCCGAAGGACCTTGTTCCTGATACAGCACAGTATGTGAGTTCAAACAATATCGATAAGTTTGATGGATTAAGCAATCAAGCACTTGAAGTTGTGTACAGGGTCAATGTTGGGGGTGTTAAAGTCACTCCATTTAATGATTCCTTGTGGAGGACTTGGATTCCTGATGACGAGTTCTTCAAATCGAATGCTGCGTCTGAAAGATATTACTTCGGTGGCCGGATCAGGTATCAAATTGGAGGGGCCAGCCGTGAAGTTGGACCTGACAATATGTATAACAGTGCCCGGCTGATCAGAAGTAAGAATGCTTCTATTCCCAAGGTCAATATGACATGGGTGTTTCCAGTCATTGGAGGATATAAATATCTGGTTCGGATGCACTTCTGTGACATTGCTAGTATTTCACTTGGGTTACTATACTTCAACGTTTATGTCAATGGGTATTTAGCATATAAAGATTTGGATCTCTCCGACATTACATATTCACTGGCTTCGCCATTTTATGCTGATTTTGTGGTTGATGCAGACAGCATAGAGACTCTGAGCGTTAGCGTAGGTCCTTCAAATAACAGCATTCCACATGTTGTTGATGCTATCTTAAATGGGGTTGAGGTTATGAAATTGAATAATTCTTACAATAGTCTTGATGGAGAAGTTTGTGCTGGTTTGGTTCTGAAGAGCTGGTCAAGGGGAAACATGGAGTTTTTGCTTACTCTGGTAGCTGCTGTGTGCATTGTATTAAGCATATCCATAGTGATTCGTAGGAGGATAATTGGGTCAAGGGAATCTTTGTCATGGTCAAGGTTGCCAGTGGATGTTTCAGATGATAATGTTAAGATTGGCAGTTTTCATTCAGCAAGTAAATAAGTTGCATGTAAAATGTCAACAAACCTAGTTCGGTACTGGAAGGAAAATGAAGAAAGGATGACAGAATTTGTAAGCCTGACCAATATAATATAACATAGTTTTGGACGTGAATTCTCTGCAAAAGCATCCTCTAATTAGGGAGTGTTTTACTGTATCTATGTTACTTTAGTTGTGTGTTTATCACACTGTAAGGCATGCCTTTGGTTCAACTTTCTTGGTATAATTTTCATTTTGATCCGTTTTGTAATGCTGTAGCTTTCATCTTAGTAACTGTTTGAAAATAGTTATGAAACTTTCATATTGAGTGGTAATATATGGATACCCCCAAATTATTTAAAAGAGACTTTGGCTTTTTTTTTTTTTCAATATATCTTGGAGCATATTTCAATTTACATGAGCATGTTAACCTGAAGAATGAACAGAAAGCATTATTTTCTGATTTTCTCCAATTCTGAGTAGTTACATAAGCATTTACTCTTGCAGTTCAATTGGATATCCTACCGAATCATTCACTTAGACTCTCAGATTCAAATAAATTTGATGTTACACCCATTCAGAATCTGCCAATGGCTTCATTTCCCATGATATATGAGGCCATTTTATAGTAAGTCTGGCTATAGTGGAAAATACTTATTGGCATTTGCTTGCTTTAAAGTTGCCTGAGAAGAATGGGGAGCTTCCATCTGCAACGACTGAATTTTATATTTTCCTTTCATTCTCCAATGTTTTATTTAGATATCATGAATTGAGATTGAGGACTACGGATTCAGAACAAAGGGTGGGGTAAGTTCTGAAAAATATGAAAGTTCAACCTACAGATCAAAACTTGTTTTCTTGTATTAGAAGAGTTGGCCATTCAATGTTAATTTTTTCTAATTTCTTGAATATCAACTTGTAATCAAAAGTTTAGTCTGTTAAAATTTTATGTTGACTTTATTTCTCCAATTTCGCAACTCCTCAATTTGTTATTCTCTACATAATTTTAAATGTGACTATTCAATTTAATATGAGCCCAAATTTGAATTATAAAATCATGT
>JASKGM010000014.1:3906756-3964920 GCA_034509205.1 Ceratonia siliqua
ATATATATATATATATTATACACACAGTTAATCTTTATTAATATAAGTTTAGACGAAGATATACTATCATTTATATACTTTTATAAGCCTTTCTTGGATTTACATTTTAAATTTTTAAGTAATAAATGTTTATTAATATATAAAGAAAATACAAATATTTATATTGGATATAGAATTATGCATATATTAAAATTTTCAGGTCAAATTGAACTACGGGTTCCATTGGATCGAGCCAAAAAAACCTAATTTTTTTTAAATTAATATTTTAATAACACAATCCTATCATTTTTTAGACTAAATTAGACACCATGACTAATTTTACCACCAGTATCGCTCATTTGCTCAGTAGCACAAGTCAACTCAATAAGGAAGACCAAAACAAAAAAAATGTTAAGATAAAATTAAAACAATTTGTTTTTTATTTTGAAATAACGACTGAAAAGTTTCACTCTGTGAGATTTCCGCTAAGTAAAGTTTTATTATTAATTAATCCACTTTTACCCAATTCTGCCTTTTGCTTCTCTGCAACTCGATGGCCTGAGAGTCGCCCCAAAAATTATAATAAAAAACATGGCTTTCAGTTCGATTCAATGCTATCATCCCAATCTGATTCTCACTCTTTTGGTGCTCTTTTCTTGTTCATTTGGCATTAGCTGTGCAAATGATGAACTGGGTACTGATGACACCTTTACTGTTTCCAGCTTCAGCTACCCTCAGACCAGGCTCAGGCCCTTTGATTTGCGATATATCAGAGGTATGTAAGCCAATTGGTAGTGAACCTTTCGTTTATATGATTGATTGGCTCTGTTCTTAAGCATTATTCGGTCTGAAGTCTAATGGGTCATAATTGAATTTTGAATTACATATGGGATACTAAATTAGTAATAGCTATCTCTGTTTTTCTCGCTTCTTCTGTTTTTTTTTTCATGCAACTCACCTCATGTTTTCTTTTGGTGTTAATCAGTCTTGAATTGGCATAATCTTATCGTGTAATTTCAATCTTCCAGTTATTGGTATTTAAGAGTCGTGAGTTACTATATAATTAAATACAATTAGATGGAAATGATTATGTAGTGTTTTATTTTTCTGTGACAAGGCTGCGGTCAGAATTAAACACTCTATTGAGCGAGACTTAGGAGACTTGCAACAGTTTAATGGATTGATCATCTCAGTATTCTGTATTCTGTTAATCATCAGATTCCAGTTTAATTTTACTTTAAAATCATTTATGGTTTGAATATCTAGTTTATCGTAAGTTACTGGCCCGAGCTTAGGTGGTTGGGGTGAATGAGGATTCGAGCAGAGGTCCTAGATTCAATTCCCTAAGTATAAAAAAAAAATAGTTTATCATTCTCATAAAAAATTCAGAAAAGGGCAAAATCCTTCGTCGGCAATATTTTGTCAGTGTATGCTTCTTCAGTGAGACAATCATTGCATGGGAAGAACCATATATTGACTTGAAAAATAGGGTACATTCTTATTTGATTGCGGGGTTTTCATCTGTTCTCTTATTTGTGGTGCATTGAGTTATAACTTGACAAAGAATTCCCATTATTTGGTGTAGTTTTATCTAATGTGTGAGTTATTCTGCTGCCTCTTTTCATGACTCTTTATATCCCAGCCAGCTCTTGATTCAAAATTAGTTCTTTGTTTCTGTGTTATCAAATTCAAACCTTTGGATTTCTTAATATTTCTAGCTATTATCCATGGAATCCCTATATATATGAGCAAGAAATGAATGATAATCAGCTGTACTTCATTTAATTTTGATTAATTTCAGTTGGAATGAGTGATTAGAGATGGCATCACTCAAGATGCTAATCATTTTTCTGTTTTGGCAATTCAATATGTTGGTTATAAGATGAGACTTCTGTTATTAAAAAAAAAAAGGAAAAAAGAAAAGAACTTACAATCAGATATATGTGGGGTTACAGAAGGTCTTACTTATTTCTTGTTGTTTCCCCTTGTCCCAGTTGATCTGCCGCCTTGGTTTTCTGCAGTATCTATAGCATTAAACTCAGATGTTGACCTTGTAAGTATATTTATAATACTTGATAGAATGAATTGCTTTAGAATACTAGTATCTGTATGATTACTATTGCCTGGGAATAATTTTGTTCCTTTGGATTTAATTTCTTTCATTTCATGTTCTTCTGGTTTGATGTTTCTCTTGTTTAAGTTGCCCATCATTGCTTGAGGTAAAAATGTAAATGACATAGCTGTCTGAAAGAATTTAATTATATGTGTTTTTAATTTTTCTTTCTTTATTAATCTAATAAAACTCTTTTCTCTTTTTCATATTTTTTTCATCGGTGGTTTAGCTACTGAAAGTCTGCCTGGAGGACCCAATTTTACAATGCCATCTTCTGTTTAATTTTCTCTGACATATTTACCTCCCTCACTTGTTAAGGATGCCTCAGGAGTTGAAAGGGTTCCAAAAAGCATACTACCAATAATATGCTTTAGAGATGGAAGCCCTCCACTGCCAGATGCCTTAAACACTTCTCTGAAAGATTCAGCCGTTTCAGGTAGAAGCCGCCTAAATTATTTCAGCTCAGTTTAACTAAACTGTTCTTTAAAATTAAAGTTTAAGCAGGTATATTCTATTTTAAAGTACCTGTTTATGATATATTAATAATTTATTTTTCATCCATTTTGGCATAGTCCACGTTCTGTTAGCACAGTAGAACCATTGAAAGCCCAATGAATTTCCTCCATTCATTAAATTAACATCAACATTTCTAAAGAAGGTTCTTTTGGTTCATTAGTATGTATATAATTATTTTTTGTTTGCCATTAATTTACTTGCTTTACTAAGATGGTTTCTTTTGGCTATCATCTGATGGAGTCAGTGAACCTTTATAATTCTTGGATTTTGTTCCTCTTTTACTTTAGGAATAAATGGTCTTGATGTGGAGCAGTGCTTTCCCATGCAGAGAAATATCACTATGAAATTGACAAATGAGCAGGTATCGTTAGGTTCTTTTACCTTGCAGCTATATCTTTATTTGTTTATGCTAATATTATATCGTCAAGCTCAGTGTCTCTTTTACTTGGATGACATGACATTATCTGCTTCAATAATAAAATGCCTACAATACTAGTGAAGAGGGATTAGTTCACAGGTGATTTGCTTACTGTTCTTTTGTAATATTATAGACAGAAAACATAACAAATCATTGTTCAGATATCTCCAGGTGTTTGGTACATTGGTCTTTTTAATGGCGCTGGACCTACAAGGACACAGTCAAAGATGGTATGGTTTATTATGCAAAAGTACAAATATTCCTAATATTTTTACTTAACTTTTTTCAACAGTTTGTTAACCTTTCAGTCCTGTATTTTCTGCATTTCTATGCTAAAATGGCAGCTACTGAAGTTGATGCAGTTACTGCTTTTTCACATTATTCTGCATAATTGTAATTGTTCTTAGTTTGGATGTTGGTTGTGGAATTTGTTTTCATCTTTCTTTTTCTTTTTCTTTTTCTCTATTAAAATTGCTAATGTTATAATCAATATTGTTGTCTCAAAGTCTTCCAGAATAATAATATCATTATGGATCTTCAGCAAATACCAATTCAATCTATGATTAATTTCATGTTTTAAGCAAATAATATTATCTTCAATATAAATTGAATGCAGCTTAAAAGACAATGTAGAAGTCAATGCACAAGTTCATGTAATTAATAAATACTCTTAAATCTTTTAAACTATTGTTAATATCAATGTATTAATTACATAATCAAAGCTTTAGTTGTACTTATGTCTTATATCTTACAAAAGCCATACAGTAGTCCTTTGGTTTGTGCTTGAAGTTGATATTGGGTAACTGAGGTAAGTGTTTTTCTTCCTGATCTTATCTTGGTATTTGAAACAAAATTGGTTATTTCATTTAGATAGTCAGATTGAATATAACCTCAAATATTGGTTTTTTTCCCCCCATTTTTATACTCAGTTTTCTTTTTTCCATTTTCCTTAGCTCTTTTGCATCAAACTCATGCTATCCCTCTTAACAAAGAGTCTTGATGTATTAATCACATACTGATGATAAGAGCTGCTTCCCTGCCTATGCAGATTATCCGAGGTCCGGCATACTCCTTCAGTGCCAATATAAGTGTGGAAGCATGCACAAATTCATTGATGAGGGGCGAGTTCTGCAACAATACTGTTTATCCACTTTCATGCTCAGCATCTAAAGTCTATAATGCTTCAGAAGCGACTGCATACAAACCAGTAATGGAAAATGTGGTGACCTGCAGAAATAATTTAGAAATTTTTTGCGTTCAGGAAGGTGTACCAAAATTATACTCCTTGGATATAATGAAGGTGGTGGAAGAGATGACCATTATGGCAGAAAATGTCAAATTCAACGTTACACCCATAAATAACACTTCTGGTGCAAATGATGTTAATTTAATGTGTTTTGCTCGGCATGGTGCGACGCCTTCAGCGACTTTGCATGATTATTCTGGTAATTTAAATAAAGCTCCTTTGGTTATTCGCTCACCATTGATTGGTCGTTGGTACATTAGTATAATACCAGTTAATCTTACCAAAAAAATTGGAGAGGCTCAAGATAGTGATGTAAGAGTTTGCTACTCCATGGAATCACAAGTGCTTGATTGCCCATTTGGAAAAGCCGGACCAAATTGTACAATGAAAAGCTACATACTTCAGGTGAGATTGTTTATAAAATGTACCTCTGCATCTGTTTTCATTTTGTACTGTCACCTCATGTGCTTTCTTTATAAAAATAATTAACTATAAATTGTTTCAGTATGATATTTCTTAGACTAAGTGATTTTCACTTAAGGTTGTAAATTTTAAAGGTAAAATGAAAATATGATTACTAGTACTCATATCTTGATAGAGACTAAAAATATAGATGTAAAGCTTGCAAAGGATAATATTATATAGAAGTATCCATCTTTGGTAGCAAATGAATGATTATGATAACATCTAAAATTTACAACTCTAGAAGTGTATGTAGTATGTACTATGTTGAAGTAGGAATGTGGCTTATACCTGTGCAGGCATGGCAGCATAAATGTGGTGCTTGTCTTCTGGAAGTTCTGCTTCTCAACTCCTTTCTTGGATAAAATGATAAACTGAACTTGGGTTTTGAGATATTTGAGATTTGAACATTTTATTCCCAATTCTGAAAATTATGGATTAATGAACATACTCAACATACGAATATTATGCATATAGATAATGGCATGGAGTTTTTCACTTAAGCAAGTTCCATCCAGGAGGTTACAATATGTTACAAGCATAATGATTTTGAATTTTTTTTCCTGGTTTATTGACATAGATTTTAGTTCAAGAACACCTTTTGGTAGAATAACTTCTGTCTTGATGCTTGAAGAAATTTACATACAGGAATATTTTATTGACAAGGACTGTTTGTCTGCAGACAGTCCTAAGGAGAGGTTCAACCCCTTTTGAATCATATTATCTGCCAGTTGGTGAAGTGCCCTCGCAATCTGCCAATTTTCCTCTTGAGCCACTATTAGGCAACTCATCATACGGTGCAGAACCTGATAACATTTGGACTTACTTTCTTTTGGACATTCCTCGTGGTGCAGCTGGAGGAAATATTCACATTCGGCTATCCTCAGATATGAATATCAATTATGAAGTATATGCTAGATTTGGAGGATTACCTTCTCTTGACAACTGGGATTATTACTATGCTAACAAGACAAGGAGGAGTGATCAATCTATGTTTTTCGTGTTATATGATTCAAGTGATGACAAGGTTGATTTTTATATTATTTATGCTAGAGAAGGAACTTGGGGTTTCGGTCTAAGACAGCTTAATACCAGTAGTGGTTCTTCGAAGGGACAAACCATCATGTCTCTTTCACTTGAACGATGCCCAAAGCGATGCTCCTCTCATGGGGACTGTAAATTTTCCTTTGATGCTAGTGGATTGACATCTTACAGGTTTATATTAAGCACTTTGCTTATTCTTCTTAATTTATCTGTTCTGCTTACATTTCATTTGTTTTCTTTTATTTGCATGTCTTGTTGTTCCCCACCACCTTAAGGAATTTCACCAATTTAAATGTTTGGTTTTGGCCTCAGCTTCTGCTCTTGTGATCGAAACCATGGAGGCTTTGACTGTAGCATTGAAATTGTATCACATCAAGGTGATTGTTCATTTTAGACATAGATTAAATTTATTTGTTCTATCAACTATCTTTGCTCAACTCTTATTTGTAATTATCTTTGGACCCCTTCCTTTTCTTCATCATGTTATTTTTATCTGATTTCCTGGCTGAAACCCAAGGGTTACGAAGTCCCATATCGGTTCCGCAAGCAATTGTGGAATGGTACTTAAGTTTAGGAGGCACCCTTCCATGACAGGCTAGTCTTTTGAGAAGAGTTCTACCTCTTGGGCTTGGATACCTAACATTTGGTATCAGAGCCGGTTTGGTCCCTGGGAGGCGGTGGCGAGCTGGAGAGGAGCTGAACAAGGAGAGGGCTACTTTGAGAGGAGCAAAAGGGTGAAGAGGGAAAAGCCTGATTACCAGTCGCCAAATGTTAGGTATCCAAGCTCAAGAGGTAGAACTCACCCCAAAAGACTAGCTTGTTAAGGGAGAGTACCTCCTAGACTTAAGTACCATTATACAATTATTTACGAGACTGATGTAGGACTTCGTAACACTTGGGTCTCATTATTGCCTCCCCCTTAGATAGCACGTCCATGGAGCTGGTGACTAGGTACTAAGGGTAGCTTTACTCTGGCGGTTGGAACTCAAGGTTTTCCCTCTTCACCTTTTTGCTCCTCTCCAGGTAGCCCTCTCCCCGTTCGGCTCCTCTCCACCCCGCCGCCTAGGGATCGAATCAACTTTGATATCAAATGTTAGGTACCCAAGCTCAAGAGGTAGAACTCACCCCAAAAGATTAACTTGTTAAGGGAGGGTGCCTCCTAAACTTAAGTACCATTCCACAATTGCTTGTGGAACCGATGTGGGACTTTGTAACACTTGGGTCTCATCGATTTACAAACACATTTAGGCTGACCATCTTATTGTGTGCATGTGCATTTACTTGCTTCTGATTATATGTAATTTGCATGATTCTTGGAAGTAATCAACTCACCAGCTGTGGACCTTGTGGTTTTTAATCAGTCCTCACCCTTTTTTCAAGGAGTTGTGATTTTACAAAGAAGAGTCTCCAACAAGGAAGATAATTGTCTAAATATGTAAATTGAAAGCCAAATATGCTTTATTCTTGTTCCGCTTTTCATTTTGTCAAATATATCCACTTGCTAAGGAATTTAGATTTCAGATATGCTGCAAAGCATTTATTTTGGGGTTTGTAACATTTCAATATATTTTCGTTCCTTAATCTACTCATTGAAAATTTGTGTAGGGCATATACGGCAATCAATTTTTCTTATCGCATCTAATGCTGCAGCCATACTTCCTGCATTTTGGGCTCTTCGGCAAAAGGTACTCTTGCCCTTCACTTGCTTTTCTTTCTTCTTTTCTTTTTGGGTTTTCCTCTTAGTTTATATTGACAAGCAGTTTAGAATTCTGAAGGACCTAGACTTTCTTGGGAGATGTGAGAAATATTCTTGAATCTCATAGTTGTAACAGTGGCACTAGCCTTCTCTATTGTTTGGTGGTATCATGAATTATCCACCCACATATGGGAATTGACCTTCTGGTGTCATCTTGGTACTATTTAGACTTGTATATAAACTTCTATATTGAGGAGAAAGCTTTCTAGAAATTTAAATTAACAAACTGAGGTGGGGACAAATAATATGGAATCTCGTGTCATGGAATTTTGAAATCAAATAATCAAAGGAGTATTTTTATGTTAACTCAGATCATGACAGCTAAAACTCCAACAGAATAAATTTTGACCCACCCGTTATATAGCTTTTATGTTGCAATGGAACCCATAATTTCCTTCATGCAGGCATTGGCAGAGTGGGTTTTATTCACATCCAGTGGAATTTCAAGTGGACTATACCATGCTTGTGATGTAGGCACCTGGTGTGCATTGAACTTTAATGTCTTACAGGTTAGAGCTCTGCCTCCAGTGCTTTTACTCTGTGAAAATAAATGTTTTTGGAACTAGAAATCTTACTGAGATGGGATTGAGAAGGATGGTATGTCGCTGATATACTCATATGCCTGTTACAAGCTTTAGCAATCCCCTGTACTTTGACTGCCTAGTGGGAGTTGTGTTCCTAATGGGATGAATTATGCTGTGGATGTAATAGCCGTATGTGTCAATCATAGTTAGCATGTATATGTCCTCCTTTGAGGTGCCAAAAAGTGACTTTCTTTAAGAATAGTGATATCTAAAACACAGCATAATATAGAGTGGCATTACTACTTAAGCATATGGGAATGCACTCTCCTTATATGTTAGTTTAAAAGATTACAGTGGCTTTACATAATAATTTTTCAGTTCATGGACTTCTGGCTCTCTTTCATGGCTGTGGTTAGCACTTTTGTGTACCTTGCTACCGTTGATGAAGTATTTAAGAGGGCAATTCACACAGCTGTAGCTATTCTTACAGCCCTCATGGCTGCAACAAAAGCAACCAGGTATATTGAACTGGTACACATATTCACATAGATATTTTCAATTAAAGATGTTTACGTGTTGCTGGTGATTTATCAATGCCGAATTGTCCAGGTCTTCCAATATAGTTCTTGTGATAGTGATTGGGGGTCTTGGTCTTTTTATTGGCTGGTTGATAGAGATATCAACAAAGTATAGATCACTTTCCTTCTCAATTGGTTTCTCATTAAACTTCCTTCACAGGTGAGTTCTCTCTACTTAAGTAATAATTTATTGCAAAGCCTATAATTGATGGGACAGTTTGTGCACAAATTTTTAAAATTTCTTATTGTATTGCACTTTCAATTATTGCTACTTTGATTTTAGCCATAATTTTCCCCCTCTTGTAGTTTTGGCCAATCATACTAGCTGGATGCTACTGTTTAGGGCGTGTTCCTCAATTCTCTGTAGTAGCCATCCCATCCGTGATGCCGAAAATTATTTCATGTTAAAATGTCCAAGATCATCAAGTGCTATAGCTCTAGGCAACAAATCATACTATTATAGATTTACATCTGGCAATGACTCTTGAAGAGTAAATAAGTATTCACTGTATGAGCATTAGAATGTCTCTCCCTCCTCAGCTTGTTGGCATGTTGAGCTTTGATTGCGTATTAGGGCTCACTTTCTAAAAATTAATCTTTGGAAATTGCCAAAACAAGCTAATAGTAGAGCCTGGTTGTCATGTTGTCTTCATTAGTCCAAATCTTAAAAGGACTGACCCCGTTTTAAATGATTAGTTTGAATTTTTTTTTTGAGGTCCGTTTTCTCTTTCATTCAGTTCATTACTCATGCTCAAGTGCATGTAGTCTACTGATTTTGTCTTCGGGTAGGGCTTAATGTTATAGCTATTAATCAACGGGTGGTAATGATAATTTAACCTTGAATTAGCATTTCTATTAACGGACAATGAAATCAGTTTTTGGAGTTGATGAGGTCTCTTAAAAGTGACCCTTGTGTGTGCTTGAAGCTGTGAAACTAATGATTATCTGCTGCAAGGGTGAGTTAATGCCTAATTACTACTGAAAGTAGGAATGATGAAATTTCCACTGCAGCTTGCAAACTATAAAGCAATGGTTCTGTAATCTTGTCAAGACACTTTTGAGACGGTACCGCTGGGGTTTTGCACTGGCCGGTCTTGTGGCGTTGGCCATGGCAGCAATAAGTTGGACACTTGAAACGAGTCAAAACTACTGGTTTTGGCACAGGTATTACAATATCACTAATCTTCCTGTGTGTGTCTTTCTGTGTCTCATTTTCGCTCTTTTAAATTGTTTACAGCATGTGGCATATTACAATATACACATCTTCCTTCTTCTTCCTTTGTTCAAAAGCAAATATTGTTGTTAGTGAGGATCAATTACCTGCAAGTGGAAACTATGCATTGACTCGTCAGGATTCATTTCCAAGAGGTAGTAGATAAAGAATATCCATGGAATAGGTGGGTGTAAAAAGGAAAGAGGTTTGCAGGATTTAATTGTGCTTAAGTGAGTTCATGTGAAGGTGACACACCAAAGTGTGATTTATGGCTGCTGACATGTATAAGAAATCAACCGAGGAGCAAATTCTGAGGCCGAAGAAGACATTGATACTGATCAAGCAAGGCAGTCTCTAGTAAATTCTTTTCTGCATAAGGTTTGCTGCTGCTATTCTTTTTAGGATATTTTTGTTATAAATGTCTCTACCTTCTAAGGTAGGAGAAAGGTTAAACAGAGGGATACATTTAGTGGTAGGATATGATGCTAAAGATCAGAGCTTTGATAATGTAATCATAATTTAGAAGATGAATTGCATTTTCAGTTGTATTATATTAGTAGATCTTTTGGTAAAAGCAACTCACCATAACTCAAGGGACCTTGTTATATATTTTAGCAATTTCTTTACAACCTTGGATTGCCGGGCTGCTTGGCTGGTCCCATCTGAAACATATACCTAGGCTAGTTGGTACCCGATTATTTTTTGACTAACCATATCCAAATCAAAAAATTAAAAAAAGAAAAGTATCCTTTTCATATCCATACTCGATATTTGAAATACCGCAAAACTCAAAAATTAGGGGATGTACACCGAGTAGTAGGTATTGTGCAATGGTGGGGTTTATCCAAAATATCAGATACCTAAATGGAATCATAGATAGCAATCAAATTTCTAAGTAATAAATGCAAGTTTTCCTCCTCATACGTCAAACATTTTCCCAAGAACATGAAAAAGAAATGAATAATCAGACAAAGCCACTTATCTTTCTACAACTAAGCGACCTAATCCTTTACACAAGCCAAAACTCTATGGACAAGTTTCACAAATTTATCAGCATATGCAATTCAGAATCAACTTCGACTCTCTCAGATGCTAAAATTGCTTGATCATCATATAAAGGCTCATTATTGCCTTGTGGCCCTGGTTTGACCCAACTAACGTTCTTTGATGCATGTATTATCCCTAAGGATGTCTTTCAACCTTCTCACTCTTTTATTGATGCACTCCTTTGGGAAGTAGAGGAATATGAACGGAAGTCTGAAGCTGATAGCTCTCTATAATCCTTGCGAATGGACCAAAGGATCTCAGCACATCTCTTCATACTAGGTCTGTTTTGTCTACGAGGAGCCAAACACTGCAATGCTAGTTCAAGTATCTTTTCTAGGGCCAGATTATTTGCAGCAGTCTTATCTAGTCTTGGGTCCAAGACCGAGATGGCCTCTCCGTCAACAAATTTCTTCATAGCCTGCACTTTTAACAAACCAAGTCACATTAAAGTAATAAAATATCTTACCCTCGGTTAACGACAAATATAAGTAACTTAATTTAGGTGCAATCTTAAGAGAAGGTGCTAAACATCAGAATGTAGATGATTTTGTTTTTCATTAACTTATAAAACATGATTAAACATCACTAAGTAAAATTGAACAATATAGGCAAAGGGAAACACACCCATTTTGCAGTTATTCGCTCCCTGAGTTCAAATTTTGGTTCAATGGGACGTCTACCTGTGACAAGTTCAACAAGCAAAACGCCAAATGAATAAACATCACTCTTTTCAGTTAGTTGATAAGTTTTCAGGTATTCAGGATCCAAGTAGCCAGCAGTCCCCTTAACTTGGGTGGATACATGGGTCACGCCAGAATCACTGTCAGGTGCCTGTCTAGCAAAACCAAAGTCAGCTACCTTAGCTCGTAAATTTTCAGTGAGGAGAATGTTGGAAGATTTTATATCTCTATGAATGATAGGACGATCTGCAAAGGAAATGCAATATACAGTGCCAGTAAGATCATTTAGAGCATTCTATATCATCAGGGACAAACAACTTTAAACTTTTCCATGACTGAAATGATTTTGGTGATAAAGTCTGATAAGTGATGATTAAGGAATTTATACCTATATACATATGTAGATAGGTGATAGCGTGGGCCACATCAATTGCAATGTCTAGCCGAGAAGCAAGGTCCAGAATGTTTCCACGAATGCCTGCAATAATCCTTTGATCAAGTTCCAGATACTAAGAGCTCATGCGCATGGCAATGAAAAACCACAGAATAGATAAAATCAATAGAAAGAAACTCACAATCTAAATGCTCTCTGAGGGTTCCATTCGGAACATACTCCACAACAACTATTCTCTCATCTGCTTGCTCCAAATATCCATAGAACTTGACCAAGTTCAAATGTTCGACCCGTGATAATGTTTGGATCTCACTTTGGAACTCGACGCCCAAATGCTTCTCATATACACTCTGCAAAGCAAGGCAATTTAACCAAGAACATTTCGAATGTTTATTATCTACGAAATGGTGACACAAACAAGCAGAGGAATGCTAAAACAAAAAACAACCTTCTTGGCACGCTTTATTGCAACAACAGTTCCATCCTGGAGTTTTGCCTTGTAGACCGTCCCAAAACCCCCTTGGCCAACCTTGAAAGCAGGGGAGAAGTTTCTTGTGGCTTGGAAGATTTCCTCCATGGTGAAATTCACATTGCAAGGCTCTTTCCCCTGGGTTGACTTATATGAACTGATACTGACACCTCGATTTGAACCACGGGTTCTCCGACTATCAGCTCCCGAAGCATCCGATACTACTAAGAAAAACATGGAATTATTTATTTTAATTCATCCACTCTATTTGATCAGCGCAAAAATAACTTTACCTAAACGTAAAACTCGAAAGTCCCTACCATTTCTGAAAGATATGCAGATGCTAAAGAATTAAGAGAATGATAAAAAATAGTGACCCCAATTGCAATGCATTCACCATCAACTAAGCAACTTCCTATATTCCAACAAAAAACCACGGGCCTTCAATAAAATCTATAAACTGGGAGCACAAAGTTCTGCATTCATATTGATATTGAATGTTCTGCCAAATTTGTGAAAGTAATCCAGAAGGGCGTTTTCAAACTATCCCACTAAACAAGAATGGCTTGCCCAGCTAGCAGAAAAAGCAAATTTTAGTTTAAATGTTACCACTCAAACATAGCAACACACGAAGGGGAAGAAAGTGGGGCAGGGAAGGTGAGCACTCTTCATACCGTAGCTAAGGAAAAAAAATCATGATTTGAGAATAGGGGCATCAAGAAATGCTCACCCACTATAAAAAAATCAAGCTAGGATTCAGAATCGAAGAAATTATAAATTCAAAGTAGGTATCTCGCTCGAAACGAGGGATTCATAGGACGCCCTCAAAAAGGCTAGTTGACCATTCCCACAAAAAATTCCTACTTCAATCAATTGCTTCATATTTCTACTGTTTTCTCAGCAGCCAAACAGTATGGACGGCCTAAAAAAAACACCCCTAGATGCATAAGATCAAAACTAAGGAATCAGACTCAAACTTCAGATCCAAAGAACAAAGAGAAGCACGCACACATTCTCCCCCAACAACAAAAACCAAACAGAATCGCCATTTCCCCTCTATATTCTATAGTACAAACAGAGAAAATGAAACTACCGGAAGAAGCCTTGAACTCCTCAGAATCCACGAAGCTCTTTGAGTTACTCGTCTCCGGCGGGGTGAAGCAAGCAACGAAAATCCCGGCCACTGATCTGGCGGCAGCTGCCAGCGGGTGCCAGCCGGAGTTTGACTTCTCGCCGGTGCCCACCTCGGAAGAGACATAACTGGACGAGTATCCGTGGTCCGGCGTGCTCTGGTGGCCGGGGCTTGGGGTCCGGCGACGGGAATATGGAGTTAGGCTTTTCATTTGACAGAGACAATTGGCGGGCAGCTAGCGGTATGTTGTAAGAGAGCTTCAACCGAAGAAAAGAGCAACGCTGCAACGACTTAGTTTTTTTTTTTTTTTTAATTTCAATTTTAATATTAAAAGGTGGGTGACGCTAGCGTGCGCCGTCCGTGTAAGTTACGGTTTACATCCCGAAATTTGGTGGTAGATGGGCAGAAAATGACTATTGACTTATTATCTCTTAAACAAAATAAAAAGAGAAAAATTAAAATAATTATATAAAATAATAATAATAAATTTAGTTTAATATTATTATTAATACATATATATTAGTATAAATTTTTATTAAATTAAATTTTTTTATAAATTATTTCAATTTAGTGTATATTTTTTCAATAAAATAATTATGTTAATTAAGTTACATAAGCTGTTAGACGTATATTAAGTTAAGTTATGTCAGTATTTTTGTTAACGATAAAATATTTTATTAATGAAATATATTCAAAAATAAACCAACAAATATTTCAAAAAATTTTTAATTTAAACTTTTTTAAAGATTAAAATAGTAATTTAGTCTTTTTTTTCATAAACATAAAAATGATACTAGTACAAAAAAATTAAACTTTATATCATTAATTTTTAACTTTTTTTCTTGTATTCTTTTAATTTTCATCATGAAAAAATTTAGTGAAATATTATTTAAAATATTTATGTTTCTGCATAACTTCTGGATTGAAATAATTAAGTTTTAAGTTTAAATGAAAAATAAATTAAGTAAAATTCTCAAGTAAATAATATTGTTTTCATATATGTTAGAATAATTATACATATAATATTAAGAAAAAGGAAATATTGGGTACATTTTTTTCATGCATTTTATAATTTATAAAAATACAAGCTTAAGGTAAAAAAGATTTATATCCTAGAAAGAACTTTTTAATAAATATTTCAATGATTGGAAACAAAAAGACAACAAATTATTGGAAGTGTTACAAGTAGTTGGGAATTTAGAAAAGCTTTAAACTTTAGAATATATATTAAATTTGGAGACTTTTTCAAAGTTTGATATATATATATATATATATATATATATATGAAGACAAACTTTTGATGACCTTGTGAGTTTTGACTTGAAAAATACAAGGCATAAAAATGGGTTATATAATTGTAAAATTTGTAAATAAACGGATAATTTCCACCCAAAATAGTACTTTAATATATAATTAAAAATTATATAATCCTTAATATTTAAGAAATATTGTTTGTATAAAATAAATTTCTAGCTACCATAGACCAGTAGCTGGGGAAGTGTTAACTTTCAATTTCAATCCTTTGGTGGCTCCGCTTCATCGTTGGCCCACCATGCCACCACATAAATGAATCAGCCCAATTCAATCCTATCTTTAAAAAATGAAAATTTATTTCATTTTCTTCCTTAAGCCATTCATTTATTTTTATTTTATACCATAAATTAAGGAGAAAATTATTTATTAGTGTTTAACAGGGCACTAAATTCTCACATAGTACCCATGTTCTTATATGGTGCTATGCACTGTTCATAACTTTTCTTCCCTTTTATTTTTTATAAAAAATAATTATGATTATGATTATAATTATAATATAATAATAATTTTTTTATAATAGAATAATTTTTTTATAAAGAATAAAAACAAAGATCAACAATATATGGCTTATAGAGAAATTTAGTGGCCATGAAATACCATATAAAAATCTAATGTCCCATTTCACACCAATAAATATTTTTTCCTAAATTAAGCATCCTTGAAGTATAGTTTATATAAAATCTATATTACTTACTAAATAGACCTCATTGTGAGTCGTGTTTCAATTTATTTTATGTAAAAATTTATTAAATTCTAAAATTAGATCATTTAAAAATTAAAAAAAAAAAAAGCTGGGAGTTGAATCCATAATCAATTCTACTACTATGTTAAAATTATAATATAGGTAAAGTTTTGTAAATGAGCATCATAGTTTCTTGAATATGAAAAAACCTATTTACAAATAATTTAAATATGATATATATGAAAAAAAAACAATATCCTAAAATATTTATAATATATATAACACAAAATTTAAAATTTTAAGATATTTTGTTAAACTTTCTTTTAAATAGATTTTTAAGTACTTAAAAATGTAAAATACTCACATACTAAACACACCTAAAACTTTGTATTTCTTTTACGGCTGAAACTGTGTTGAGAAAATATAATTAAGAAATTAATGGTTTAATAAATAGTTCCTTTTAATTTTATTGCAAAATGTATGACAAAAGTCAAATTTTAAAACTATAGCGATACACAAAAAATAAAATTCCATGCAATAACGTAATAATTAATTGATCCATAGTACTACACAGCCTAGAGCTATTTATTTTAAAAATCTTACAAATTTATTTTTGTTATATGACATAAAAATTTACGAAAATGCATGAAATTGTTAATTAGTGAGATATCATTAACTTCTAGACCTACATTTTCACATTAAATATTTATGCATAATTCAATAAAAAACTATATTGTTAAAATCACAGTTGATTAGAAAACAAAACGAAACTGGAAACGAGTTATTTATTTGTTGAGAATGATTTACCAATAAATTTAATCCCAAATTCTAATGCCAGAAAAGGTCGTTGGTGAGAGACTTCAAATAGGGTCCCACAACTGCCGCTATTTCATACTGTCACTCTCTCAGTTACCCACCGGCCACCGTTAAGATTCAAATACTTCAACTCTTCCCACTTGCTTTGGTACTCTTTCCATAGACTTTTCTTGTGATAAAATTTGCGAGTGTCGGTGTGGTTTTTTTTTTACACCAAACAAAAAATTGAACTGTGTTTTAGTCGTTTGGTTAGTAGGAAATAAGTTAATAATAATAATAATAAATTGCTTAATTTGCTATTAGTTGAGTTAGTTATTATTTTATGAATACTAGTATTATTTAATTGGATATTTAATTATAAAATTGAGTATTCAGTTATTCATTAAAAAGGACTAAGTGTTATTTAACCGAGTATTTAATTGTATTGAAAAAATAAAAAATTGAGAAAGTCTATTATATTTTTAAATATTTAATATTATTCTATTATATTTCTTTGATTAGAAGCTAATTAAGTGTTTCGTGCAGGTAAGATGTAAATTTGGTAGCTCTAACATATTATTTAGTACTTGTGTTAGGTGCAATGGTATTTCACAGTGGCTTGAAGATTACAAGAATATTAGAGAAATCCTTCCAATAAAGATGTAGCTGAAACTCAATTACTGATTTGACCTCTATGCAAAGGCCGGAACATCTTCATCATCCTACGATTCCTACCCCAATATCATAAATTTAGCTCTCATTATAGAATCCCAATATCCCAATACAAAACTGGAAGCTCAAAATTACATGCAAAAATCGCGTTGAAATTCAGTCAAAAAGCTCAAAATCGGTCTATGATGCAAAGCAAGCATTATAGTTCTATATTACCTGAGAGTTTAAGTTGACATGACCATACATATGGGTGGACAACCTTTAACTAATGAAATAGTCTTTTGGTTAAATTATGTCCACTTTCATCATTTAATATTAGAGCAGGGTTCTTGGGTGTGTGAGATGTGAGCGCATGCGACTCGTGTGCCCGAGTCGATCCTCACGTGGAAGGTGTCTCAAGATGCGTGAGATTTGTGTGAGACATGTGGAAAGCGTATTCTTCTAAGACGAAGGGAATTGACTCAAAGTGAACATTATAGTCCCACATCGCTTGAGAGTCCAAGCCGAGATAGTCATTGTGATGCCTAAATTTCTAGAAAAAAAAAAGAGCTCGAAATTAAATAACACAAATTTTATGGATCAAGTGGCAAATTTAAAACTTTCAAAATTTACAAGATGGTCCTGTAACCCCTTAAATATGCAAAACGAAACCTTTACCCCCATTTTGAAATTTCCGCCGCCTATACCTAAAAAACACCCCTCTCTCTATCGTTCACTCTTCTCCACCATGAGCTTTGCCACTGCTGTCCACCGTTCGTCGCCATGAAAACCAACTATATTGTGGCTGTTTGCTGCTCATTCACAAAGGATCCACAGTCCGTGTAGCAGCCATTATTTTCATGATACAACCCATTTGTGCCACCCAGAGTCTGCTATAACTTGGTCCTCAAGGTTTCACTCATTGTAAGTCAGATTTATACATCATTTAGGCAAGAAAACTGAAATTTAGGGCATTTTATTTTTAATTTTTCTTATGAACAATGGAGAAAAAACACCCATAATGGAATTTCAATTGAAGTAGACTTGGTGAATAGATGTATTTGGTTCACAACTCTTGACTTTGGGTAACTAAAAATTTCAAATTTGGGGGAATGGACGTTTTCAAGAATTTTAGAAAAGTTGGGTTAGTTGAATGAAAATATAAATGTAGAAATTCTAAATAGGAATTTTCACTTTATTCAATTCAATGGGTTGCAGTCTGTTAACCTTGAATTTGATCTAAGATATTAGTTCTTTAAGGAATTTGAGAAAAATGAGTAATTTCCTCTTAATGTTTCCTTGCTTTGTTATTCTTGGGTTTTTGGTCCTGTATATAGATTTTTGAAAGCTTGAAATCCTTACATTAGGATTAAATTCCCAGCTGAATGATTCTTAAACCTTATTAATTTTCCTGGCACTTCAAAATGAAGGGTTAGAAAGTTAGAATCTTTTATATTATGTTACCATCTTCATCTGTGAATAATGGAGTTTAAGTTCTGTTTCATTTTGATTGCTATTCACAATTGAGAATTTCAAACCAAATTTGGAAGTGTTTGATTATTCTAGTCCAAGATTAATATTCTTTAGATTTTTCGTGTCATCTAAAGTTGATTCTAAATTTGACCTTTTTATTCCCAAAATTATCAGCCTTGTAAAGTTTGGCTCTTACAGCCTTGGAAAATTTTAAACCCTTTTTGGTGGTTAATCCTTATTAAATAGATTAATAACTCACTTACATATTTTCATTTTTAGTTATAGTGGTTATGTTAGGAGACAGTGTAAATTCAGGATGATAATATGATAAGTGTACATGTTATAATTATAAGGACGCCTAAAATAAAATCTTCAGACTTGAATCTATCTTAAAGTTGAGTTTGGGTGAAAGATAATCACCTCATTACCTATAGTTTGAGTAGTGAGTAGATATCTACTTATCTCTGAATGCATGAATATTTAAATTCTATTTTATGATTTAATTATATTATTTAAGCATGATTTAGGATTTTTTTAATAAAGCAAAATATATATATATATATATATATATATATATATATATGTGTGAATTTATGATTCTTTCCCATATTATGTGTTTTTCCCAATGTACGTCTGCAAGGTAAATAAAAAAAAAATACAGCTGATAAAGTTCCTTTCTTTTTAGAGGTCATGTTGAAACAAAGCTTATTTCCCTAAAAAAACATTGCTTGATTAAAATTTAATATCCAACTTAACCATTGTACCTTCTAAAGAAAATTCAATTGGATCTTAGTGATATTTCTAAGTCAGACTTTCCTCTCATTAGTTAAAATTTCATATTTAGTCATGGTTGTAATTTAAGAAACTAATGTATTATGTACGTGTTCTTACGAATAGGGGAGCCTGGAACTAGCCATCAGAACCAATTCGGTCTTGAAGTGGAGAGCGGTTGAGAATAATTGCTTCACCTTTTTAATTGTGTTGTGATTGGACTTTTACTTATTTCTGGATGCCTAAATCATTAAAGTTTACTTTGTAATTCAATGATATTATTTGAATATGAATTAAAAGTGGTTTGAGTAAAGTGAGAAATTATTACTTTATTTCCAAGTATGAATTGTTTCTTATAGTGTTTATGGGAAAGCATGAACTGTATGAGATTTATGAAATTTATTTAGAACCGTATTGTGGGATCCGTAGTAGAGTGGTGGTAGAACCACTAGGTGCACCTAAGTCACAACCTTTATCAGTTGAGGACAGTTTCTGATAAATGGTACTTCTGTCAGTGAGTACAGTTCCTAACAGAAGGTTGAGTTTTATTATGAATGGTTTCCTCCGGATAAAAATGCTCCAGAAGGAAACAGGAAATTTAGTATTTCCCTTCGGTGAGTGCAGTTCCCGAAGGTGAGGATCGGGTTACCCTCCAGTTGAGTTTTATCCTCTGAAGTGGGAATACTGTTTTCTCAGTTTGCGTTCTCCCCTTGAATCATTATGGATCCTAGGAATTTATAATTTTCTTTACTGAAATATTTTCTGAGTACAACCACTCCTTGAACTGCATATTATTAATATTATTGTAATATGATTGTGAAAAATAAATTATTTTAATTTCTAGATATAAGGTGCATTAAATGCATATTATATTAAAATTATTTCTTTAAGTACTGAAACGAGATTTCACATGATTTAACTGGTAATTAGTGATTTTCCTTAAGCTTTGTCTGCTCCCTTTGAACCCACTGATTGAATTGGTAAGCACCATTCTGAGTAAAAGTGGAGTATTTTAGAGAATAGTAGATATTGTTGGATAGGTTGATTTCTTTTGCATTTCTGAATAAGGGTTTTGGTCTGTAATAATGATAATTGCATAGTATATATGTAGTTAGTAGATACAGTCCATATTGGACTCCTTTATTATTTTCTATTTAAGCCACTGAGACTTTTGATTGATGGTAGGCCTGTCCACCTTATTTTTTATCATATTTATACCCTGGGATAGTCCTTATTTCAGGAAAAATTCTGTCAAAATTTTTATTAAATTATTAACTTAAAATTTTTTATGAAAGTATATTTAATTTTTATTATTCATTTAAATATGAGTGTTAATGATATTAATTACATGAGTATTTTAGGCTGGTAGGTAATTACATGAAGGTAATTTCCTACGCCGGTCACAAGTCCTAAAGTGGGGCATGACATTTTCCCAATGTATTTATGGGAAGGCGTGAATTGAGTAAAATTTCTGAAGTTGAATTTAGAACTTTGTTCTGGAATCCGTAGTAGAGTGGTGGTAGAACCACTAGGTGCACTTAGGTTATAATTTTTATCAGTTGAGAACAGTTCCGGATAAAAGGTACTTCTGTCAGTGATTGCAATTCCTGGTAGAAGATTGAGTTTGAAATAAATAGTTCCTCCAGATGTGTGAAATTCCTGAAGGAATTGGTTAGGTGAATATTCCCTTCTGTGAGTGCAGTTCTCGAAGGTGAAGATCAGTTTGCCCTCTCCAATTAAGTTTATCTTCTGAATGGGAAGACAGATTTCTCAATTTGGGTTCTTCCATTTGATTAATTATGGATCTTAACATTTTTGTGAACACTAGTAAATTATTTCTAAACTTAAATATCTCTTGTGAAAATATTATCAAATATTGTTATTAATATTATCATATATATAATTATTTTGTTTTTCAGATGTAAGGTATATCACGTGCACAGTATTACTTTTCAGTTATATCTTTATATTTTGAAGCATTAATTTGAACATAATGATTTTTACGATAATGTAATTTACATATGGGACTTTATGCATCCCTTGGTAAATATTTATTACATTCATTGAATCAGTGTGACTCACCTATTTAATTTTTAATATTTTTCAAATCAATCTTTTGGCGAACTTCCTTCAACTCTGCTCATACTCTTTAAGTCTGCTAACTGAATTGGTAGGCACAACTCTAAGTAGTAGTGGAGTATATTTTAGAAAAACTGTGAACAAATGTTGGATATGATATTTTGCATTTTGAACAATGGTCATGATTTATAATAATAATAATTGCATAGTTTTTATGTAGTTAGTATATATAATCCATAATTGACTCATTTATGATTGTTAATTTAGGCCATAGAAGCTATTTGAATTTTGGTAAGCCTATTTAGCTTATGAATTTTTATTTGTATCATGGGATAACCCATATTTTATAAGAAACTCAACCAAAATTCTTATAAAATTTAACATTTGAAAATTTTATGTTAAGGTTGATTTGTTTTTTTAATTATGAAATCTGTAGCTTGTTTTTAAATGCATCAAGAGTATTGAATATTTTAAACCGGTACGTTATTACCTAAATGATAATTTTTTTACACCATGCCTTAAAGTAGAACGTGACAATCATGTACATGAGTGGGTAACTCTTAACTGATAAATTAATATTTTAATTGAATTAAGCTACTTATATCAGTTTACTAGTCTACCATGGCGATTCCACCATGGATGCTCGCCAAGGAGCGAGAAGGTGCTTCAGCACCTACCCAATGCCCACTTGCTTCCCCTAGTCAATGCGGTCAGGGGAGGCTCCACACCAAATTTAATTTGTCTTTTTTTTTCATTATGACTCTATTTTAACTCCTAATTTTGATATATAATTTTTGAAACATTTTTATATGTTTTATAAAATATAATCATAATTTATATATATATAATTATTGAGAAAGTTATTTTGTGCAACCTCAAGAGACATCATTGCTTATTTAGTATTATTATAAGGGACAATTTTAAAATTATTTAAAATAAAAAAAGTAAATATCATTAAATATTGTTTTAAATACATATATAAATTTAACACAAATATTTTGATGTACTCTCAATTATGAGAAATTTTGTACTCTCCTTGTTATTATTATTGTTTGTATTTCTATACACTCAACCTTATTCTTTAAATATTATTATATTATTTTATAAATTTATTATAAGTAAAGATGATATTATTATATTATTAGTTAAACTCAATGTTAGGGATTTAATTCTTACTTTTTTCCTAACGCTAAAATATTATTTATCGATAAATATAAAAAAAAAGACAATAGATAGTGATTTCATTTGAGGTTTAAAGTATGGTGTTATATATGTTATTTACGAGTTTTGTTATTTCATAACTTTTTATTTTTATTTTTGTTTTTGTTTTTATTTTTTATTTTTTTATAAATTTTATTTTAAGAAAGAATTTAAAATTATTTTTATAACACAAGTATTTAAAAATATAAAAAAATTTTAGATTATTTTAGATTCTTTCTTAAAATAAAAACAAAAATAAAAACATAAAAAGCACTTTAAGTTATTAACTCAATGACTACTTTTATCATTGCCATCCAATCGGACGGTATCCCAGCCTTTTTGAGTTGGGATTTTTTTTTTTGTAAATTTATATTATCCAAAAATATTTAGATTATCCTATTTTATTTAACTTTTTTTTAGAAGAAAACATTTTATTTTCTTGCGAAAAGCAAATCTGGCACAAAGGCTAGGATCTGCACTCCATCCAACCCACTTATTTCATTACATTAATGACATGTTTGGTGTGCTGTCTATAAACTTATACAATACAATATTCATTTATCATATCTTTGATTAGGCATTGAATTATATAAGTTTATCCAATCAACTTATTTAATATGTCAATATGGTACTATTCAATCATACTAAGAGTAGCTTAATTAAATTAGATAAGCACAAATCTTATAACAAATAGATTATGATGGATAATAATGTCTTGATAATCCTCCCATGCCAATATATTTTTTCAAAATAAACAATATTAAAAAGATAAATGAACATAAAAGATATGCACTATTTTAAAAAATGTTTAAAAATTTAAGAGACATGTATGTATATAAATTTTTAAAATAAAAATAATAGAATAATTACATACTTAGATTCATTTTTTATACTAAAACTTAGATTTAAGTGGATAAATTTTGTGAATATCATTGAGTAAGGTAAAATACTCAATCCTATAATTAAAAAATAAGATAAAAATAAATCAAAAAAGTGAAAAGAAAAAAAAATACAGAAGTTAAGGTGAAACTTGAATTAAAAGCAAAAGTACAATTAAGGAGGTACTGTTATAGATCGGATCCATTACAACTCACAAAGGTTGGGATAAACTTGAGGGGTAAAGTAATAGGGGCTTAATATGTCATATTGCACGTGATGTGTTTGGTGGGTCCCACTCGTATATGATGTGTCTCTGGGCCCCATTTTTTGCTCCACGTGTAAATTTTTCATTTACCCATTTAAGTAGCGTTTTGGTGCCCAACTTTAAAGACGGGCACCTTAGAATTCTCCCACAGATATACTAGTGTCCAACGTACAAGAAAAATTCTATGCTACATCCCCTACCCAACCTCCTTCTCATGCCATCTTAAACTTTTATTTTGTCGATTTGTTATATTTTGTATTTTTTGTCTTGATTTTTTTTACTTTTTAACATCAATTAAGTATTTACTATCTCATATATTTTTTTAAAAATTTTTTAAAATGCTTTTATATTTTTTAAAAATTTTTATACTATGAATGAATAGTGTCAAAAAATTTATGGATGAATAGTATAAAAAGAATATAAAAAATTCTTAAAAATATTTAAAAACATTTTAAAAAATTTTGAAAAAATTATATGACCTAAATAATAATTAATTAATGTTAAAAAGTAAAAAAAATCAAGATAAAAAATTAAAAAAATATCAAATTAGAGTGCCGGAAGCTATGGTGCAGCACATTTTTTGGCTGCGCATCTCCCTTATTCAAAAATGACTAGTGACAGAAAAACCACCAGTTATAGTACCCGTCTTCATACAATTCATCTGATTTCTTCTTTCATTGGCCCGAGCAACATTCTTAACGTAGCATATAGTTCGAAAGTTTCAGGGTGGGATCTATCACAGGATACAAATGAATGTACTTGGTCAGCAATCTCTATCCAGCTACAACCTGGGACTTTTGAATTGCACTTGTCAGTGTCACCCATCATTTTGCGTACTGTAGCCACATCACACCAATGTCTATCAGAAGCATAAATGTTAGACATTACAGTATAATTCACACTCTTCTTTGGCTCTATACTGAACAGCTTTTCTGCAGCCCATTTGGCCAGTCCTATATTTGCATGGACTTTGCAAGATCCCATAAATGCTCCTAAAGTGTTTGACTCAGGTTCAATTGGCATTGACCTCAAGAATTCAAAAGCCTCGTTTATAAGACCACATCGTCCAAGAAGGTCAACAAGGCAGGCATAGTGCTCTGTTTCAGGTTCAATGTGATAGACATTGGTCATTAATCTAAAGTAATGAAGCCCCATAGTTACAAGGCCACTATGAGCACAAGCAGAGAGAACACCAAGGAAAGATATTTGATCTGGTATTATGCCACAAGATAACATCTTCTCAAACATCTTAGCTGCTTCTTTGGCAAGACCATGGAATGCATATGCATTTATCATTGAAGTCCATGTGATAAGATCAGGCTCCAAAACTAAGCTGAAACACTTATATGCACAAGCAATGAAACCACATTTGGAGTATGCAGTTAATAAAGAATTGGCAACAGATATAAATTCTAGAAATCCGAATTTAACTGTACAAGCATGAGCTTGCTTGGTTTCAGTAATGGCAGAAGCATACCCACATGAACTAAGGGTGCTGGAAAGAGTCAAGTCATCAGGATAAGTTTCTTCACGTAGCATGTCCCTGAGAAGCTTCAGAACCTCATTCCCATGTCCATTCTTCCCACACCCAACAATTAAGGTGTTCCATGACACTACTTTTCGAATTGCCATATTGTCAAAAACCCAAAGTGCATCAGTTATGTTTTCATTTCTTGCATAGATGTTGATCAGCGCAGTAGCCACTAAAACATCTGAATCAAATGACAGTTTAAGAATAAGACTGTGAATTTGCTTTCCATAATCATAATATTCAAAAGTACCACATGAACTGAGCAGGCTACTAAACGTGAACTCGTCCCCATTTACACCTTCCAATCGCATCAAGTTGAAGATGCTACAACCCTCCTGAGGTAAACAATTCAAGGCATAGCATGAAATCATCACATTCCACGTAACAAAATCTTTAAACAGAACACAACTAAAAACCCGTCTTGCATACTCAATTAAGCCACATTTTGCATACAAATCAATGAGGGCACTACCCACAAAACAATCCAAATCAAATCCCAGTTTCACTGTAAAACAATGCAATTGTGTGCCCAATTCAATATCATTCAACTGAATGCAAGCACCAATCAAACCATTAAATGTTATATCATCCGGAACAGCCTTTTCCATGATCATCCTTTTAAAATAGGAAAAACCCAAGTGTGGATTCGAGTCATTGTTACCACCACAGTCAACAATACCCCAAATCAGAATGTTCCACGACACTACATTTCTCACACGCAATTCTTCAAACAGTCTCTCTGCATCTGCAATTTCCTTACATTTAAAATAAGCATTCAAGACCTGATTTTGCAAGGACAGCATATTACATAATCCCGTCTTTAACAAATGTGCATGTAGTTGTTTCACTTCAGGAAGAAAACCCTTTTTGGCAGAGACTTTGAGAGCATTAGAGCAAAACCAATGCACTGTTTCAGGGTCCCTGAAATGGGTTTGATCAGGGAATGGCACTGAAGCTGTGAGTCGGCTCACAAAGAGAGATTCATTAGTTTGACTACATGGGTGGAATTGATATGAAGAATTGCTGAAGTGTTGAGTGACAAGTGGAAAAGGGATTGGTGGGAAAGGTAGCTTCAATTTGAAAAGGAGGGCTGGGAGTGAATGTGAGCAGTGCTTGCAGAGCATAATACGAGCACCAAAACACGGATAGATTTTTCATGTGAGAGATTTGTGTATAGATTGAGCATTGAGGGGTCCATTGCCTGCTATAGATTTTCCCCCTTTTCTTTTTAATGTGCTGTTGTTGTATATTAGTTATTAGTTTTTTTTTTAAATGTGGTTTCACCTTTAAATAAAAATTTTAAATTTTAATTATCAATTACTTTATTATTTCTTAAAAAAACACTATATAAATAATAATAATATAAAAAATTTATCATGATATTGATTAATTTAATATATTGATCAATATTCCAAAATCATATATATTAATATAAATAAATTGTATATTTTTAATTTTATACTACTCAACTTTAATGTACGGATATTTTTATGAATTATAATTGGATTGAGTAAATTATTTTTGGTGTTTAAGGCATATTATTTCATGCTATATGAAAATGTTCATTCTCTTTTAATGTATAAGATAATATTTTAGAATTGAGAAATACCATATATGTTTTGAATAAAATTGTCACTCGTTTTTTTTTTCCCACATTCGTTCATGAAACGGATTACATCATGTTCAAAACATCATAAGTCTGGCTTCTGAGACAAACAAAGACAACAATACAGTCAAAGGCAACAAATCTAGAACCCACCAGCAGAAATATAACTTAAAACACATATAAGAAGAAATTTTGAAAGACCATAGCCAAAATGACCGAAACTATTCCATGAAGAGGAGGGCTTCTAAAGAGAGAAATTTTTTCAAAAAAAAAAGTAGAAATTGAAGAAAAACTCTACATGAAAATAAATGGGTGTTGCTAAGTTATAATATCTTACTGCTTTTACCTCTTCTTTTTTTTTTATATTATGTGTCTTTTATATTATTTTTATTTTAAAAAAATCTAAAAAAATTTAAAAATTTGTCAAAAAATGTAAGAAATAAAAAATAGACAAATAATGCAAAAAAAATTATGAAAAATAAAAATAATAGAGTACCTTAAAAAAAAAAAGTGCTGGAAAATTAACACTATGAAAGAGGCTGATGAAGCCTAAATCAGCCTGTGACGGTCTCCATCTTAACGGGCTGGTGCCTTTTTAAATGGGTCAAGAAATCCAAATCCAGTTTGCAAAGGTTTGCGATTTAAATGGGCAATTTCACTTGTTTTCGTTAAACCAGATAAATGGGTCAAAAATGGGCTAGCTCAAATAGTATACTCATCGTTAAATCCAAAGTTAATTTTAATGACAATGCTCAGAATGTGGTATTTATATATTATTTTTTTCAAGGTTTAAAATATCTTTTAGAATAAAATAATTTAAATGTTTTATTTGATTTTACAAAAAAAAATTAAGTCAAGATATTTAGATTCAAATACAGTTATTTTAACAATTTATACATAATTTATAAATAATATTATTCAAAAGGTCAAAAAAAAAGTTGGTGAAAGTACTCTATTTTTATATTTTTTAGGTGTTTTAAAATTACTAAATTAATTTTTTATTACTATGAAGTGTCAATTGGGTATCATACTTTAATAGGGTGCTCTCATCACATCTCTATTCTTGTTGATAACTTGACATGTGGTGTGAGAGACTTAAATAAGAAACATATTGCTCATGGATAATATATTGAAATATGAAGTCTTAAATTCTTAATAAGTACTTAGAAATAGTAATACCATTAAAATATTATTTTAAAATATCAAAACTATATACTCTTCAAAATATTATTTTAAACTATGATATTTGAAGATAATATAAAAAAAAATACTTTTGAAAAAATAAAAATGCTAACGTACTTTAGACATTGCATGTACAGAGTACAGTCAAATAATATCATATCCGATGGGACATAAAATATACACCTGATTTGTGGAGAAAAGAAAATTGTGCTTTTTACTTTTTCTTTCCCTTGTTTTTGGGTAAAAGAGTCTTTTTTCTTCACATCAATAAATTTTTTAAATAAACATCATTAAAAAAATAGTAATAATATATATACATTATTTTATTTTATATTATATTATTTTATATCTTATTTTTAATTATTAATATATTATAAAATAATATTAATAAATTATAATAATAATAAAATAATAAATATGATAGGAGGGATATGAATAATAAAAAAATAATATATAAATATAAGTATTCTTCAAAAAATAATGTTTAATACTTGGTTTAATGAGCACCCACAAATAATATAAATACTATTGCTGCATTAGCTTTATTTATGTCACAAGAAAATAAATTTAATGGGCATAACTTCATTATTGAAAAGCACTTATAAGAGAGAGAATTACCTAATGTCTCTACTTATATTTTTTATGAAATCATTTTGTATTTTTTATGTGAGACTTTTTAACATTCTTAATCACTTCCGAGGTGATAAATATTGCATAGTTCTTCCTATTACAATAATAGGTCTAAATTCTTTTTTTTGTTGTGAGTAACATGGCTCTGATATAAAGAAGAAATCCAGTGAGTCTAACTTCACTCTTAAAAATGCGCTTACAATAAGGAGATTGCCTTTACTTATATCTTTCATGAAATCAGCCTATACCTCCAATGTGAGATTTTCCAACAAATAACATAAATCTATACGGTCTTTCAAAAAAAATGATTAGGTTATTTTGATAAATACTTCCAACCAACCCCAAACCTTTTACTGATTAACATCTTAGAAGATTTCACAAAACCCTTATCACTTAGTTCTCGACTTTTTGAAAATATATTAGCTGATGAATTAGTAATTATTCTTGTTTCTTTAGTACCTTTAGTGGTTCCTAGCCAACATTTAAGTTAAAAATAAATTAATCAAGTTAAATATAGTTATAAAGAAACTAACCTAAGCAAAAAAGGTTAAAACATTTTTTTGTAAGATAAAAATAAACTTTTCGTATGTTGTTAAAAGACAAAGAAATCTTTTGAAATGCTAAGAAGACCAGCTGCTGCAACTCTATTTATACCTCGAAAAACACTTATTGCCTTTTAGTCTTTGGGATTCACGATAACATAATTAAAGAAGACATTTTTCATGCACTTATATTCAAATGAGCATTTTTTTAAAGAAAAGACTACTTGGGAATATGCATCATAGCAAATCAAAGCTTGCATGCTGGCCATCCTAAAAGCAAGTCTCAAGCTACACAAACAAAATGTAGAAAAGCTCATATAATCTGTCAAAGGAATAAACGAACAAGTAGAACATGCATAGAGCAAAAATTCAAAATGTGCAGAAATTAAAGTTACAGGCCACCATTAATGATTGGACTTGGGATTTCAAACGGCCACATTTCAAATTTCAAGAGGTTCCAATGACTAGAAGGCTTGGTTATAAATGCAACCAAGATTGAAGCATTGAAGCAGAAGAGGATAAGTGCATTCAAGTGATAAAATCCGTTGTCATAAGCATATTTATTCTTGAGGAGTTATTAAGTGAAAGGCTCTTGTGACTTGTGAGCATTGATTTCTTTGTTAGAGTTTTACTAAGTTCTTGGAGTAAAGTTTTGCTAGTGTAAAACCATATTTTGTTAGGATTTTGAAAGAGTTTTGATGGCTGAAGAGATTTTGGATCTGAGCTATTCTGTTGAGAGAAGAAGAAAAGGCTTGCGATTTGGTGTTCACCTTTCTCTTCAAGGAGGTACTCTTGTATTTTCCCTTGTTGTCTAAGTTGCTTAGGCTGAATCTATCTTTGCTTTTTTCTAATTTTTTTTGGGTCAAATTGGTTTCATTATATTGATTTCTTCCCCACATGTTCTGTTTTTTTTTATTATTATTATTATTATTTTGGTTTGAAATGTAACAATGGTTCGTGTTCTTCTCCGTATGTTGCTAGGGATAGATCTCTTCTTGCTGTATACCTCTCGGTGCAAAATGTGCTTCACTATAATATATTCTTGTTTCATATTGTAGTTTCGAATGTGTTTCACTCGATTTTGTTTTATTATAATATGGTTTTATTTTAGTTCAAACTGATTCTGATTTGTGCTTAAATATGGTTTCAATTTGTTGATACAAGATAGTCTTATTTTTGCTCAAAACATGACACTATATTGCATTTTGAATATGTTTTGTTGGATGGTTCAAATCTGGTTTTTATTTCAAAGCACAATATTGGTATGACGTGTTGAATCCATCGTGCTCTTGCTAATAATATAATGTTGCTTTTGGTTCAAATATGTTTTCTTTGTTGGTTAAAATATGATTCTATCTCTGTTTCATATCATTTTCTTTTCTTAGTTGTTCTTGTATTCAAATCAGTTTTTGGGTTTCTCTTATAAAATGTGATGTTCCAGTTTTTTTTTTTTTTTTATTGTATGTTGTTCATGTTAAAATGAGATACCGTTCCATTTCAAATATGGTTTTTTGTTAAGACTGTGTTGTTTTTCCATGTTGGAGATTTTCCTTTAATTCTTGTAAAATACGATGATGTGTTGTGTCCAAACCTGCTTTGTTCCTTGTTGAAAAATGATGCATTTCTGTATTTATCTTATGTTGTTGCTGTTTCTATATCTTTGCTGTATTGATTGTTGTTTCTATCAAAGTATGTTGATGTTTCTGTATTGCTTGTTGTTCTATAAAAATATGTTGTTGTTTCTTTCAAAAGTTGTGTCATACTTTTCATGGTTTTTTTTTGGAGACATGGTACACCCTTAGCCTTTGAGCTATGCCAGGTAATATTTATTGTTCATTGTTGTGTGTCTTTAATTTTATATTTGGGTGTATAGTGTTTAAATATTTGTTGTGTTGGTTTTATTTCGTTTCATATCTTTTATGGGTTTGTAATTTAATGCTATCATTCTATCCTTCCTCCATCATCCTCATGTAAGGCATAGGACATCCCCTCTGTTCTTGGTTATTTTATTTGTCTCATTTTGCTTAACATTTTTTTTTTCTTCTTCTTTTACTATCTATTGTTTTGAATCTTGCCAATGGAAAGTGAGGTGCCAGCACACCTTGCCGAAAGAAATTATAATAAAAATAAAAAAGGGAGATTTTGAATGTTTAGGCTCCAAGGACCCTTTTCATAAAAAGGTTTCAAATGTCAAACTAAAGTGTATTTTTTGGAAGGGTTTCAAAGGCTCAATTAAAGTGTATTTTTTGAAAAGTTTCAAAAGCTCAATTAAAGTATATTTTTAAAAGGTTTCAAATGTCTAATTAAAATGTTGGTTTCAAAGGCTTGTTAACTTAAATGATTTAGAGTGCCAACTATCGGATTCCAAAATGGCTCATTGGGCTAAAACCTCTTTTGAACCTAACTTAAGTACATCATTTGAGTACTTTGGGTATCCACGGCCATTAACCCTAATATTTTTTAAGAGACCATCAAATACAATAAAAATACATACTTGTAATTGGTAAGCCAGACTTCTTATCCATTTCATTTAAAGGTGATTTCAAGTATCATTATTTCTCTTCAAACACTATATGGAAAATTATTTTGTCATTTTATTAATTTTTATGTGAAAATTCATTATTTTATATTATTTTATTTTCTCATAAACATTATTTGGAGAATCGTTTTCTCATTTTATTAAGCTTTATGTAAAAAATTATTTTTTTATATTGTCTTAATTCATTCATGGATTTTGAGTGGGGATTTATTCACCCACATCATTATTTAAAATAGTTTTCACCTTAAGGAAGAGATAATGTATCATTTCTAAGCAAATTTTCATCAAAACAAATCTTAAATTACGTGGAATTTGATATCGTTAAGAGTACGTAGGTACTTAATAATAAGACAGGTCTAGTTCTTTCATTCTTGATTTTTTCATTATAATTCATCACATTAACAAAAAAAAATGAGTAATTTAAATATAATCAAATTTAAGTACAAACGATCTAGGGTAATCATCTTTATGAATGGACGTTGTGGGGTGCATCTTCCCCACTTCTAATTAAATTTTAGAATCTTTTCTCTGGTTTCAAGGGTCAGTGTTTGGTTATTAAATAATTTCAATTATCTGTTTAATTAATAGGTATCGATTTTATTTTTTTAATTTATGTGTTTTTTCATTTTGTCACTTTAAGGTCATGATAATGTATCTTTTTCGTTAGTAACTTTGTGACAGCTTTAGATTTTCTTGTAAGCAAAATCTAGTAAAGATTTGTAAAAGTGGTGAAAGATTCTCCTAGTGTGGGGTTGTAAAGACTCAATGCCTTTCTTAATTTAATTTAAAGTTTGGCTAGGTTCTCGATTAAGTAAAATTTAGTACTATGTTTGTAAAAGTAGTGTGTTTCCATAGGTTCAGTTTCTAAAGGTTACATTGCCTTTTATGATAATTGCCCTTATTAAAGTTTGTAAACTTTGTAGTTGGAGAGATTATGTAAAATTTGTTTTTTTTTTATTTGATATTTATATATTGTGGTGTCATATTCTTTATCTTTAATCTCTTTATTTGTAACTTATATTTCTTGTTTGATTAAGTTTTTTGCTCACTAACTGACCAAATTTTTGTTTTAAACTAACATCTATTTATGAAAAAGGAAAAACAGCATTGCTTGAAAGCAATTCCATTATGATTACATAGATAAATCTAATTGTGGATAAGCTTAAGTCTTTCAATATCCTAGATTGAATATGTCGAGCAAATAAGGTACTTATAGGCTCAAAGTACTTTTGTTTGGCTATCCATTTTCATGAACGAGTTACATGCTCAATAAGCCAATTTGTATTTTTGGATGATCTTTTGAAAAGAGTTAGTCTTTTCAATAAGTTTTTTAACTTTATATTCACCCAATTCAATCACATATTTTAAGTGCTAAACACACTTGAACTAACAGACATAATTTATATATATGTAAATTAGAACAATCCGAATTGAACACATACACATTATATATAATTTTAATGAATCTCACATATAAAAAATATATAAATAAGTTTAACAAAGAAATTTTCTCAAATCATGAACCAGGAGTAAAAGGCTTCAATTCTATTGGTCCCAGCTCGAGCTCGCTGTATAGTGTAATTTTTTTGTTTTATCTCAAGTCTTAAATAGTGTGATAGATACTCATAAATGATTGGTTTAGACATAAATGTTATATGCCCCAAAAGAATTAAGTTGATATATAGAATGAAATGAGTTATTGATACTTTTAGATTCTAATTTAAATTCATTTCTAAGAGACATGTTTGGTTATGAAAATTTTGACATTATGTTATAATTAATGGGTTAATTGTTCTCTTTTTTTTTTAAAAAAAAAGAACATCATATTTTAAAATAAATTTTATGAAATTTAAATTTCTCTATAATTATTTCAATAAATTTTTTGGTATAATTGTGTCTATTTTTTTTTATATTAATTAATATTACTGGGAAAATATATGGGTCCATCTCAAGAAAAAAGAAACAATAAACATATGTTCCATCATGCATACCTTTATTAAATTCATGCAGAGTAATTATGTGAAATAATTCTAAATCAGGAAAGAAACAATAAAGTTGGACTTATAAAGATTTTTTTTTTAATGAAACAGATATATTTAATTTGAGATTAAAAAAAACTCTGATTGATTATAAAATACTCTTCACTTTTATAAATATCTCAACGCTTTTTAACTTAAAAATGAATTAAAACAATTGAATAAAAACTTACAAGAATAAGTAACTAATGTAATTGAACAGGACATGAAAAATTTATATATATTTTTTAATTTTATATGGCACTGTTTATAAAAAAAATTTGGTCAATATAAATACTAAACCACTAGGATTTTAAAAAAAAAATTTTATTAAAGACAAAATCGATCCAAATAAAGGAAAAAAAATATAAGTCAGTTAACGTTAAATACAACCATTTATATAATGAATTTGTTACCATGTTAAATATCTTTGGGGCAGTTTTTTTAGTAGTCAAAAGACTCAAAATATTAACTTATCTAATCTAGTACTCGCTTCTGTTGTAACTTTTTTTTTTTTAAGGATTGTTCTTTAAAAACTAATATCATAAGAAGTGCTATAATAAATAAATAATTTATTATTTGACCAGTTATTTAAGAAGTGTTTAATTTTATTTATATTATTCGTGTTTGGATTTTTTTAAAATTAATTTCTGATTTTGATTCTAAGTAGAAACACTAATTTGTTACTTTTTTCTTACAATAAAAATAAATTTTATTGTCATTTAAAAGTAGTTTTATGTCTTGGCCGAACATATGAAAAAATGCTTTTTTTTTTAAATAAAATAAAATTTTTCTCATTCATAGCTAAGCCAAACAAACCTTTACATCATTGTTAATTATTACATAACTTAAACATGCTCATCTAATAATTAATATTATTGTCAATTAGATAAAATATTAATACATTATAAGTACTATAAACTTTTCTATGTTTAAAGAGTTAAACTTAAAAAATAAACAATTTCAATGGATTTATATAATAATGCGAACAAGAATGTAATGTATAATTAAGCACATTATTTTATCTTTGAATTCTAATTTTGTTGAATCTCTTAATTGTAACTCTATGATGGAATGAAAAAAAATAAATTGGGCTAATATGAACAGCACCTTACCATAATAGAAAAAAGATCAAAAGTTATCAAATTGAGACTTACCTAAGCTCCTTTATGGTGGTAGATCCCGTGCAATTGGCTTTTCAATAGTCAACTGTACAAGAATGCAGTTAAAGAGATTAGACTGTCAAATAATTACAATTTTAAAAAAAAATTAAAAAAATAAACATCTCTTTAGACAATCATAATTTAACTTAATTTTACAACCATATCGAATTTGGATATGTGAGTAGCCAACAACAAATGTTTATTATAAATATTATGATGCTGAACTTTATCCTTTGAGCAGGCCAACCAAATCATTTGGAGTTGAACTACCCTCTCATCACCATCTTATCTCTAAAATAATAAATTCAGCTACCTCCATTTGAACTATATTCTTTCTCCCACTCTCTCAAAAAGAACATCAACTTAAAGAACATGTTATAAAACTAGTGTGCCCAAGTTCTTATCTTTAAATTAAATTTCAAATTTGTACCAAATCAATGAATATATAATGTTTGGGCACAAAAAATTAATTATATAATTTTCATAATAATTTCTAGTTGATAACTTCAAGTGATGAAAAGATTCCACTAGTACTTTTATGAACTTTTGTTAAGTTTATATAAGAGGCTATTCTTTTCCCCCTTTACTTGATTTTTTTTTTAAAAAAAGTTATGATGACAATAAATATGATAATACTAACATTAATATCAACAATCTGAGATATTTCATCAACTTTTTTTGTATTAATATTATTGATTAATAATAATAATAATTAATAGATCATTAAATGAGACTAATTTTTTATAATTTAATGCATTTAGGAAAGTAATTATCTTGGGTATTAGACTTAAAATTTGAATCCAATTAAAACAGAAAGCTATTAAACCAACTATTTGAAATTATTATATTACTATATATAGAAGATATAAGCAATAACTCTGTATATATTAATATATCCTTAGTTTTTTGAGTAGGAAACACATAATATATTATTAAATATATAATTTTTTATTGATAATTTTTTATTAGTGAACATCACTAATTATGATATATCTTACTTAAATTAAAATAATCTATCTATTTTTAAATTACTTTTTACTTAAAAATAAAAAAATGATTAATTAATGTGTGCATACATAATATTTTTAATAAAAAATTATTAATAGATTAGTTATAGTTTCACATAATAATTATTCGGACAACATTCCCTACCACCCAGTAATGAGAACTTCTTTAATTTTTTTTATTTTTAAAATAAATTAATTATTTTTTATATTGTATTTTTTTGAGATATTTTAGAATTTTTAAAATTTTTTAACTTACAAATAAATAGTATGAAAAAATTATAAATAAATACTATAAAAAATGTAAAAAAATTTTAAAATTTTAAAAATTTTAAAATATATATATAATATAAAAAATAATTAATTAATATTAAAAAATTAAGATAAAAAAAAGGTGTGACTATACACACCCTAATTATTCACTTCACCCCTCGTTAGTTCAGAGGATCACCGTCCGTCCCACCAGCCCTAGAGTATTTAAGTTGACTTTCCCATTTTTCACTTTCAAGTTTCAGGGAAATAAAATAAAGTAACAAAAGACTACGCGTCTATGACTATGAGAGAGAAAGGATGAATGGAGCGTGTACAGTGGACAAGAAAGTAGAACATACACAGAGAGCAAACCTTTCACAATCCCCTCAATCGCTATTCCTGGAATTGAATCCCCAACATCTCCTGCCCTTCTCTCGCTATCTCTTCCTTCCAAAGGTAAGAGCTTTTAGGCTTCATTCATCATTTCTTAGCCTTTCACAGTTTTGATGGAGTTTAACTGGTCATTCACTAGTGGTTTGTGCACCCTTTTGCACTGGGAATCACTTTTCAATTAGGGTTAGTTCCGTGAATTTCGATAACTTTTGAATTATTTCGATGTTCGACCCACTTCTTGATTTTTCTTATGGGCTATTTACTTTCTGGGTCGCTTGGGTGTTGTGGGTCAGGTGTTTCCTCTGTTTTGCTATGTTTTATGATGAATATTGCTCTTGTTTTTTTTTTATCTGTTTCTTTTCTTTTTTTCTTTAGGTTGATATTGTTGATTGTGTGGATGGTTGGTTGTTTGTAAAGCTTAACTTTTTTTATGGTTTATACGACAATTCTAGTAATCTATTACTGGGATAATAATGAATTCAGGTGTATTGACATAAAGTTGTGGGTTAAGGCATTTGTGTGGATTGCAACTGTATCGTCTTTAAGCCCTTTTTATGGACTTGAAATAATAATTTCAATGGAAGCCCATTGCTTGGCTTTCTGCTACTGATTTTTAAAGCTGAGTGCTATTTAGTATAACTACTGAAAATGAAGGATTCTTTTTGTCACTTCTGTTGCCTGCTAAGGCATGGAAAGTTCAATAGCAGATGTGTGAACGGTGAATCTATTGCAAGCTGTGCACGAAGTTTGAATGTAGTTGCATGTTATGTTGTATTAAAGAAAAGACAAATATGGTTTCTAAATCCAACTTTTTTATACTATTTTCTCGTTTTCCCCTTAAAGAAGTGCAGACTGCAGAGCTTTGAAGTTGTCATGTTATGTTAAACTATCAAATGCACATATCTTTGTGATTGATGGGAATTCATCAGTAGCCAAATTGGGTTTGTTCAGTTGCCTTCTAAAAATGCTATTCCTCTTTGGGAAGGGTTTGGCCCATAGTCAAAATTTGTAATTATTCAGCACTTGGTGTTTGTTTGCATAATTTCAAGTTGCCATAGTTGTCATTGCTCCATGAAACACTATTTTAATTTCTTTTGTGAATTAATTGTAAATACTATCTTTAAATTTGTAGCAGAAAAGATGCATAAGTCTGGGGCGACTAAGATCCTCTTTTGATGCCAAATAATAGGAAATAATGACACTGTCAGTGGTAGTTTTAGTTGAATAATAGAAACAAGTGCTGCAAAATGGGAGGTTGCTGCTGTACTGCCAGAAACCCTCATCTACATGGAACACCAGTTTATTATTACGTTAGTAATCTCTTCTCCTTTTTAACTGATTTGTAGCTTACGTAGAACATGTGATAGCTGATAATTGTCCATCCTCCTACATGTTTACATCATGCACCTTTTTTATTTCTGAGTGATAATGGATATATGATGGCAAAATGCATATATAGATTCCAATTTCCAAGTGATACTGTGATTCTCATCTATTTTTTCTTATTCTTTAATTCCTGATTTCTGTACTCCTCAGAAAGACCCCCAAAAAAAAAAAGAATGTCATGTTAACATAATGAAAAGAGCTCCAAACTTAGCTATTTTCTTTTCTTTCGTTTTTCTTATAAATAAGTTCCATAATAGGAAACTTACAAGTATGCAAAGGATGGAACAAATAGCAAAGATCACTTGTAGTTGCATGTGCCCCTGTACCACAACAACAACAAATAGATAAACTAACAATACTCTCACTTGGGGTTTTAGTACATAAATTGTCCTCTTCCCCAAAGGCAAGCAGGAGTTGATTGGCATAATAAAGTCAAGGGAAGCTATAGTCACTGTAATGGTTTAATTTCAATAAAGTAAATCCCTTACTTTGGTAATCTTGGGGTGTGTTTGTTTTCAGAAAACATTTTCAATTTACATTTTCAAGTTTTCACTGATTACCAAATGTGTTTGCTCTGTGAAATTAAAACGTGTTTCCTATTTCTGCTTTCAAATCTCATTGACCCGAATAGTCATTACTATACAATATTACTTGACTTATTTCTGCCTATAGTGGTGCTCCAACCTGGTGGCACTCTTTTGCTTTGCTTGAAATGGGTGTGTCTGAGAACTCATTTTAGGGAGAGAAGAGACAACATAAGATATGTGTATAGAAGATAGAGGAGATGGGATGGATGAAGAACTTATCTGCGCTAAGAGAGGAAATGAATGAGAGACAGGCATGAAATTAAAATAAAGTGAATAGAACAGCATAATGGCTCTGGTCATCTGGTGAAAATGTTGCTGTTTCTAACCTATTTTGGAAAATATTTCCAAGAGAACATTTTCATTCAACTCGACCAAACATACTTTTAGTTTTGTTTCCTGTTTTCAATGAATATGAAAACAAAAAACAAGAAAACTAAACAGGCTCTCAGTTTCTACTCCCAAATTGCCTTACTTGTCAATGCTTATGCATTAGAAGTGGTTGAATGAAGCACTACATGTTAAATGAAAAGTCAAGATATATTGCAGTCAATTTGCTGTCAAAATACTAAAAAATGGTTACTGTTGTGACCTGTCACATTGACAAGATGTTTTTTCTGCTTCATATTGTTAATTAAAATACTATCTCCATGTTATAAATGAAAGGACTGTAAATTCCAAATTGAACATAATTATATTCTAACTGAAAATTGGAATGCCATCAAATGCTTTTATTGAACGGATCTGTGAAAACAACATACTCTATAGCACTGTTGCATTCAGGTTCCCATAAGGGTTGTGATTTTGACTAACATTGTTAAATGCAGGCAAAATTGCTGCCATATTTTACTTTTTACTATATACAGTCCCCCCCCCCCCCCCACCGCCCCTTCTTTTATCTTTTCTGTGCTCTTTCATATTTCCACAATAGAATATAAATATGAGCTTTGATCTCATAGAACACTGAAGTGAAAATCCACAAACAAAATTTCGCTAAATAGATGCTTATTCTGGGCATGAGGGATCTAGAAAGATAAGCCATGGAGTTGTCATTTCATTGAAATATTAAAAAGTTTCTGATTAGTAATACGATAAGGCAATAAAAATGGTGGAAGAAAGTTGAGCAAGATGGATGTTTTTACACTGTTTTGTTAGGGTCAAATCTGGCAACACCTTGGTTTATTTCGTATTTGATTTGTTGTAGCTGGTTTGTTTCCTATTTGATTTCTTTCCTATTTAAAGTGGGAAATCCTAATATTAGGAAACTGTAAGTTAGAGATTCAAATTGAGTTGGGAATTAATTAAAAGGATCTGTTTGACAGGGGGGCAGATTGTGACTTGACAGCTAGTATGGTTCCTATTTATGGTAGTAAATCAGGAACCTATTTATGGTAGTAAATCAGGAACCCATTTATGATAGTAAATCAAATTATAGGGCGTCAATTTGGAGATGGAATAAAGGGCTGATTTGAGTAACAATACTGCATTAAAGGGCTGATTTCGTGGCTGGACTGTGGAGGAGCTGTTGGCATTGAAAGTCAACTCCATTTATGCAGCAATAATGTTCCTTTAAATCTGTCTTTTCCTTATTTAGTTCTTCCTAAAATAAATTGTAGGCCTTGAGGCCTATATAAAGGGATTTTCCTTTCATGAATAAGTATTTGTATCTCAACTTAGTGTTGAATTTGGAGGTCTAGGCAACCTCGAATTGCCTACTAAAGAGGAACCAGGATCCCTCGAAGTATTCTAGAAAATGGCACGTAACATGTTTCACACTGCAGGACATGTTTTGACTGCATATCAGATTCCTCGCAAAAAGGAGGAGAGCTAGTAAGTTTTACATTTCTGATTAAATCAAGTTAGGCGCTTGATGGAGAAAATTCACATTCATGCATGTGTTATGTAAATATGGAAAGCTGTTAGTTGAATGGAATGTAGGGGAAGATGCATGAGAGAATGCAAATTAATGGATGATATTAAAGCTTAAAACTACATTGTTTTAACAAGTCTCTATTTTATTTTTTTTATTTCCCTCACCAGTAAAGAGAAACTCTGCACCATATTCTCTACTTTGAGCATAACCCCCTGGGGGGGGTGTCAACTGGGAAGGACCGAAGGAGGTTGGATTGTAGTTTAATCTTCTGATTGTTTTTGACATATTTAAGTGCTTGTATAAGTATAATGATAACCTGTTTACTAGTTTATTGTTCTGGATGATAGTTAATAAGAATTTGATTTATAGCATATAATTTGAAATCTTAAAAACTCCTTTCTGCAGTGCCCACCATCTTTGGAAGAGCGTGAATCCTTAACTTCTCATGATGGTACGGCTGCTTCACTCACTGCTGGATTGCTGATAGGTTTGGACCTGGAGGCATCCACACCTGATACTTACCAGCCCCCTCCTGCACCTCTGCCATATGATATGGTCATGGGATGTCCAGCTTCAACTGATTCCGAGTCTGGCAGAGAAACAGTTAGTGGTAGTAGTTTTGAAACTTTACTTACATGTGAAGATATTGAAGAATCAGACTGCAAAGCTCAAGCTGATTCTGCACCTATATCTCCAAGGAAGCTAGAACTATCAAAATCAAATGAATCTCATGTATTAACAACAGAAGAAGAGGACGGTTGTCCAATTTGTCTTGAAGGTACATCTGACCATGTCATAGAACCTCTTTTGCATTGTGTTATTTTTCCATGTTTCAGTTTAGGGAACGAAGACCAATTAGTCCTGGATCTCTCTCTTATTTTAGCTGCTAAAAACAATTATATAAGATTTTGTACCTTGAATGCAGAATATAATGTTGAGAATCCTAAAACTCTGACAAAGTGTGAGCACCACTTTCATCTATCTTGCATTCTTGAGTGGATGGAACGAAGTGATTCCTGTCCTATATGTGACCAGGTTTGTCTTTTGCAAAATTCCTTAATCCTTATTAAATATAATATGCAAAGGAGGTTGGTCTTCCCAGGATTATTTTCTATGAATACGATTATCATGGTTACTGCGCTTTTGTGAAACTTATTCACCAGATGTAGTGGTTAACTTAAAAAGGGAAGAAGAGAGGGATGGGGATGCTTTTGCCCCTCCTTTTTTCTTGTTAAACTAACTTAAGCATTTCTATCTAGATGTGGAAAATTTGTTATTGCTGACCAGAGAAATAAAATATATCTTGAGTTTTTATTGTATTCATTGAATGTGCTGTACTTCAATGAGATATTCTTTTTCCTCTGATGTTACAGGAAATGAATTTTGAGCAGACACTGAATTAGATTCTTTGTTATAAAATCAAAGCCAGCTAAATGGGTGGTTGATAGATGAAGTTCATTGTTAGATGGCGGCAGCTACAGATTCATTTTCAATTTGCCATGCATTTATAAAGTCATTATATTAGTGAGTCCACCATCAAGTATCTGTGAAGAAGAATGAGGTTTTGACAGAACGCTACAACATGTTGCCTGTCCCATTGGCTGCGATACTTCATACCGGAATTTGCCTATTTGTCTACGAAGGGATAATTTTTCAAGAGGCAGGAATTTGTGTTCAGTGATGGCTTTTTTTTTTTTCTTGTGTTGATTTGCTGCTCTTCTTTTTCTTGTACAAACTTCTCAATATTTATATTTTTCTATGCTTTGTCTTTGAAAAACAAAATGTATCATGGTCTTGTAAATCATGACTGCTTTACATTTTTATATGTATATAGTCTGGTGGATTATGGTGCTCCAGTCCATTATTGTATGTGTAACGACCAAGTATAGTTAACCCTTTTCTTTCTTTTTGAATTTTCTTCTGAATTGGTGGCACGGGGATGAATTGTAAACGTTCTTAGTCAATGCAGATCTCTGATGGCTTGCTGTTTGACAATAATCTCATTCTCTCTGTGTCTCTTTGAATAATGCTGCCTTCACTACTGTTAAGAGTTAGAGTTGTGCACAACTACACATCTTAACGAGTTTAACAAGATGAAAAAGCGAATGTAGTTAACTCGAGCGCAATTATGCGCAGTTGTGAGTGGCTAAAAGAGTTAAGTAGCTACTCTTTTGCCTATGGATTGAAACTGGACAGGCGAAAGAGGAAGGATGTCAAGGATCATGATGTTTTAAGTTATTAGAAAAATAGATATAATATATGAGATTTATCATTTAATTAACAAATCTCATTTTTATATATTATTTGTAAATTTATATATAGTGTTTATCTTTTCCTTATCACGATGTTTTATGTTATAAAAAAATAAATATACTATAGATACGTTGAGGCTTTGCTCTTTACATGTTATTCTAATTGTTCTACTGGTTATTTTTCAGTGCACGTGTCTGATAATTGGATTAGTAAAAATCCAGAGTACTTCCCTTCACTAATCACAGAAAAAAAAAGTTCTTCACTTGGTTACTTTCCCAACTCATATAATGTGCCAAAATGACATGAATACTTTTTCTTCTATAGTTCTCTTTCCAATGGAAATGTTTTCCTTCCACTTTCATGTTTCCTACTGCAGATTTCTCCTCTGCCTAACATGAGCTGATTATCAGAACATGTGAAACAAGAAATTGCAAGTAGGAGAAATTTATAGATAAATTTAGTTTATAAAAAATATGTAGATTAAGTTAATCATAAATAAACATATAAATATATGAAATGTGAGTTTTAATATATTTCATTGAAAAATATATTTAAAACATTGATTTATTTATTTATGATTAATTTAATTTTTTTTAGATAGAATTTACCAAAAACAACTTTATCTTGCAAGTTGTATATTAAGAGTGTAAACAAGCTGAGTCAAGTTTTAAAAGATTTGGACTCAACTTGTTTAATAAATAAATTATTTAGGCTCGACTTATTTAATTAAACAAACTTAAAAATGAGTTTAATCTCAATTTATTAAGTTAAATAAAAGCTCGAATTTGATTTGTTTAAAATTATATAAGTATATTAAATTGACTAAATAAATTTATTTAAATTTAATAAATAAGTTAAATGAATTAATATTAATATATATATATAAACAAAATATTCATAAATTAAACGAGTTAAGTATTAAAATTTCAAATTAAATTTATATAGTTAAAGGAGTTCATATTACGGTCAAGCACCTTTAATTAATAAATTAGTTAAATCAACTAATTTGAACCTACTGTTAAGTCTGAGTAGGAATAATTTATAAATAGTTCAATTCATTCTCTCATCTGCCTCAAAAATAAGTAAAATGTCTAAATGGTAGGACTTAGGAGTACTTAATAATTCCTACTTGGACTAAAAGCCACTGAAGATTACTCAATATCATCATAGACTCTAAGTGGTTAAGGGTTTAAATGTTGAGACTTAGGCGTCAATGGTAACTTATTATCTTTGATTGGTTAAGAAGAAGCGAAAGGACAATAGTAGTAGCTATCATCATTAGACCTAAACCTAATGATCATTAACCAATTTTTTGGCAAATTTTGGAAAAACAAAAAATAATTGACTTATATTAAATTTTGATTATATTACAATATAATGTTATATAATTTGTTGATGCTTTCAATTTTGCGATGAAAGCTCCAGAGGTATCTAACTCTGTCCCATTCTTCCCTAATTTATATATGCATGTACAAAAATGGAGAATATGTCCAAATTTTGATGCTTTTCAATTTTCTTTCAAAAAATAAATCCACATCAATTTTTTTTTCCAAATATATAAAGGAAAAATTAGAAAATTGACATGGAAAATGATAAGGAGTACAAATCTTTTGTGGTTAGGAAGAGGAGTATAAAGAAGAACTTTATCTTCTTATGTTTGTTAGATGGTGTTTGGTACATGGGGGCATTTTAATTTTTTAAGTATTTAACAATTCATTCATAAAATATTTAAGCATAACATATATGAAAATTTTAAGTAAGAAATTATAATATTCACTTATCAAAATTTCCCAAAATGTATTTATAAAAGGAAAAAAAAAAGGATAATATCATATTATCATAATCGATGAGAAGAGAACTCAGACAATTCTAGTAATAATTGTGGCTTATCCCATTCAAGTAATGTCAAATTGTTTGAGTGAAAGAAAAGTTTGGTTGCTTATTTTTGCTTTTGAGACCATCGATAAACTCCCCTTTGTGTTTGGTCAGATTCAAGGTTGCGGCCCCCCCTCCTCCTCCTTCACTATATATATATATATATTATAATTAATTTGTAATATTATTTATTTTCAATTCAAAAATATAGTAAGAAAAATATTTATGACATTAATGTGACTAATTTTAAAATAATTAATTTTTATTTTTTAAAATTTTTTTTTAGTATTTTAAAGAAATTGAATTAAGTCTAATAACTTTTGACTTTTCTTGTTTATCAAAATTTTAGGTTGTTATATTATTTTTTATTCTATTTTTCTTAAATAAATTTTTAATTATTCATTAAACTTTAAATTATTATCATAAATAATTTTTTATTTAATTTGTTAGTTCGTCTTTTTTTTCTTAAAATCTTAGTTCAGTACCCCTTTAAGTAATTTCTGGATCCGTCCCTATGTTTAGTTAAAATCAAGGAACTAATTTTTTTTTAATATATTGTTTCAGTCACTCAAAAAATAAATGTTCTAAAAATTTTATAGAAGCATAAAATTTTTTAAGAAATGTTTTAAATAATTTTAAATAATATTTTTTTTAATTTTAAAGGATTCTAAGTTTTTAACATAATAATAATGGTAGAGATATATAAAATTAGATAATATAGTGTTAAATAATTACATTTTTATTCAAAAAACATTGATAAATATTTATAAATTTTAACAATTTTTAATATACATAAAACTTAATGCAAATTACATATTATATTCTAAGTCTCAAATTACATCATACATAATTAATAAAGATCATTAAAAAGTTTAAATTAATTAATTATAAAATGTTTAGAATATGTTTTTCTCTCTTCTTCTTTTTTCTTTGAATCTTCTTTTATTAATATTTTTTTTCGTGCTTTTTCATGTGAAAATCTGTGATGTTTCCATGAAAAGTGGAAACGGTGAAATTTCAATTTTGGATTAGAGTTTTGTTTCATTCTTCACGAAAATAAAAATATTTTGCGTATTGCGATGAAAACGAAAGGAAATTTTGTTCCTTGGTTAAAATTATATGCACCTTTTTTTTCTATTTATGAAACTGTTAATTTTAAGTTTGGTCCGACGACCTTTTTTGAAAGGTTAAAGCTGGGTTAGTGTAATATCCAAATGTTTTAAATAGAAACCATTCCTTTTAAAATTCTAAAAAATAATTTTAAAAAAAGGAATAACTTTTAGCTAATTTTTTTTTAAAAAAAATGTCTCTTCTATTTTCCTAATATATATATAGTAGCAAAATACTCCCCTCAACACTCCAACCACACAATACACCTCTTTCCTCCTTACTATTACTGTTCGGTGCCTCTCCTCTTAGAGAAAGTGGGGGTTGTTTTGGAGTCCCTTAATGATTATAAGTTTGAGTTCAACACCTTTTTTGTTCTAGTAAGTATGTGTTTATCATCATTCCTCTAAAATTTAGAAATTTATGACAATATAACAGATTTGGAATGGTAATTTTGTGGAGTTATTGGGTTCCTTCATTTCTAAAAAGTGGCGGGATACTTCTTTCTTATTATATAAATTAAATCATGAAAACAAATAAGGGTAAAAGAAATCACAAAAATATGATAAATATTTATCTTTTGTAAATGTCCCTTCCTTATTTTTCACGTTATCTTATTCGAAGTGTATAAGATTAATTGGTGGGATAATAATTGGTTTGAATTTGAACAGTTTGATATATGTATATTTATATATATATTATTCTCACTTTTCTAAAACTTAACAATGGAAGGCATATTAATGAAGACCAGAACAAAATATTTCTAAAACTTAATAACATGACCAGAACAAAAGATTTCTAAAACTTAATAACATATGTACAATATATATATATAGTATGGTATGAACTTATATTAGGGTTATAGGAATTTGAGAATATTAGTAAAAAAAACACGTGATACTAATGTACTAATTATATAAATTTCATACTCTTAAGGACACTTGAAACAAATTTTTCGGACCCGAATTTGTCTTGAGGTAGAGTTTGGGTGGAAGATAATCACCTCATTTTCTACAGTTGAGTGTGAGTAGATTCTTACTTATTCCTGGATGCCTGAATCGTTAAATTTTACTTTGTGATTCAATGATATTATTTGAACATGAATTGGAAGTGATTTGAGTAAAGAAACATATATATATATATATATATATATATATATATATATATAATTATTACTATATTCTTAAGTATGAACTGTTTTCTCATATATTTATATAATTATTACTCTATTCTTAAGTATGAACTGTTTTCTCATAGTAATTATGGGAAAGCATGAATTGTATGAGATTTATGAAAGTGATTTAGAACCATATTCTAGGATCCGTAGTAAAGTGATGGTAGAACCACTAGGTACACCTAGGTCACAACCTTTATCAGTTGAGGGCAGTTTCTGATAAAGGTACTTCTATCAGTGAGTGCAATTCCTGGCAGAAGATTGAGTTTGATTATGAATGGTTTTCTTTGGATAAGAATGCTCCGAGAAGAACAGGAAATTTAGTATTTACCTTCGGTTAGTATAGTTTTCGAAGGTGAGGATCGGGTTACCCTCCAGTTGAGTTTTATCTTCTGTAGTGGAATATTGTTTTTCTTAGTTTGATTTCTCCCCTTAAATTTTATGGATCCTAAGAATTTATGATTTTTATTAAAGCATTTCTAAACATAATTACTTTTTGTTCATATTATTAAATATTGTAATATGATTGTGAAACATATAAATGATTTTATTTCCTAACTATAAAGTGCATTATGTGCATATTATATAGTAATTAATTCTTTAAGTACTGTAATGAAGTTTTATATGATTTTGGCTATAATGCACTTTACATCTAGGAGTTCATGTATTTATTGGTAAGTCTGTTTTTCATTCACTGAGTCGGTGAAGTCACCTCTCAAATTTTAACATTTTTCAGATCAAGTCAATGGTAATTACCGTTCAGTTTCGCCTGCACCCTTTGAACCTGCTTATTGAATTGATAGGCATTATCCCTGAGTAGTTGTAGAGTATATATATGGAATAGTGGACATTGTTGGATATGTTGTTTTGCATTTCTAAATAAGGGTATTGGTCTGTAATAAGGATAATTACATAGTATATATGTAGTTAGTAGATACAGTCCATGTTGGACCTCTCTATTATTTTCTATTTAAGCCACTGAGACTTCTGATTTATGGTGGGCCTGTCCACATTGTTTTGAACAGACTTATACCTTGGGATAGTCCATATTTCAGGGAAAAATTTGTTAAAATTTTTATTAAATTATTGATTTAGAAAGTTTTTGTGAGAGTATACTTAACTTTTATTATTTATTTAAAACGGGGTGTTAATAATATTAGTTGCATGAGTATTTTAGGCTGGTAGATTATTACCTGAATGATAATTTTTTACGCTAGTCATGTGCTATAAAGTGGGGCGTGACAGTTAGGGTCTTAAAAATCAATGCCCGAATTTAAGAAGGCCTATAAAGGCTTAGCCCGATTAGGGCCAGGCTCAGCCCTTCGGTCAAATTTTTTTAATGATTCTTTTTAATTTTTTTATTTTAAATAACATATTAATGTGTTATAATATTGAAAATATCATTCTTTTGAATGATATATGAAAATGATCTAAAATACCAAATAAGTGCAACACTTAAAATAAATTCAAATATCATTGTTAAAAATGATGCTTGATAGATGCTTTAATTTATAATATTAAGTTAGAATAATTTTAGAATATTATTATTTAATTTTTACTTGTTATTTATTATGAATAATTTATTTTTATTCATATATACTTATTTTAATTAATTTATAATATATTTTTAATTAATTTTTATTAATTTTTTTAATTATATCCTTTTAGACTTATTTAAACTCTAAAGTCTTAAAAAATTAAATTAAAACTTTTAAATAAACTCAATAAAAAAAGACTTAACCCACCCCCATTTTCACAATACTATATGCAACCTAGACAAATTTTCCAAACATATAAAAGACATTACAACTAATTTCATTTCATGCCAACAAATTTGTCTAATTATTAACATGAAAAAGTCAATGGATGGTAGGTTTCTAATAAAAAAAAATTAGGTAGATTAATTGAATTTCTCATGTTTATTAATAATTAACTTAATTTATATATTTTTTATAAACTAAATTTACCTAACAAGGTTTTATTTTACTATTTCATCTTCACATCATCAATTCAATCACTATCCATGATTTTTATTTTTTTATTAAGAAATAGATAACTATCCTTAGACTTAGATATCTCGTATTTTTTTAAAAAGTAATTTGATTTGATATGTTACATGTGACATCCATAAAATTTAAATATTTCTTTTGAGAACGAATTGATTTGACTCCATAAAGGGAACCACCCCATTGTACACGATTGAATTCAAAATACACAAGGAGAGGAGTTAGGTGAAGTTTTTTTAAGCATTTATCAACCGTTTTTAAATAATAAATAAGACATGTATTAATACAAATTAAATAATAATTGAGTTAGATGAATCAAGAAATTAACATACATATGATTGAATAGAAAATCGAATATTGTGTCATTTATTAATAAATGTCTCCTAAATTTTGTCCAACAGGCATTGAAGGACGCCACTTTTCAAATTACTTGGTTTTTTTTTAATTTCTACTTTTAAGTTTGATTTTGAGTTTAATTTTTTTAATTAATTTAAATTTAAAATTGGACTAATTAAGTACATACATAATTATTTTTTTAATAATACTTAACAAATTTTAGAATTAATTATTTTATATTTTTAGAGGCACCATTGATAAGTCAACAGTACTTTATCATTTAATTTGTCTTAAAATAATTTTATTGCCTCATAATAATACAATTTATAAAACTTTTTGATGCCTTAAATAGTATCTCTCTAGTACTCATATACGCATAAGATATTAGTGCTTTGGCAAAATTATTTATTATTGAAAGAGAAAATATAAAATTATTTTTTACGGATAATTAACCTTATCATATAAGCAAGACATTAATATATTAAATGTTATGATATTTAAAATTTTTATATTAAATATGAAAATTATCAAATATGAGATATAATTAATACTTTATAAAAATTAATAAAATTAAAAGTATTATGAGTTAAATGAAAAACATTTGATATTTTGATATTTTATATATCATAATATCTATGGATATTATAATATAAAATTTTCATAATTTTTAAGTAGTATAATGAAACAATCTTTTAGTATCATGTTATTTTAAATGTTGTTTATTATATTAAATATAATATTATTTATTATTTAAAATATTATTCGAAAATCATAATATGACAGTAAAGCAAAGCTGTATTAGTGAAGAATTCCTCCCCTAAAAATACCTAAATATAATTTGACCAAGTGCAATTGGTAACCAATAAGATATTACCACGCTTCTGGCAAGGGCAGCCGTGGCTACTGGCCAGCTAGCTTTCCAAGTTTTGTGATGGTCCCCACTTCACTTAATCCAAACTCATCTCTCTGTCTGCATGGAATTCTAGCCTCCTATTTTACTGCCTTTTCTTTTTAAACAAATAAATAAATAATAATATTTTGTTGGCATAAAAAAATATATTTTATAATATTATTTTAGATATCTGTCCCATTCTTGCTTTGAAAACAGTATGACCTTGTGAGTGGACCTCAGGACATATGTCTCATGTCTCCCACCATTTCACTCTCTCTCACTTTTCTTTTACCAAAATAACCTCCCTTCCCTTTTCAAATTTCAATATATATATATATATATATATATATATATATATAAGAATTGATATATTTATATTTATAATATTTTATTTTAAAATGAAATTTTTATTAATTTAATAATTGAAATTAAAATTACTACTTTATTAATATTACATCAAAAATTTTAAAAAAATTAAATAATAATAAAACATGTGGTCAATTAATTTATTATTATGTATATTTAAATATTAATTTTGTAAAATATTGATAAAATAAAAAACAACTTTCCAATTAAAAGAAGTTTTGTATATATAATTTTCATAATATGAATATTTATTATAATAATAAATCTTAAAATATTCATTATATAAAAAAGTTATACAATAATAAAATTGATTTTGACTCACTATAAGATCGTATATATAAAACTTTTACGAACTCTTCCATAAAATAAAGGAAAAGAAAATGGGGTTTCACAAACCCCAGTTGATTTGAAATTTAAAAGAATAATTAGTTCTTTCAAATTCTTACATTTTATTTCTGGTCGGCAATCGATAACTAAAAGAAAAATATAAAATTATGTTTCTGATGAAGACTAAATTTCTCGCAATAGTGCTATTATTTATTTGTCCTCGTGATGGGAGTGACTCCTCAGTATCAAACCCAGTGACCTTATGTTAAAGGTGTGGGTGATACTGGTATCACTAAGGCGATCGCCCCAGTGGTACCAGTATCACCCACACCTTTAACATAAGGTCACTGGGTTCGATACTGAGGAGCCGCCCTCATCGCGGGAACAAATAAATAATAGTATTATTGCGAGGACTCACTACTTACCAATTTTAATTTTTTTTTGAATTGAAAAGAGAGAATAAGGATACTTTTGAGATAGACAATATTATACTATCCTTTTATTTTAAAATAATAATTTAATATTTAACATTATTATTTTTTATTATTATCTTAATTTTTTTAATTTTTAGTAGTAATTAATTATTTTTATATCATATATTTTTTTAAAATTTAAAATTTATATATTTTAAAAAAATATATGATATAAAAATAATTAATTAATTTAAAGAAAATAAAGATGCCGGAGTTCTCCTTTTGGGATATCATTCTAGTACTTCCGAGTTCTTTTAGGAATTGACCTTTGCTTCGTAATGTCCGTGATTGCAGCTTTTACAGTGGGCAGATATCTGAGGATCCTCCTCTCTCTCTTAAAATGAATCATCCAGCTAAACCATATGTGCTTCTGCAGCAAAATGCTTTCTGAGACCCATCACTGCTGAAGAAGCTGAGCAAAAATGTCACTGCCTCCATTTCCCTCTTCCTTCCTACTCATGGCTTTGTTTCTCTCCCTTATAACCACCAATTCTTTTGCTGTTTCAGTTTCTAAATTTGAAGCAAACGAAACACTCCCAGTTAAGCAAAAGCCAGAGTACTCGAGCTCCGTAGTTGCTGAAACTGAAGGAATTGGTTCGAGCAGAGGCAGGAAGCTGGAATCGAACCCTGTTATTATAAGAGGAAACAGAAAGATTCTGAGCGAGAATGAAACATTCGAGCTTGGGTTTTTCAATGTCAATGGCGAAGAACCCAATTGGTACTTGGGAATTTGGTATGCATCGGTTTCAATTCCAACTTACGTCTGGGTCGCTAATAGGGAAAATCCCAGTAAAAATCTCACAGAATCGACGCTGGAGATCACAGAAAATGGTCGACTAGCTGTGAAAGATTCATCAAGTTCGATTCTTTGGCAGAGCACAAACAGAGAGACTTCAACGGTACAGGTGAAGCTTTTGGAAAATGGGAACTTGGTTTTGCTTAACCCTGGAGGCTCTGTTTCATGGCAGAGCTTTGATTATCCTACAGATGCATGGTTACCGGGTATGAATCTGACCCGGGACCGATCATTGGTCTCATGGCGGAGCCCGACGGACCCTTCTCCGGGTTTGTATTCTCTCCGGCTGAAACCACCAGAGTACGGTGAGTTCGAGCTTGTCTTCAATAACAGCAAATCTTATTGGAGTACCGGAAATTGGACCGGCAAAGCGTTCCACGACGTGCAGGAGATGACGATTCCGTACATTTATCGCTTCCATTTCAACGACCCATTCACGCCTTCGGCATCATTTGGGTTCTCAGAGAATCCCCTCGATAGCGGGTTGAGACCACCTACGCTGTTTCGGGTGGAGTCTTATGGGCAGGTCAAACAATATACGTGGTGGCAGCAGACAGGGAGCTGGAACAAGTTCTGGTTACGGCCGGAGAATGTTTGTCAGGTTCATGGACTATGTGGGAGGTTCGGAGTCTGCAATGGTGAAACATCGAAACGATGTGACTGTGTCTCTGGTTTCAAACCAGTAGATGATGATAAATGGGCTTCTGGTGACAACACTAATGGTTGTGTTCGTGGAGATGGTAAAATCTGTGATAAAAGTGATGGATTTGAAGATATGGGCATTATGAGCTTCGAAGGAGATAATGCCCAATCATTTCCTAGTAAGTCTCGAAGCTTTTGTGAGACTAGTTGTTTGAATTCCTGCAATTGTATTGGCTTATCTTTCAATGAAAGGACTAGTTTGTGCAAGAACTTTTATGGATCTATTTTGAATCTTCAAAATTCATCTTCTTCGAGCTCTGCTGCAGATAAGTTATATGTTAGGGTACAGAGAGGAGGATCTATGAAGGGATTGAATCATGTAGTTTTGACTGTTACCATTATTGGGTCAATTGCAGTTCTGGGAGTTACAGTAGTGACGTTGTTGATGCTGCTGAAGAGAAAACAGAAGAAGGGAAAGGAGGAAGATGGGTTGATTCCTGTGTTAAATTTGCAGTTATTTTCTTACAAAGAACTTCAATTGGCGACTCGGGGGTTTATGGAGAAGGTCGGGCATGGTGGGTTTGGGACAGTGTTTCAAGGAGAATTACCAGATTCTTCTCTCGTTGCTGTGAAACGTTTGGAGAGGCCAGGGGGTGGAGAGAAAGAGTTCAGGGCAGAGGTTTGCACAATTGGGAATATTCAACATGTTAATCTTGTGAGATTAAGAGGGTTTTGCTCTGAAAATTCTCGTAGACTTCTGGTTTATGAGTACATGCCAAATGGTGCTCTCAGTACTTATCTTCGCAAAGAAGGGCCTAGTTTGAGCTGGGATGTTAGGTTCCGAATATCAATTGGAACAGCGAAAGGCATAGCTTATTTACATGAAGAATGTAGAGATTGCATCATTCACTGTGATATCAAACCCGAGAACATCCTCTTGGACAGTGATTTCACTGCAAAAGTTTCAGACTTTGGATTAGCCAAGCTCATAGGCAGGGACTTCAGCAGGGTGTTGGCAACCATGAGGGGAACTTGGGGCTATGTAGCACCAGAGTGGATTTCTGGTGTGGCGATCACCACAAAAGCTGATGTTTACAGCTACGGAATGACGATTTTAGAACTAATAAGTGGTCGCCGGAATGTGGAGGCCCCGCCATCTGCCGGTGGTAGAGAGAGTGGCTGTGAGGCCGGGGAGAAATGGTTCTTTCCTCCATGGGCGGCACAGCAGATAATTGAAGGCAATGTGGCTGCTGTGGTTGATAAGAAGCTTGGAAATGCATATAACATTGAGGAGGCTAGACGGGTGGCTATGGTGGCAGTGTGGTGCATTCAGGATGAAGAGGGAACCAGACCCACCATGGGAATGGTGGTGAAAATGTTGGAGGGGTTAGTGGAAGTAAGTGTCCCTCCAACCCCTAAATTGCTTCAAGCATTGGTTACTGGGGAGTCCTTTCATGGAGTCCCGGTGGATTCCGGGAATGGGGTCTCCACCGGTGGGAGCTTATCTGGTGGCAATGTTGAAGTGTCAACTGCTGGATCAGAATCATTCATAGGAGGCGTTTCTTCCCCTGCAGATGTCAACGTTAATGTTATTGTACGATGACAAAGTTACCAAGGTTAGAGCAATGCAAGTTAGGATTAGAAATCTTCCAGTGAGGAAAGAAAAACAAAAAAGAAGAGATAGAAGAGTAGTGGCTGAATTTGCTGGAAAAGTTTTGTTTTTTCTGAAATTAGGATGTTGAAACTTGAAAAAAATTGGATTCCCATGTTCCATTTTTCTTAGATTATGATTAACTTGTGCTGAAATTATAGTAATATCATGGTGACGAAGATGATGATTCAGACTATTTATGTGCCTATGAGCTTTTTAATCTATATGAAGTTTGGGGGTTGGGGTTGGGAGGGTGTGGAAGGATAAAGGTGAATCCAAAGATACTAATTTATGTTTTGTAGTATATACAGAGATCAGAAATGGCATAATGGGCCATGATTATAGCAGGATTGGAGCTGCATCTTACCTTTATTCCCTTCCCACTTTCTCATCAAACATAATAAAAGATGCCTTTACTCACTTTCAACTTCTAAATAATGGATCTTCCTTCTTTTTGTCACCAGCTTTACATCCTCCTTTGTGGCCTCTTGGGTAATCTTTATGGGCCCCTTTTTCTTCTGATTTTTTTAATAACTTTTTTAATATCTTCAAAATTAGTTTATTTAAGAAAATGGTTTTCTAATATATAAAATGAAAATTTTTTCAAGAATAAAATCTGTTTCGATAATAAAATATTTTACAAATGCACCAAGAGAGAATTTTCACAGAAAAAAAAAAGAAGCAAAGAGATAAAATGTTGAATTGAAAATTATATTTGGAACAACTTTCAAGTTAGTGGGCATACACTTGCCAAATGTATATCTGCTTGAAACTGAGATTGCAGCCCTTTGCTGGGAAATTCACAATCCAAATTATCCCTCAAATGTTCTCTTTAGCGATTAAGGGCCTCTTTATTTAAACTTATCTTGAAAATAAGTTATTTTTTAAAAAAAATAATATATTTTAATAAAAATATATATATTTGATTGAACTTATAGAAAATGATAAATTATGAAAATAGAGAAAACTTCTTATACGGAGAAACTAAAATTTTAACTTCTCCTGATAAGAAGAAAAATTAGAAGAGATAGAAATTTTCATATATTTTATTCACTTTTCTTTAAAAGTCTTTATCAATTACTGTATTCAAACACAAAACAACTTTTCTTTTAAAAAAAAAATTTCTCCTATAAAAAAAAAAGACATTCTCTGATAATTCCAAACAAACAGTACTAACTTTCCCACCCAAAAGTTCTTGCAAGCTCATAGCAAAGTAGGAGTTCTGGCTTGGATTGGCTTTACAACCCTTTTTGTTTATATATTGGGATTCTTTATCTGTTTATGAAAGTGTTTGGTTGGGGCACAGGTGGGGCTGCTGCTGCCTATGACATTTCAGCTTGGGCTATTATTTTTGCTCAAGTGGTTATATTGGTTGGTGCAAGGAAGGGTAGAGAGGCTTGTCAGGGTTACACTCTAAGGATCTTTGGGCCTTTGCCAATCTCTCTACTGCTTCAGCGGTTATGCTTTGCTTAAAGATTTGATATTTTATGACCCTAATTGTTCTCACTGGACGCCTTCAAAATCCAGTTAATATTGCTGTTGGTTCTCTTTCAATCTGCTAAGATTATAAGTCCAATTGCCTTCTTTCTTTGAAGATAAATGCTTTTGAAAATGCTATACTGGTATGGAACATATTCAGAAAGTGGAGTTTCTTCTTCTATTATGAACACGACTGTAGATCTGAATGAAAAATGTTGCAAATCTTCAATGGGTATAAAATCCGAAGCTATTACCACAAAGAATCTTCTGTAGTGGGAGAACACAGCTTCCATGAAAGAAGAGGAAAGCTTTCCTAGAGGAAGATGACTCCCACAAAAGAGAAAAGAAAACTTGGAAGAACTATACGTTACAAATAAAATCTCGGGGATTTTGTATTTTTCTACTTGAATTTTGAATTGTTATTGTAATCTCCTCCTTAATATATTAATTGTAACACATTGCACCCTAAACTATTATAATTTAGTCAAATTACCCCCATAATTTAATTAAGTGTTAAAATTAATGATTTTAGTTAACATGAGTTAATTATATAATTAAAAAAACTTGATAGAAATAAAAAATAATAAATTTATTATGCAAAATAATATAAATATCCTAAAAATAAATTATATGAAATCTCTAATTAACTTTTATTTTTACTCCTAAAAAAAACTTGATAGAAACAAAAAATAAAAATTAATTAAAGATTTCATATCATTTATTTTTAAGATATTTGTATTATTTTGCATAATAAATTTTTTTTTTTTTATTTTTATCAAGTTTTTTTAATTACATAACTAGCTTATGTTAACTAAAATCATTAATTTTAATACTTAATTAAACGGTGGGGGGTAATTTAACTAAATTATGATAGTTTATGGTGCAATGTGTTACAATTAATATATTATGAAAGATATTGCAATAGCAACTAAAGATTAGGGTGAAAAAATGTAAAATTCCCTAAAGCCTAAGAACAAAATAGAAGAGGAAGGGGAGGAGGGGCTAGTTTTTGAAAGGAGGAGAAGAGAGGCGCCAGGGGTTTTCCAAAAAAAAAATTAAATTATTCTTTTCTTTTTGAAATATGCTTTAATTATATGACTATCACATCTATTATAAAAATATATATGAATTTCCTTTGAAAATTAAAAAAATACTACAGCTTAACATATTTTTAAATTTAAATTGTTAAATTATTTTTAGACACTCACAAAGAGTGGCTGCACTTAAGGCACTGTACATATGAGTCTTGCGTGGGACATAGTGAGAGGGGATTTGCCTTACCACCCCAAAGTGGAGGGGTAGGGCAGCAATGCCCTTACTTTTATGTCAAAAGTATCTATTGAGAACCATTAAATTTACTTATTATTGATTATAAAAAGTTTTAAAAATGTATTCAATGTGTTTGAATATTTAAATTTACTTATTATTAATTATAAAAAAACTTTTAAAATTATTCTATATGTTTTTATTTTTTCTTCTACATCAATATTACTAAGAGTGAATAAATAAATAAATAATTTAAGTTTCACAAGATTCTTTTTATAAATAATATTTTAGACATATAAATTATTTAACTACGGTTAAATTTAAAATTGGGTTAAGTTATAATATTTACTTAACTTTCAAGATAGATTTGTGTATATTTTTATAATAAAAAAATATGATATAATTGAAGTATCTCTTAAAAAATGAGAAAATAATTTACCAAAAAAAAAAGTTGAGCTTAAACAAACTTTTAAGCCCATTTATAAATAAGGGTGGGCTTAAGCATTAGTTTTACAAATTGTACCAGGCCGAATCCGAATCCCATCATATTCCTTTGGTGAAGGGGGTTGCCGCCTTGCCCCCCTCTCCTGCCCAGTACACTCCCACCCATTCAAGGGTGAGAAAGGAACTGTATCCCCTCAGGTATATGAAGAGATCCAAACTAGACCAGGTCGAACTTGAGTTTATGAATAAGTGGTATTATTAAGAATGAACCAGCCCATTTATATTAGAACAACACTGATGGTGGGCAATGACTATCCTAGAATTAGTAGGTTTTTTAATTTTTAATTTTAATTTGTTTAATTTTTAATTTTTTATAATTTTTATTTTAAAAAATAAGTTAAAAAATTCTTTAAAAAATATGACAAAATAAAAAAATATTTTTTTAACTTTTTTTGAATTATTTTTAAATTATTGTGTTGTGAAATTATAAAATAAAATAAAACAAATAAAACAAATAAAAAAACCTGAGTATTACTATTCAAGAGTATAATAGAAATCTCCTTGATTGTGTCATTCATATCTAATATCATAGTTCATAAGCTTCAATTGCTGTGCCATTAAGGGCCTGTTCGGATGTGCTTTAAAAAGAATGACTTTTATAGAATGAGAAGTTGATTCTTAAAAAAGAATGTATTTT
>JASKGM010000014.1:3967219-3987965 GCA_034509205.1 Ceratonia siliqua
TTTTCTTTTTTATTTGTATTCAATTTTTGTTCTTTTTTTAGTTGGGTCTTCTATTTTGACTCTAGTTTCTTTTGTTCTGTTCTTGATTTGGGCTTTTTGTAGGATGATGAGTGATTACAAGGTAGAGATGATTAATGATGGAATGCAAGAGTTTTATGTGCATTTTCATGGACCCAACGACAGTAAATTTCCTTTCCTGTTTCTTCGTTTCTAGTTTCGGTGCTTCTTGTGAAATGTTTAGCTAATAAAGATGATTGTTTTAAAGGGTCTTCGTTTTTTTTTTCCCTACGATGTTTCCTTCTGAAAATAGCTATTTGACCATTTATAGATTTGGGTGGCTCTCGATTTAGATTTGGGTAGCAACAAGATGAGACTCAATCTTTTATCCTTTCTTATTCTTCTTTTGTTTCGTGTATTGATTGCTCCGTGCATTCCGCGTTTTCTGCATCATATTGAGTTTTTATTTCACAAATCATTTCTATTAAGTTTGCTTTTGAATTCCCTTTTGCTTATTTTAGTGTTCTTATGCCGAATATGCCACTAACTTTTAGCCAGATAAGATTGGTATGAACTAAATTTTTGTTGGACTTTCTAGTCATCCCAAATCACCATGACAGCTGCTGATTTGCCCTTTGCTTGTTTGTTCTGACCTGGTTCTATACATCAAATTGACACTGGGTTCTTATCATAGAGTAAAAGATTTTGTTCTTGTTTCAGCTACCTTCCTTTTTTCAATCTTCTTTTCATCATGTGATGCCTTCTGGCAGGTCCTTATCATGGAGGTGTGTGGAAAGTAAGAGTTGAGCTGCCAGATGCTTATCCTTATAAATCACCTTCCATAGGCTTTGTCAATAAGATCTATCACCCAAATGTTGATGAGATGTAAGCATCCAGTATTAATACTCTGAAACTGTCTCTTTTGAGTTTGTTTACTTTATGCACTAAAATTTTAAGAGTAAACAAGTGCATGCCTGACCATCTTGGTGGATAACAATAATTTCAGGTCTGGTTCAGTTTGTCTAGATGTTATCAATCAGACCTGGAGCCCCATGTTTGGTATTGATCTTCACTAGCCTTACTGAGAAAATATGTTGTTTCATTCCAGTTTTACATTTATAATTCTATAATTTGTTGTCATATGTCCAAATCTGTTTTCTTCCAGATCTTGTTAATGTATTTGAGGTGTTTCTACCTCAACTTCTTCTCTATCCCAATCCATCAGACCCTTTGAATGGAGAAGCTGCAGCTTTAATGATGCGTGACCGAGCTGCTTATGAACAAAGGGTTAAAGGTATTGATCCTTTCTAATTTTTCATTTTCTGAATCTTGATCTCCTGTCTTAATTGATGCGCACTTGTCCCCTCGCCTGCATAGCAAACTTGCTATGTTTCTTTTAGTTGACCTTCAGACTATTTTCAAGTTTCTTTTAGTTGACCTTCAGACTATTTAGTTTACATTTTCTCTTTCCTTCTTCCTAATCTTAAATATGTATTTTATCAATATATGTGTGTGAAACTCTATTTTATCATTATGTGTGTGTGTGTGTAACTAAACTCTAAAACCAAGAGGGACATATTAACTTACTTTTTGGACCTCAGGGTAGTAGATGCAGACTACCATGATTACTTTGCAAATTGCAGATCAGATACATACACACTACTGCTTGGAAGTGTGCGTTCATCACACACTTGCTCACAAAGACAGAGATATAAAAACTTCATTCTTGACTATTAACCACTTTTGACTCTATTATTAACAGAAAAACTTTTGCTGCTCTTCTTCTATTGCCTGCATTACAGACCTCACCTTCTCAAGTTCTCATCTTCCAACAAAATTAATTTTACCACCATCTGCTACCACTATGTTGCAACTGCCTCCTGTGGTGCCTTCACTTCCTAAGATGACAGTGAGATGTATAGACTTGGAAAGAAGGAATAGTAACTTACCATTTAATGAACTGCTTATGCCTAGTAAGACCATGGGGAAGCTTGTCTTAGTAACAAACATATTGATGATATAACAAAAGATTTAACAGCGTGACATTTTTAACAGCTTGCGGAGGAGCTGATATATATGAAAGGATGATAATTGTATGTTCAGAATCTTAAGATGAAAATTTTCTTTTTCTGATTACGAAAGTCTCAAGCTAAACAAACTTTCATGGAGTTTGTTTCTGAAGATTTGTATGCTTTGGCATAGTTTGATTTAAACTCTACAGTTATTTTTACAAAGTAACCTGTTATAGACACTGAACTTGTTAAAAATTAAACACTATCCTGGAACTCTTAATAGCATGGTCCTTTTTCAGAGATGGTAAAATTTGAAGGTGGAAGTGAATACATTTCTGGTATTGAAGTTTGTTGTATGTACAATATAGTAATAGTAACTGCTTTTTTCTTGTTTAGTTTTAGTTTTTTAATTTTCTATTTTTTCAACAAATTATTACTGTCTTATATTTGCTACATTGGGTTGGATTACTCGAAATAGACTTCAAAGTTTAGATATGAGGATGTTAATCATTACACCTTGTATATGTCTGTGTGTGTATATATATATCATGTCAGCGAACCATAGTAAGACCAGGGATGGTGCATCATGAAATAAAATCTATATCTGCAATTCTGGTAATAAAATCAGTTGGGACAGAACCGTTTTAATGAAGATCATTTAGACTAAATTGAACACAAGAATAAACCACAGGGATCAATGTCATAGCCCTTTAAAGGGACGAAGGAAACTAGGAGAAGAAAACTAAGAACTAAGATTCAGGTAACCGGTTCAGGGGGTGACAATTGTCCTACCTCTGATGAAAAATCACAGCCAGTTTCCACAATCTATTCTGTTCTGCAAGTTGAACTTGTTTTTATTTTTAAATTGTTGTCGAGTCTTGACGTCTATAAACTTTCCACTATGTCTATCTTAACAGAGACACTAACACACAGAAATTTGTCATCCTTTATATTTATATGGTAGCATATACTTGCAGAGGATCCACTTATGTGCTGAATTTACCTGTGAAAGAGAAGAGGCTGTCTCCTTTTCATGATATGCCTAGGAATAATTTTCTTCTGATAAAAAACATGTGCCTAGGAATCACTTGTGCGTGTGAATAAAAGGGATGATATATATTTTCTGAATTGGCTAGGAAGCCACCTAGCTTGTATTATCTTTTATATCATGAACGAAACACACCTCCAGTTGAGTTTCCTGATGGAGATACTGAGCAATTTCAAGATTTGAGTGTAGGGGGTCATGTTATATCTGCCTCTCTTTCTCTGCACATCTGATCTGACCTATATTAATCTCGGGGGCAGTCTGAATAATAGAAGTTTCTAGTCTATTATCAGATCTACCCTCTGTTCACTTAACTTTGAACGTTACATATAGGTAAGTGCATCAATTTGTGTGTCCTCGGTTAGTCTTAAGATCTTATCTACCATGTCAGCAGAGACAGTTTGATGCTTCATGCTATATGTCTATAAATATAATGTAGAGTAATGTTAATTATACAAACTTCATCCACAAATTGTTGAGGTGACTGCACCAGAATTTGATAAAACAAAAAAGTGTAAGATACTTGAACTCAGTACTATTTGTGAATAAAGTTAGTGTAAGTAGCATTACTCTATAATGTAACATGTCATCAGCTGCTTGCTTTCTTGTGTTCTAGGGAGGTTTTGAGATTCCTGCTGTCCCTTTTTGAGTTTTCTGAACACTGGCTTGTAGAAAGTACCATGTTGATTTTTTTGTCTAGACTTGTGTTCTTCTGAGACCCAATTTCTGATGTTCTCTGGTTTGTATTTCATAAACCAAAGTTCTTCATTTAAACTTCACTGATGTGTCTTTGGCTTCATTGTACAGAGTACTGTGAGAAGCATGCCAAGCCCGAAGACATCGGAGCTGCCACTGAAGAAAAATCTAGTGATGAGGAGCTGAGTGAAGATGAATATGATTCTAGTGATGAACAGGTGGCTGGTAAAGCAGATCCCTAGCCATATATTCCTACCCTGTTCTTTTTACTCTGTATTTTATATGTCCTAGTTCTGTTTATTCTCCTCATTACATCTTATGAACTTGATTGTTGGTAGGGGAAAAATTCCCCTTCATGTTAGATTCCTGTCACTGTAAATAATGTACCATTGATGCAATCTTATTTATACTTCAGATCTTTAAGTTGCACCACTTGTGCAATTGAGTCTAGTAGGGTAATACATAACACAAACTTCATTTATAAACTGTTGAAGTGGGCTAAATCTAAATTCAGGTGGTCCAACTTTAATTTTTTTTCTGTCAAACTTAAATTGCAGCTACTTCAGCAATTTGTTTGTGAATGAAGTTTATGTATATAGTATCACTATCACTCATATTCAAATATGCATGGGAGGTTTAGGGAAGACTCAAGGTGCGCGTTTGGAATCAAATGAGTTCTTATTCATGAGTTGGATACTTTTATTTAATTAATTTGTGTTTAGGATAAATCTTAAGATTTGTAAAATTCAATTAAATTTTATTGTTTGGATTACATTTTGAAGTGATAGAATTCAAATTATTAATTTTACAACGTTTAAGGAATAAGGAATTGGATTTTACTTTAACTTGCATTCTATTCTAAACAAGTTAAATTTTAAAAAATAGAATTAATTGAATTGAATTCTTAATTTTTAAAGTATTCCAAACACACACAAAATCTTGATTTTTCCAAGAACTCTTTTTAGGGACATTCCCAAAAGCTGCAAGATTAGTTTGCACCCTGAACTTTTCAAGCAACTCCTTTTACCAAAAGTAAAAACGAGATGAGACTCCATTTTTTCCTAAGAAACCAAACATGGAAAGAAAAGTCATCATCTCTTGCCAATCCATTCCATTCTCATTTGAATATCCAAAATTGGATGGCCTTTGCTCAAATTCTTGTAAGGTCATTCCAAATCTCTGTTACTACTGCAAATGATCCTCAACTGTGCAGAACTAAGAGTGATGTTACTTATACGAATTTCTTGTACGAGTACAGAGTTTCCTCTTAAATTTACTGTCAAACTTCTTATTTATTTATTTTTTAAATTATTTCTCAAACTCATATAGGTCTTACAAGTATACAATACCCAGATTGAATTTCGTCATCGCCACAAAAATTGCAGTGGATGCTACACATTAGTGCGCCCTAGGAGTTCCATCTATTTTTTTAGATGTATTGTACTCAATTTTAGTTTATTTTTGTTTGGTTAATTTTATTGGGAACTGTACAGGATCCAGTTGAATCTTAGTCTTCCAACACAACCATTTTTTTTTTTTGGTATAGATTTCGAATCCTTTTTTTTCTTTAATTTCTGGCAAATTGTAGTTGCAATTTCACTAACCGGAACTAATCCAATTGCACGGGATTCAAATTTACTTTCCCCACATGTGAATTCTCCGACCCACCCTTTAGTTCAAATCGACCACCTTTTACTATTTTACCATCAAACCAAAACTGTAATTTACCTTCTTTTTACATAGAAATGAAAATTCTTTACGAACTTGAGAAAAGTAGAAGGATGAAAATGACTAACAGATGCTAATAAACTCAGGCCATTGACTGTTTTCCTGAATCCAATCTGTTTCCTTTTTTGTTTATTTATTCCTTTCTTTTCTTCTTTTGCTTAAATGAAGAGGTTCATGAAACCACTAGACGTGATGTAGTGCTGAAAATTTTGAATAATATTTAAGTTCAATCTTTTCTGCCAATCATGTACCCAAAAATAATGGAGAGATTCATACTTAACTGTCCATTCATAAATTGAAATGGGAACAGCTTCGAGAGAGAACCAGGTTCCTCTACATTGGTGGATCCTTGATTGACTAATATGAAGAAACGAGTTACTATACAAGAGTTTCAGTTATCTAAAGGGATGCAGTTACTGCAAGATGCAGATAACCAAACAAAAAATTGGAGGACCATTGGTATTTAACCCATTGAGGTAACCGTAAAATACAATGGAGGGGCTAATATCTATATTAACAGTATGGGCTAAACTCTATTGAAGGTAAGGGCCTCTAACAAATTCTTCCTGAAACTAGCAGCATTGTTTCCATTATATACCTGTTCTTGAGAAATCTATTGATGGCTAGGTCTTCTCTTCCCAGAATCTGTTCTTAACCGCTTTACAGGATTTGCCCAGCCAACAGATCCACCAGACCCATTTGGTTGCTGAGATGGCTGGCCAATCCACCCTTGTGCATGGGCAGCCTGTTGAGTCAGTCTAGCATCCTTGGGGACTGAACCTGACCCTGGACTTCTTACAGCAGGACCCATGCTAGGCGGTGAAACAGGGACGGCTGATCCAGTCCTAGGCTTCACCAATGATTTCTCCCTGTCATTTCTTCTCTTCTTGCATACAACCAGTTCACCAGGATGAGTAAGCAGTGGAGAATCATCCAGCGGAAGTTGGTCTCGGCTGCTGCTACCACCACTTCCAGTTCTTGATTCCTTCTGTGGGATATGGCCTTTGGTTCTGGTGTTTTCACCACTTGAAGCAGATCCACGTTGCAGTGGCTTCTGTGAAGAGCATGGATCAGTTTCCACCTCATTTATCATCCTGTGCCTCTTGCTTTGGTTAATAGCCACTTGCCTTGGAGATGTTACAGTACCGGCAGAAATTTGACCAGAGAAAGAAAGTGCACTTCTTGCCTCTCGAAAGTCCGTGTCAGGAAATGCAATTTTCAAGATATCAAAAAAGAGATCATGAACCTTCCTTGCTTCAGATCTTACCTGCGAATAATTATCACTCCATGAGAACTTAACAGCAACTTAGAGGAGGAATCACTTTGATGTATTTGGTTGGATACAAAGAGGAAGGCATACTACATTTTTGTTGATGTACCAGTTATCTATAGATAGAGGCATAATTATAATGGAAATTAGAACCAGGAATTTCCATTTCAACAGATTTATCCTCTTTTATTAAATAATTTAAACATGTAAAATTCAGTGACATCCATCAATAACAGATTATCAAGGTAGATCTCTCTTGGGATCAATTGCCTAATGTTTCCTTGAAACATCGACTAGAACATGAATTAGTTAAAAACAATGTAAATCCATCATAACAACACACTAAGATAATTATTTTAAGGTACGAGGAATTAACATTTGTATTCAGAACGTATCATCTGTTGTGGTCATGAAGAAACACTTAACAAAAATAATAAGGCTTATACTTCAATGAAATAACTTGAAAATATGTATTTCAAATTACATCAACATATAGTTATTTCAAATTTCTAATGAACAATGCATTAACCTAAGAAAGACTCTTCCAGGATCAACAAATTAATACTTTTTTTTTTCTTTTAAAGACCATTGAATCAGATTATATGAATTACTATTATACTTACTTTTTACCAAAATCATGCAACCAAATACAACCTCAAAAGATTCAACCACAAAGCATGCATACTGTTGAACTATGACCAACATTTATGCTAGTCTTTCTCAATATTCATTTAGAGTAGTGCAGCAAGTATATGCACATGCATCTTCAAATATAATGGAAAAATAAAAAACATAATACTAGTACTTTGCACCAAAGTCTAAATGAGAACTAAATGCATCAACAAGTTTGTCTATACAGTGCCATCTCTAACAAATGAAATAGAAAAATGATACCCGTCAAAAGCACAATAACTGACAAGGATGGAATACGAAGGATAGTAATAATTAGTGCAATTTTAAAGTCCATTTAAAATAATTTCCATATTTTTCTTTAACTTTGACTGAAACTACAGAATATGGTAGCCGCCAATATAAAGAAGACAATAATAATTCTTCAGGTTGATTTCCCACCAATATTTGAATAGTAGGTGATTAAGTGATTCACTAGGGTCATAGAAAAAGCACCTGTAATATACGCTTATTGTAAGATGATAGAAACCAATGTATCAATAGAGAATTTGTAGGAAATATAATTGATATTATTGACAGAATTGACTGATAACAATACAAATACTCCAGAAACAGAATACTTTATTAAAACAGCAGCACACTAATACATAAAATACATAACAACACATTCTCACGTTCACTCATGGTAGGGTAAATAATTATACAACACAAGACACAAGTTCTAGCACTTCGAGTGGCTAGAGTGACTCTCAAATCCTAGTTTTCGAGACACTAGGAATCTCCCAATTCTCAATCCACAATTCCAAATTCCTGAATGCCCGAATGCCTTCCCTGCACCCCTTCCCCTCTAATTTATTCAAGACACCCCAAATAACTCCCTAAATAACTGCTCGTCTTAACTGTTACATAACTGCTATTACAACTCCCTTAAAACTACCATTATTCAAAATACCCCTATTTTATTTCCTAATTACCCCAAGTATCTATCATAAGATAAGGCCTCAAAAAGTTGCATGGTTTCTAAGTATTGCTGGAATTTCCATTTTAAGGACCGAAACATACATTTGCCATAAGTAATTCACAAATGTACATATGGAGTCCTTCAAACAGAAAACCAAAAAACATGCTATAAGTTGCTTTCAAAAGCCAATTAATTTCCATCTCTAAAAGAGGACGCAAATACAACAAGTACATCAGTTCCCACCAAAACCCAAAGAGTGCTGATATTTGTACACCTAAAATTTTACGCCAAGTATACACCATGGACAAAATTGCACTAGGGAAATGGTGAGAGAGTGTGGGACCCACAATAGTGAGAAATAATAGAGAATATAATGAGTGGTGTATATTTGGTGTAGAAATGGTGTACAAACATCATTTCCCAAACCGAAAATGTAAATCATTGTATAGAATGATGCAAATAAGAAATCTCACCTCATGTGAGAACCCATAAAAATGCATTGCACTCTTCAACATGAACTGCACATCAAACACAAGCTCCATTACTCCATGATACTCCAATCTATCAATTCGTTGGTCAATCTTTCGCAAATCCAACAGACTATTCCCAGATCCACCAGTGTACCCAGAATTTTCAATCCTCTTCCACAAATCTTTTAGCAAAGGTACAATTTGATGACCTTCCTTGTCTATTCTCCTTTGGAGCTTGCTAATTACATTCTTGCACTGCAAGTGCAAAAGTTGTATGAGTTCAAATAGCCACAACACAAGAGCAGGAAGACAATAAAACTATAGGGAACATCTTCAATGGAGATTATTTCAGTTAAACAGAATTTCAATTACATAAAAAATTGGAATACCAACTTAATCATGCTGCAGCCTGACAATCTCTACAGTTTATGACCATGAAAGAAACTTTCCAGAATTTGTAAACAATTTGTCACAAGAAAAGCTAGGGTCTGAACTGAAGCTCAAAGATAGTTGACACAAAAAAGAGCTGATCAAGGAACTTCTGGGTGACAAGATTTGAGGTAAGTTGCAGCAGGCTCGGTGATCGTTAAATAGCCGCAAAAGTTCTGGTCTTTAGATTTCAAATGAGAATAGTTAGAAGTTTCTTTAGCTTCCAGTTGTCCCATAGTGGATCATGGATAAATCACCAATAAGATTTGGCCCAGTTGGGGAAGTTTACCAAACCAGGAATTTGGCAAACCCAGATACACAATCACCTTATCATTGGCTGGACTTGTCATTTGGGCTTCTTATATATATTCCAGTATCTTCCCATTAGACACCTAATTTTAGACCTGGCATAATTGTCACTTAAAACACTGATGTTGCGTTACAGGCAGACAAGGTAATCTGGGATTCAGGGACATGACAAGCCCACCATGTTGTTACCACTATCCTGACCCCTTCCGCCATCCCACCCTCAATAAGATAAAAAGTAATTGAGGTTCACTTCCAGCATGACCTGCAGCCTGAACAATGTGGCCCCATTATTCAGCCAAATACGACTCACATACTTGTATTAATTCAGCATAACATTTTACTACTGACACAGCTTCACATCCAAGTTTAATATGGAAAGGAAAGGAAGTGATATTAAAATCATAGAGGCAACAGAATGTTTTAGTGAATGCAAAGGAACGAAATCCATATTTTAAGGATTGCAGAAGGAAATCTCATATAGATCATCAGATACCTAAGAATCTAATAATGTTTAATAATATTATTGTAAATGATGTTCAAAAAAATCAACAAGGGCTTCTGATTAACTGTCCATATGACCCACACTAAGACCCCCTCCATTCAGGAAAACGCACAAGACTAGCAAAAGAAAAAAAGATTAAGGCACACAACATAGATCACTTAATGACACATACCCTTCTCTGGATGATTTCAGGCATTTTAGTGGCAAAAGCCAAAGACCCGCTTGAACTGATAGGCTTCCCCTCCCAACTCTCTCTGGAGTGTTCACCATCCTCTGAAGGAGTAGAAATGCTATTCAATCGACTAGTCCTAGGCGAGCCACGCAATTTGGATGTATTAGCTACTCTCCTTGAAGGTAAACTTCGTTTATTTTTTAATGATGACTCATTCTGATCAAGCCTGCTGGCATTGGAGTCTCCAAATGATTTTGCTTCAGGGTCAGTCTTTGATTGCACTTGATATTTTTGGTCTCCTTGGACAGACAAAAGAGATAATTCTCCACGGTGAAGAGATGCCACCTCACTGCCAGACTTTTCCTCAGGCCTTTCAATGGCATGACGAGGTCGAACACGAATACTACGTTTACGTTTAATCTTGGGTTGCAAAACTTGTTCATCTTCACCTTCATCACGATCATGAATCCAACTTCCAGACTGTTGATTATCCATGTGGGAATCACCAGATACTGCAATTTCCCCTTCCTCTAACTCATCCGTCTGTCAAAAATGACCATAACAAATAATTAGAACAAGTTAGAACAAGCCAACCACTCAAAACAAAAGATTAAAAACTTCAAAATACAGAGTAAAGCCACATACAATTCTTTTTGAAAGGGAACTTGGCCTGGCATCTAATGCAGAGAGGGAACCAAATTTCTGAGAGGAAATTGAAGGAGATACAGTCTGTGTCAATCTTTGACTGTCTGAAGATGATCCTGAGGAACCTGCTTCTTCAACCATAAGGTTATTTCTAGCACTTTCTGTAGACCGAGGAAATTCGTATCTAGCATCACTAAGGGGGCCATCTTCCAATTGATCTTTATCGATAGGTTGAGCTCCGACAGCCCCACTAAACCCATCATCTTCAAATTCTCCTATTTCCCCGTCTTCATGTGCAGAATATCCATTTCTTTCTTCAGAACTTGCTTCAGAGTATTCACCATTTTCATCTTCTAACTCTTTATAACTAAGATGCTTCTTTCCCTTGGGCCGTCCCCTTCTCCTTTCAGAACCCATTTCACTGGATTCCATGCCAGTATTACCACCTAATAAAGTGATTTTTGATGGTCTTTTTGATAAAGCAGCTATAGTGGCATTCACTTCTCTTGTACTGGTTTGAAGCCACTTAGGCACCTGATCATACCGTGTCATCTCTTCAGCCCAATCTAATTCTTCATCCATTTGATCGAACAGTTCGACTTCCTCTTCACTCCTAGCAATCATGCGATTTACCTTCTGTAATGAGGGAACGTCATGGACAGTTTCTTGATACCTTTCTTCATCATGTAATAATGTCTCCAAAGTCAAGCGTCTCTCTTCATGTGTTGTTCTTTGGTCAAAACGTCCAGCATTAATGACCTCATCAGCCATATCTATCTTATACTGTTGAATTTTGTTCCTTATGAGGCTCTCAATGGATCCCACATAGCGATCCTTTCCTGCAAGTTCTTCCTCCAAATCAACAGTGCCTCCACTTCTTAGTTCGTCCTCTTTCTGATGGCTGGAGATTTTGTCAACAACAGCTTCCATGTAGATAACTTTGACTTCTCTTGTCTGTCCAATGCGATGAGCTCTTGCAACTGCCTGCTCCTCATTTTTAGGATTTGGGTCAGGATCATATATTATCACTGTGTCAGCAGACTGAAGGTTAAGGCCACGCCCAGCAGCTCGAATACTAAGCAAGAAGATGAAACAGTCTGAATCAGGGAAATTAAAATCCACTATAGCTGATTCACGGTCTTCTAAACTAGTTGTACCATCAATTCTTCTGTACACAAGCTGTCGCCATTGCAAGTATTCTTCTAATATGTCTAGGAGTTTTGTCATGGTACTAAAGAGCAGAACTCGATGTCCAGTTCTTTGAAGTTTTATAAGGATTCTATCCAGGATCCACAGTTTCCCACAAGATTTTACAAGGAAATCTTTGGATAAGTCACTGAAGTACGGGTAATTAAGCAATGGATGATTGCAAGTTTTACGCAGCTCCATGCATCTATTATTTAAAGTTTTATATTGCTTTGGCTGGTAAACTGGATTCTTTTGAACCCTCAGGTTCTCATCCTCAGGATCAAGACGAAGGGTACCGGTGGATTTGACCCAGTCATAAATGGCACTCTGAAAAGCTGACATTTTACATCGCAAAACTATGGAGACCTGCCATGCAGCACTAATATTAGAAGTAAGGCACCAGATAATGAGCAAATGGTCAAGTAGGCTACTGTCATACCTTTGGTGGTAGTGAGCCTTCAACATCTTCAACACGTCGCCTGAGCATGAATGGCTCAAGAATCTGATGAAGTCGATGGATAATTATAACTTTCTTCTCTGTTTCAAGCCAATCATCCTCTGCATTTTGAGTAGGACCTTCCTTTTGAAAAGGTTTTGAGAACCAATCATGAAATGCTTTCCGATTGTCAAAAACCTCAGGAAGGAGTAAATTTAAAAGTGACCAGAGTTCCTTCAAATCATTCTGCAGAGAAAATACACCATTTTTTAATTCATTAACAAAGTTAGTACTATACCATGTGTCTATATAATTCATTAATTGACATCTACATGAAAATATCATACAACACATATGCCTCAATACATGCATGAAATTGTTTCTTTTATTTAAGAAAGACATATTAAAGAGGTACAAGCTGCACAACAATAGAGAAAACTCCAGACTGGATGATACAGTAATGCTTAGTAAAAGAGGTACATAATATACATCAATGAGTACGTACAGATACTAATTTCTTTTTAGTTAAATACAGATACTATTTTTTTTAAAACATTGCATACATCTGCAGACTGGATGATATAGTAATGTTTAGTCAAAGTGGTAAACAATAAACATCAATGAGTACATACAGATAGAGTTGTTTAAAACAATGCATATATGACAAAGTAAAGCAGACCTGTAAGGGTGTTCCTGTCAGAAGCAGGCGTCTCTGACAGCGATATCTATCAAGATCACGTGCTAGAACTGAATCCCTATCCTTCATCCTCTGTGCTTCATCAATTATGATATACTTCCAATCAATTTTCGAAAGCTTTGACCGGTCATACATGATAAACTCGTAAGTGGTCACAAGGACATTAAATTTCATAGCAGAAACCACCTACATATTAAACAGAAAAGGAAATTCAGCAACAAACATAAAAGTACTTGTAACACATTAACTAAATAAGCTGAGGGACACTTACTTGAGAAAATAATTTTGACCGTTGATCCTTCCCTCCAACATAAAAAATGCATGACACAGATGGTAACCAGTTATACAACTCACTCTGCATAATGAACAACGCTGTATTAATAAGCATACAGTCACAAAGAATAGTAATATCTTCGAAATGGAAGAATGTAGCTCACCTTCCAGTTAACTAAAACAGCATTTGGGACTATTATAAGATGTGGGCCATAGTTCCCTTTAAATTCCATCAAGTAGGCAATCAATGCCATAACCTGAACAGAGAACAAATAGTGAACTTTATAGAAGGTACAAACAAGTATTACAGTAAATTATTCTGCAGTAACTAAAAAATACTTAAAAAGAATAAATATCGTAAATGAATCTTGCCTGTATGATATAACAAGCTTAATTATGAAGTGTGAAAGTTCTTCCTGTCTAAAGAAAAGTTAGGAAATATAACACTAACCTGCACAGTTTTGCCAAGACCCATCTCATCCGCCAAAATTCCATTTAACTTGTTGTTATACAAAGAAAGCATCCATTGCAAGCCAACCTTCAAAAAAGAAACACCTCAAAGCCTTAAAAACTTCATCAAGAAGATAACATAAACCTCTCACCCAAAGAACAACAATTTCACGATTTCATCAAATGTAGCAACCTACAAGCTGATAGTCCCTCAAGGTTCCAGCCCGTAACATTGATGGTTGCCTTATGACCTTTTCATTCACAGCATGAGCAAGGTTGTAATACCTGGGGAGTGAACAATAATAGTAATCATCATCAGGTGCATTATTCTACACACAAAAAAGTCCGGGAAACATAATTATATAAAGTAGATCAGAATATTAAAATTAAAATACGAAAAACAAATTTGCATAGACACATTTTGAGCCAACAATTTGCACTAATACTACATCTTCCCTTCAGCAGCACTTTTTGCCAAGGCTAAAGAAACATATATTAAATATGAATGAACTAACACTCACTTGCTGACAGATGAACTGTCTTTAGGAGCATTCATCTCCATAAAACGATTTCTAATCATCACTTCCTCTCCAGCACAAGCTGCTGCCGCTCTGACTTCTTCTTCAGAGAGACCCTTCAGTCCAAAAAATAATAATAACAGATTAGTGGTAAACAAATATTCGAAGTGTAGATATTTGGAAAATAATAAGTTCAATTAGTATAGATTAGAAAACGTTGAACACAAAAACATCAAAATATTGAAAAAAATAATAGAAACATAAACACTTTTTATTAGGTCATTGGATTTTTTATTTTTTACTTATTTTTTTAGGGTGAAAGAGGGGGGGAAGGAGAAGGGATTGATGAAGCATGCCTGCAACCGTGCAGCCGCTGCAGCCGCTTTTGCTGCCTCCTCCACTTCCTGTTGATTCTTGGCAGCTGTTATCTTACTTCCCAATTTATGTAGATACTCCTCTGTCTGAGTTAAGAAAGATGAGAGAACAGAATATCTCTCTGCAGCATCACCTGGGATGCTAGTCTGCTGCTCCAGCAACATTTCTCTATATCTGTCAACATCGTTATTTTTTAAGGCTTCCATCCTTTTGTTCCTGTGATCATCTTTATGTTTTGAGAACTCCCTCAACATTCTCTCATGATATTTGGCCACCCCCCTGTTCCGAGCAGTCCGAGCATCACGAATGGCCCAATGTGCCTCAAGAAGCTTTTTACGCCACTGAATTATAGATTTGAGTTGCTTCTCCCTTAAAGCTCTCTGAGATGCCTGCACTTGTCTAGCAAGTTCAATACGCTGACGCTCACACAGCCGAACAAACTTACGATATGGCCTGTCTGGCATTGCCATTATCTCTTGTTGCTGTTGATCAATCTCATCCCTTAAACGTGCCTGAAGATCTAAAAGACGAAGCTTCTTCTCTTCAATTTGCAACTTCAACACAAGATCTGGCCTAATTAGTTTCCTCTCTAAGTTTATTGCCAGTAAACCTTCAATCTTCTTTAAATTTTCTGTCCTTTTCTTGTTAAGTACTTCCATACCTTCATCAAAAAGGAGATCTTTGACATCATATGCCAGTAACAAATTATTGTTGTTGCTTACCATCATTGATGACCCAAAAGAGTCATGTTTCCTAGTGAAGAAAGGGAAATCAAATAGGGGTCCATGGTATTTTCTGGTGGATCCTACATCCTTTGGCTGCTCAACAGTGCTTGTTTGCGCAGGTTTCTTAATTTGCATTGAGTCAGATACGGAAGACTGTGGTGCAATAGCCTTTCCCCTATCTAATGGCAACTCATTTCTAACAAGGTTTCTGTTAATTTCACGTTCACTTTCCTGGTCTGACTTAACAGAGCATCCAATTGATTGCTGCTCTTCCTTTCCAGCAGATAATACTGGAGCAGGATCCTTGGTCACAGCTGGCATAGCTTGCATGTGAACTGCTGTGACAGTGCATTTCTCATCTCTGGCAAAGGCTTCCTGCTTCAAAGAACTCTGTCCATTAGTTGCAGGGATACGTTGCGAGTCCTTCGCATCAGACTCCGTGAACCTGGAGTGCTCTGGCACAATATTTCCAGCAGATTTATTGTGATTTTGTCCTCCTGAGGGATGGATTGGCTGCTGCACTTGCAACTCAAGAGATGGTGGAACAATAGCCCGAAGAAGTTCTTGCGGGAGAGTACCTTCTCCTTTCTATCAACCAACAGAAAAAGAATGTCAATGAGTATAATCTCCACTAAGACAGACACACACATAAAACAGACACACATAGACAGATGCAGACAGAATGAGAAAGGTAGCAGAGTTTAACCTTCAGCCGCCTAAATGCTAGTATCTGTGCTTTAAGAACATGCAGCTGTTGTTTGGTAAATCCAAGTCGTTGTTGAGGCACCTGAGATGGTGCCCCTTGGGATTTGGCATAATTTCCTGAGCCCCCTTCGCTTTTAGGACCTGCGACCTGAGGAGAAGATTGGTTTAACTGCCTGATGTACTGTGTTTGTGGAGGATCTGGACCAGATAATGAATTTTTTGCATTCAAAGGATTATCTGCACCCAAGTTCATGTTGGTAGATGACTGTTGGGGATGCATAGAAGGCATTCCATTTCCAACTACAACAGGTTGCCTCAGAGATGCTTGAGACTCTCTGCCATGAACATTAAATTGCTGCACTGCTATGTTACTAGAGTTACTGGTTGTAAGAGCATTTGTTGGTGGGCCAAAATGGCTGGGTGGAACTGTCTGCCTGGATTTTGCAGAACCTGACAGCCCAGACACATCACTTGATGAATTAGCATGTGCTGAGCTCTCACTTGCAGCTGCTGGAGAAGTAACTTGCTGCTTTGCAACAGGGACAAGTGAAGACTGAGCACCAATGTTGCTCTCATTTGCCTTCTGTTGTGAAACCATCCTTGACTGCATCAGTGGAATGAGTTGTGCCATTAAGTTAGCATTTGCAGGATGTGATAGATCAATATTGCGCTCACGTGCCCATGCCTGCATAGCCTGCAATTGCGCAGACATTGCAATCTGGTTGTTCACAACATTTTGGATGCCCTGCTGAGTTGCAGGTGCTTGCACAGGTCTTATCATATTTCCAGGCACTAATTGTCCAACCGATTGTCCCTGGGTTGAAGGCTTTCCCTCACTTTTTTTATCAGGGGCTAGCTGCTGTCCTTGCTCTATCTGCTTTTCCCCGCGAGCAAAATGTTCAGATAAATTCCTGGAGGTTGACCCTTGAGCTTGATTCACTGCTTGCATAGACATAAGGTCCTGCATTTTCAAATTTCCCATACGCATTTCTTGATCCTTCACAGATGAAGGGCCTAACATTCCCATTTTAGCTTGCTGCTGAGACTGCATTGCCAAAGCAGGCTTTTGTTGGCCAGACTGGAAAGCATATTGAAGATATGCTTGATGGACAGGATTTAGCATTTGCTGCTCAATGCCTTGACCCTTGGGCTGGGCCTCCTGGCTGGAACCATGTTGAGATAATTCAGTGAATTTCCGAGATTGATGAGGTAATTGCATGGCATTGGGAGATGAAAAATTGTTACTCCCAAATGCCCCTTGAAGGGCTGCTTGATATGCCAAAAATGCTTCATTCCCTTCAGGTTTTCTAAGTAGTTGCTGTTGCAATGACTGCATAAGCATATAGTTGAGTAAAAGTCATCATTCCATAACATTAACAATTTGGTGAAAGGTTGCACAAAAAGCAAAACAGATATGATTGGCCACCATAACATCAATACATCAATACATCAATACTTGTTATAAGATCCTTGTGCAATTTTTATTATATCAAGACATACACAAGTATACACATACTTGTCAGAGTATAACAAAAGCTTTGGTTCCCCGAGCACTTTCAACCCTATTCATGACCCAAGATCCTAGAAAATAAATGAAATGGTAACAACAACCAAAAATTCATGGAGAGGTCTGCAGGCTACTAGTAAAATACATAAGAAAATATCAAGGTGTGTGAGGACAGATTTTTAAGCAACATTACCACACAACATGCAGAAGATTGGTCATGTATTTATGATGACAACATTTTGAGAAAGAGCAGTCAATATTGAGATTTTCTCATCTAAGATTGGCATTAGATAGAAAACTACAAGTCAACAATGAACAGACCAATTAATCAATGACATCACAAGGATTTTACTACAAATAATATGTCACAAGTGAGGAACAGCAGGAACACTTAAAGCTGAAATTGACAATATGCAAAAGTTGATGAAAAACACTTTTAGCAAGTTGCAATTTAAGCTTGTCTGGCTATAATCCACAGTTAATGAACGTGTGTAAACTTTAAAAAAGGCACCTGAAGAAAAAGAGGAAGAAAGGGGAGAGGGGGAATCATAAACAGAAACAAGAACCTCAATTGTTAACACCCTGTTGTCTCGGTATCCTCATCCATGTCTAAAAGAAAAATCCCAAAGGGACTGCAGAAAAGAAATAGTATATGAAGGATAGTTATATTCGCCTATAATGTAACATCACATATGAACAGAGAACAAATGCAAGACCAATAAGAAGAAAAAAAATTCAAAGACTACGGCAGAGTTCATATTGTTGTGATTTAGGGTACGTTGACTGGAACAGATATTGTTAGCACTCAATTGCACCCAAACAGCTCTAGTTTGACTATTTGAATAACTGAAAACAAATTAGTTAAAAAATTCATAGACCTGACCAACTAACTAACTAGACGTTTTATGGTAACTACACCCCCGCTGTATTAAATGTTAATTTCACAAAAACCAAATTCCAAAACACACCAGGTGTTACAATCAAACCCCATTAACAACACAAGTAGACTCCACCTTCCAAAAATTCTCAGAGTACATGTTCTACCAAATTATCATAGACATTCAGCTGAACCCATAAACTCAAACCTGCCTAGAACCTATCTGCTGCTGCTGATGCTGCAACGAATCCAACCCCAAATGCGACGTTGACACTGCCGACGATGAAGAAGATGGTGACGCAGCTGACGATGTCGCTGTAGCCCGCCCCGCCGGCCCCACCCCTGGGTTCCGACCGGGCCCACCACCGGCAGATTGCATGCAATTAGCCCAAAATTCAATAGGATACGTATCAAATCGCCAAATTCAAAACATCCACAATTTAAAAAATCTCAAATCCCTCCAAAATTCAAGAAAACTAAATATTTTCCCTCCGATCCCAACGTTCGAAAACCATCGTCCCCATTTTTTCTCTCTCTGTCTACAGTCTCCCTCGGTAGCTGCAGCTGCAGCTGCCACCAATTTTCTCTCTCTACAAGCCGCAACTTTCGGAACACTGAACAATAGATCTTCCAGAGCAAAGGCCACAGAGAAGCGAACTTGACGGAATGGTGATTCCACTATGTGATTCGCACGCGATTTTGCAAATTCTATTCAAGCCCTAATATATTATTTTTATTTAAATTTCTTTCCTTTAAAATTTGTGTTAATTTTTTCTCAGGTTTGGTAATAATGGCCTCCATGCCTTTATGACAAAACAAGGAGGTGGGGTCGGGTGACTACGGTTAGAGTTTTACGGAAAGTATCAATTACTATTGCCCCAGATATTTTATTATAATTACTGGAAAACCCTACTTTTTTAAGTAAAATAAAAATGGCTATTATTTTTCAATAGTGAAAAGGAAGTAGGAAATTTCGTTAGAAGCAGATTTTCAAGTAAATCATTTTTTCTTTCATAATAATGTTATTATAGATCTTTTTTCTAATATATATATATATATATATATATATATATATATATATAATGCAATGAAAGATATGAATTCATATAATTTTTAACAGGCGATCAACAATTTAATATTTTTCAAAAAAAATTAGTTCTTTTTAGCTAAAATAGAAAGTTTTTACTATTTAGATTAAACAAATATGGTCAAAAAATATACGAAATTAAACTTTATTCATTAAAATTTAATCAATTTCTTTTGTTAGTTTTTTGGCCAAAATATATTTTTAGTTCTTTTTTTATTATTTTTTAAATTTTATTTCCTATCATTGATCACATAAGAATTATTAAAAATACTATTTTAAATACAAAATACAAACACCTCAAATAATTTTTTTAAATATTAAGTTAAAATAAATCAAAATTAAAGAATGAAGATAATTTCCTCCAATTTTTAAAAGGAAATGTGGAGTTCGAGATGCTTAGAGAGTGGGCTTTGTGCAAATTCTCTGAACCGTGAGATTCTGACTTCTAGTAATCAGTGCATTTCTTAAAGAGAGAGATCATCATCAAAATAGGCATCAGTGGGTCAGCAGTGTTATCAAGGCCAGCCCATTTTCTGTATATAAATTAAGGGGGGCTAAGCCTAGTCCCCCCTTTTTTTCTTAATATTTTTTAAGTTTTTTTAATATTTTTTATTTTTTAAAAATAATTAAGTATTTTTTATTTTATATATTTTTTAAATTTTTTAAAATATTTTTACTATTTATTCATAATATTTTTACTATTTATTTATAACTTAAAAATTTTTATAAAAAATATAAAAATAACTTCAAAAATTTTTTAAAATATTTATAATATAAAAAATATTTAATTATTTTAAAAAAAAATTTTTAAAAAACAAAAAACAATATAATAAAAAGATTTTAAAATTTTCTTTTCATTACTGTTTAGACGATAGGGGAATAATAATTTGTCTTTTAATTTATAAAAATTAAGTTTTAGTTTTTTTAATTTAAATTTAAATAATTTAATTTTTATAATCCTGTAAAAATTATACTTTTAATTATTCGTTAATTTTTTATTTATTTTTAATAAAAATGTTGGTGTAAACATTTAAAATATTAA
>JASKGM010000014.1:3996416-4008094 GCA_034509205.1 Ceratonia siliqua
TAACTTTTTATAACCAAATAATTATTTTTAATAAAAAAAAAGAATGAACAACGGATTGCAACATATAAGAATTTGGTTTTTTCCCTATAATTTTAAAACATTTATCTAAAGCATCATGGTGCTTTTGAACACAAAAAAGTTAATTAACTTCAAATTATATTTTAAAAAACATTGCTTATGAATCTTACTCTATATACATTATTTAATAAATATAAATAATGTATACATTTTAAATGAGATGAAATCAATAATGTATTGTCTAATAAAAGTGAGATTCATTTTTTTTAATTTAAAATGTATATATAATTTGTATTTATTAAATGTTTTATATATATATATGAATTCATCCTTGACTTTTGTTTTGTATTAAACTCTGGCAGTGTAAGATTGACTTTGGTTCAAATTGAAGAGAGGCATAATTTTGATATTCCAGCTCTTCTGTAAAAGCCATAAATGAGGAGAGGAGGTCAACTCTGTGACTGAAGAATCCTAGAAATGTTGTGTTTTTACTGAGATTGCAGGGAATGCATGGATGGATAGAGGCAGAGGCCTGAAGACAGTTCACCCAATTAATTGCTATCATATTTTTGATGGGTTGCTCACCAAACCCTAACCAAAACCCACTTCCACTTAGTATATATACCCTTTGCACAAATTGGGTTTACTTAGTGATTCGTCTAAGACCCAAAGGGATGCCCTACTCCCATAGGTGAGTCATTGGTACATTGGCAACTCTTTGCTCATAAACACCCCATTGACTTATTACTCAAATAAGACCCTGTGCCTAAACACGTTTTGCTTCTCTGTCTTGTGTTTTCCTCTGGGTCTCCCTCTCCATGTTCCTCAACCAATCTCATTTATTTCCCATCCTTGATTGCCTGGCTTGAGAGAGAGAGAGAGGACAAGTTCAAGGACTCAAGGGTTTTGTTCTTGTTGGAGAGAGAGGTGGCTGTTTTAGTTTAAAAAGCTTCAACAACCCTTCAGAGCATTTATAATGGTGCATCCGATGATTTTAGTAAGAGAGAGAAAGAGGTGGTGAAATTTCAAAGACCAGTCTGGCCAAAATAAGTGCTTCACTACATCTTTTCACCTATAAATCTCTTCTCTATTATAACACTCTTCATTGTACAATCTTCTTTCCCCTATTTTCCTCTTTCTTTTAGCTTCCTCTTCATCATTCTTTTTCATGTCTCTAATTCATGTTCCTTGTCATACATAGAAAAACACCCCAAAACCTTATCTTTCTCATTGATTCACCATTTTCTTACCAAAGACTCAAACTGGGTTTGCTTCAAATATTCTCAAGCAGAGGTCTACAATCTACATTCATTTCAGTAGCTAGATATTGCTCTATACCAAGGAAATGTTTCTCACATCTGAAATCTGAATGCTTCCGAGAGCCACTCTGAAGGTACGCTTTTCATAAAATCCCAGTTTGCTTCCCGGGAAAAAAATAAAATTTTCACCCAAAAAGCGAGAAAAACTTCCGGGAACCTTCTTGTAGTTTGATTCTTGCAATAAATGGATCCTTCTACGGCTTTGCTGCTTTTAACGGCTATCATAGCTTACCTACTATGGTTCACATTCATCTCACGCTCACTAAAGGGTCCACGTGTATGGGCTCTATTGGGCAGTCTCCCTGGGTTGATTGAGAATTGCGAGCGCATGCACGACTGGATCAGTGAAAACCTCCGCGCGTGTGGTGGCACGTACCAGACCTGCATCTGCGCAATTCCCTTCCTCGCCAAGAAGCAAGGTCTCGTGACCGTCACGTGTGACCCGAGGAATGTGGAGCACATATTGAAGACCCGGTTCGATAATTACCCCAAGGGCCCCACATGGCATGCTGTGTTCCATGATCTTCTTGGTGATGGCATTTTCAATTCTGATGGTGAGACGTGGCTGTTCCAGCGGAAGACCGCCGCACTGGAATTCACCACCAGGACATTGCGCCAAGCCATGGCTCGCTGGGTGTCTCGAGCCATCAAAGACCGCCTCTGCTTGATTCTTAAGACGGCTGAGCTGAAATTGGAGCCGGTTGATTTGCAAGACTTGATGCTACGGCTTACATTTGACAACATTTGCGGCTTGGCTTTTGGAAAAGACCCAAAAACTTGTGCGCCGGGATTGCCTGAGAACAGCTTTGCATCGGCATTTGACCGAGCCACTGAAGCATCACTCCAGCGATTTATTCTACCAGAGGTGTTGTGGAAGCTCAAGAAATGGCTTCACTTTGGAATGGAAGTCAGCTTGAGCCGAAGCCTTGTGCATATCGAGGAGTATTTATCCCGTGTGATTGACAAACGTAAGCTCGAGTTGCTGAGTCAGCAAAAAGATGGGAACCCACACGATGACTTGCTGTCAAGGTTCATGAAGAAAAAGGAATCCTACTCAGACAAGTTCCTCCGACACGTGGCATTGAACTTCATTCTAGCTGGACGTGACACGTCATCAGTAGCATTGAGTTGGTTCTTCTGGTTGGTGATTCAAAATCCCAGAGTGGAAGAGAAAATCCTACGTGAAATATGCATCGTCCTGATGGAGACACGTGGCAATGACGTGGCAAAGTGGGTTGATGAGCCGTTTGGTTTTGAGGAAGTTGACCGTTTGGTATATCTCAAAGCAGCCTTATCCGAGACCCTACGCCTCTACCCATCAGTGCCGGAGGATTCAAAGCATGTGATGGCCGACGACGTGTTGCCGGACGGCACATTTGTCCCGGCCGGATCATCCGTGACATATTCAATATATTCGGCTGGGCGGATGAGGTCCACGTGGGGTGAGGATTGCTTGGAATTCCGCCCTGAAAGGTGGTTTTCATCAGATGGTACAAAGTTCACAATGCACGACTCCTTCAAGTTTGTTGCTTTCAATGCTGGTCCAAGGATATGCTTGGGGAAGGATTTAGCATACCTACAAATGAAGTCAATTGCGGCTGCGGTGCTGCTCCGCCACCAGCTTGCGGTGGTGCCGGGTCACCAGGTGGATCAAAAAATGTCATTGACATTGTTCATGAAAAATGGGCTTAAGGTCAATGTGCACAACAGGGACTTGACGGGAATTTTGGCAAGTATATAAAAAGAAAGGGAAAGGGAGATCCATGAGTAAGAGTCTCCTTTGAGATGTAATGGTTGTAGTTATGGAGTCAGGAGTAGTAATGATGATCACAAGGTGGAGAAGAGGCCATGAGACTTCTGGGCATGCATGTTCACATGAGAATGGTTCAGCCATTAAGGCTAAACTTATAGAAGAAAGAGGTAGATTGATACCAAATTAAAGGGATAATTTATTTTGGATAGTATTTCATAAGATTTCCTTTTTTTCTTTGATGCTTAAAAAACTTTTAAACGGTGTCATATGATGACCTCAGAGAAAAGTGAATTTTATACAACACTATTTTAGATCACGTTGATTGTGGAAGCACCAAGAAATAATCTACTACTCAAGTGTAAAGTCATAATTCATGAGAAATTAGTGGGTTTACTGGGGTCGTGGGGTTGTTGATGAATGTTTGTCCTTCTATTTTCCTTTTAGAAAATTGCAAATACACATTGCATTCTTTATTTAAATATATCAATTTATTTTTTTTCTGGTTTAAATAGATATTTCAAGATCTCGTGTAATTTGTCAGCTTCATATTAACACTGTTGATGATGTTGAAAAAGAATGGCTTGTCTTTGATGAAAGTTTAATGGTGGGAATTGACAGTTTTGGCCGACAGATCTTTCTGTTGTTGTGTTTGTCTCAAAGTCTTCTGGGTGATATGCTTGAGTGGTAAATTCAGAAAAATTGCAAAATCATCTGTATTCTTCATCTTTCTGTCACATATGATGGAGAATTCAAATTTCTATAATTTTTCATCTAAAAAAAATATACAACTTTGTTAGAGATTAGTTCAGAAGTTTATTGACATAATGCATCAAATATCTTCTAGAAAATTAGGTATTAGATCCATGGACATAGGTACAGCATCAATTTCAAAAAATGCAGCACTGTATTAACTCTTGTTAGTGCTTATTGCTTAGTTATTGTAATATCTGTTAGATTCGAACAACCTGCATTTCTTGCTCGTTTGAGTCTGCTACTCTTACAGAATTCCTAACGGTGGTATCAGAAATACTTAACCGTTAAACCATGTCACTTGCACTGACGTAGTGTATCATTCCATATATATCAAGTCAAATAAATTATTAAATTAAGTCAACATAAAATTGAAAAGAAAGGAAATTTTGTACTTTTCTATCTTAATTTTTAGTTGCTATTATAATCTCTTCTCTAATTTATTAATTATAACACATTGCACTCTAAATTATTACAATTTAATTAAATTACTCCTTACCATTTAATTAAGTGTTAAAATTAATAGTTTTAGTTAACATAAACTAGTTATGTAATTAAAAAAAATTTGATAGAGTTAAAAAATAATAAATTTATTACTCAAAATAACACAAATATCTTAAAAATAAATGATATGAAATCATTAATTAACTTTTATTTTTATTTCTAAAAATAAAAGTTAATTAAAAATTCTCCTCGTTTATTTTTAAGATATTTGTGTTATTTTATATAATAAAATTATTATTTTTTATTTCTATTAAAATTTTTTAATTACATAACTAATTTATGTAAATTTAAATTATTAATTTTAATACTTAATTAAATGATGTGAGTAATTTAACTAAATTATGATAATTTAGAGTGTAATATGTTATAATTAATATATTAGAAAGAAAATTACAATGGTAACTAAAAATTTAGTGAAAAAGTACAAAATTCTCAAGAAAGACAAAATAACTACTAATAAAAGTGACTGCTAGTGGACTTATAAGTTAAGTGATGAGTAGGCTAAGTAATCCATTTAACTTGATTTAAATGGAACGATAGAGCACGTCAACCCAAGTGACATGGTGTAACATTTACATAAGTTAAATTTCTTAGGACCCTTTTCGACTGGAGATAAAAAAAATGGAGTCCAAAGACATGTATTATTATCTTTCTTCCTAATGCAGAAAAACTTCCAGTCTATATTTAATCCTTCCAAAGTATGATTTTTTGCCTTTGCAAACCTCATTTTCTGCACTCCTGACTCCTGAGAACGGGCTAGCTGATAGGGTTAGATGTAAATTTATCTCTAGGAAAATTCTTGGATATATGGGAATATGCATGAAAGTGGAATATATCATGCAACAGATTGAATCAGTGGTAAAAGTAGATATAACAATGCCCATGGTTAGAGACATCTTATCAGAATGAAACGACGTAATCTATTTTTCAGTTAGTTATGATGAGATAGTTACTTAAATAACATGTATTTTAAGCATAAGTATGCTTAAATAAAGTTTAGAGGTGGAAATTACCCGCCAAGCATCTATACAGAAAGCATTAAAGATCGTGGGACAAGGCTTTTGCAAAAGGTGCCAAGTGAATCCAAGATTCTGCAGAAAATATAAAGGCCTCGCAACTCGGTCGAAAACTTTGATGGTGTCTCTTTTCTTCTTTGGCAGGGTTTTACTCTTCGAAGTGTTTGACATATTTGGTCATTTGATGATATTAGTTCCATCTGTTCAAGTTTTCTATGACTATATAGGATTAGGATGCACCGTTGCATTCTTTAGTCCAGAACTTTCTCACCAGTTGAAAAGATATTCCAGACCAATGTGCCTATTATGTACAATGCTACAGCAACCTTAAATACATCATCCCAAGAACCTGCAGAAACAGAAATCATATGTGAATTGAAGATTAAGACGAGAAGGAAAACTCCAAAAACAAAAGTGGGACACAATGTCACACCTCGTTGGAGTATGTATCCAGTTGCAGCAGTACCAAAGACACCGGCAAGCACTCCTGCTGTGTTTGATAGTCCCAGCAATACCCCCTGAAATTGGAAGTAATGATCATTCTGATACAGACATCTTGAAGGAAAATATAAAACGAATGGATTTGCATAATGGAAAACACTGGTCTCAGAATGGAGACATCTTGAATGTAAAAAATAAAACAAGAATTTACTTGTATAATGAAAAACATTGGTCTCAGAATTTTATATAGGAAAAAAACTGAAGAAGTACTCTGGCAACAGGCCGTTGAAATAATAGCCTCAAGCTCCCCCTACGGAGAGGGCGAAAGAGAAGAAATATATAAACTTGTGAAATACTGCAATAAGCAGCAAACAATTTAGAGCTGAAGCTGTAAGTGCATTAATGGAGGTGATATGCTGGAGATCAAAGTAGAGTGTCACCAGGGACTTCCTAGGTGCAAGTCACGATGACGATTTCATGATGTATGAATGTCACCATAGATGACTCAAGCAGAGAGTGTATTGCAGTCTGTAGTCATTACCACGGTCAACTTAGTTTGTTAATATTATTTTTGTAATCAGTATTGGACACTTTTAAGATCATATTTGACAGTTTATTGATGCCGGTACATATAAATTAAGACAGCAATAACTCACAGCATAGCGTGGCCCAATGTCTTGGTGATTGGAATACAGGCCAGATTGTGAGAATGCATCAGATCCCTGTAAAGAAAACAATATATTATGGTTTAGATTAGGTAAAACAGCCTATGATTTAAAATATATGCAAATATGTTTTATAGGCATTTATACTTTACAATCAGCATGAGATTTAATTATAGGTTGAGAAATAATTCAAGATTTGAGAAATCCGAACTTAGGAAAATATATAAGGATTTAACTCAAACCTGACTGCATGCCATGCATAGTACTGCCATAGCTGGTGTTCGGACATGGCTCAGCTGTGTAAGAAAAAAGGCTGGGCCTAGAAACCCAATGGATTGCATGATCTGCCAAAAATAGAAAGGATTTGGAGATGAATCATTTGAAGGGTGCAAGAGGATGACAAATAAGACCATGTTTCTATAGCCATTTGACCTCAAATGATTTAATCAGAACGAATGTTCCTTTCACCTTGGAAAAAGTTCTTAGAAAATTCACCTATAAAAATTTTATTCTACTGAGCAATGAAATGAAACCCTGTCTACTATTATTTGGTCAAAAAGAATTCCATTAAGATATAAGCAGTTCAAAAAATGTTATCTAGAAAAAAGATACCTCAAGTTATAGTTCTTGGAAATCTTTTTAATGCACAGCAGTTCATAATGCATGAAAATTCAGTTACAAGAGCAGTGATAATCTTGCCTTTCGAACAGCTGTTATGGAAAGGCCTTTGCTTACAAGTGTGTCAGCAATCCAACCTCCTATGTTTGCAAAGATGGCCATGGTTAACCATGGCAGGACACACAAAAGCCCAGATTCAGTGAGGTTGAACTTCAAAACCTGAGAAAATGGCCCATTAGTTTGTTCATTTAATGGACTAAATACTCTACTATTTTGAATTTCTCTTTATCTGTTTCTTCATGCTTCATTTGCATCGACTAGAAAATCAAAGTGGATTAAAACAACAACAATATTCCAGTGTCCCTTTGTATATTTAATGTGATATCAGCATTTAAGATGAAGGCAATTAGAGTGCAATTTTTTTTAAAACAGTGGGGAAAATGTATTGTATTAAATCCTATGAGTTCCTTACCAAGATAAGAGATATTACAGAAAGTGATGTCAGGGACATGAGTACTAAAAAATCATTTAAGAAAACTATATAAAAATAAAAGGTGGGAAAAACCTTACTGAGGTTAAGTACCTGATTGTAGTAAGTAGGCATCCAGGTTAACAGAATAAATGTCCCCCAATTATGGCAGAAATGGGAAATTATTAGAGCCCAAACAGGTGCCTTCGACAAAATTAATTTCCAAGGAATGACTGACACAGGTTCTTTCGATACGCTGCCTCCTAATATAAGCCTTTTCTCCTCTGCCTTAAGGTCTGGGTCATCTTTGGGTGAGCTATATGCCTGGGGAGAAAACAACAGAAGGGAAAGAATATTTGAGTCAACTAGCCAGGAATGAACCATTAAGTGCCTTTCACATCCATAAATGCCACGGTACAGAGGCATTGTTACCAAAATAAAATTCCAAAAGTATTGTGCAAGATGGCTGATTTACTCAAAAAATGAGTCAATGGACACTGATCCTTCAAAATAAGATTGCATAGTAATGACATTGAAGTTATGTGCTATGCAACACTTTATGAGACTGTCCCTTGATAAATCAGTACCAAACATGAAAATATAGTTCATAGGGTTGGTGGAGAACAAGGCTGATTTCTTCTCTAGAAACATTTTTACAATTAGGAATAGAATCAATAGATATGTGAAGTAAGAGATTTCGTTGAAACTAGACGAAAGAAGCTGACTTACTTTTCTCAACCATAAGGCAAACCAGATACTTCCAAGGGAGCCAAATGAGTAAAACACTGATGGCCACCCAAATTTGTGGATTAGGATAGGTGAGACAGCCAAACCTATGACAGAACCAAGGTACATCCCGCTATATACTAGGGCAAGTGATCTGCTTCTCTCTGATACTGGAACCCACTTGGAAAGCATATTATTCATAGCAGGCATAGCAACGCCCTGAAAGCAAAGAATTCACAAAATTTGGTTCTGAATTCTAGGATGAAAGTCATGTGACTCGTGTCTATACACTGCATGGAATTTGAACATAAGACAATTTAAATGAGAATTTATACTTCATTTGCTTGTATCATTTGACATAGCAAACTTAATGGGGGAACCGTAGAGGTAAAAATTGAATGTTTGTTTTTCTTGTCTCAACTACTTATCCTTCTACCTCCCTTTCTGTTTTAAGGAAAAACAATTAACGAAAACTTTTAGGTTAGCTTTTCAGGTTCTCTGCTTGCTTAGGTAGCAAATAATAGGAATCAATCCTTTCTGCCTAAAATCCCTAGTAAAACTGGAAATTGATTTTGCATAACAAAAGAAAGCTGGATAAATGACAATATGAATGTAGAAACCAGCTTAATGAAGCCGAACAAAGTAGTATAACTATAGAATGGACCAACCTCACCAATTCCCATGAAGGCACGCATAATGAGCAAACAAGGGAGCCCAATTCTTGCAGCAATAGGTGTCAAAACTGTTGCAATTGACCACCAGACAACTCCAAAACCTAATACTACCTTCCCACCAAGTTTGTCTGCCCATATGCCTCCAAGGATCTAAAACGAGCACAAGTTGTACAAGTCAGTTTGACAGTATTGCAATAAGAATTTCTTATATACAAAGGATGAAACAAAGTGATATATCTTGTATATATAGTTTGAAGATCAGAACATGTTAGTGTATATTCTGTCAAGAACACAAGATGCCATGGCAGGACTTTCAACCAGCAGCAATACTTGAATACTTTCTAGGAGATTAACATATGGAACAATTTTCTTGTTAGGATAAAATGCTGAGTCTGTCAGTCACACCTGAGTAAGTAGATAGCCCCAGAAAAAAGAGGACTGAATTAGGCCAACTGTTGCACTGTTCCAGTTGAACTCTTGAGACATTGGAAGTATAGCTATGCTCATGTTAACCTATAATGAAAATATTAAGCATAAGAATATATGACTACTAGAAACACCCTCAACTAAAAACTCTTGATATAATGCTATAAAAAAAACTCGATATAATTGGGGAAAAAAGAATTATATATAGTAAACTTCTGCTTGACATATATCAGAATATTGGAAACATTAATTCAATCGCTTCAGACATATTTCTTTTCAACAATCACCTCCAGTATAAAAGGTAACAAGATTTTCTATTCTATTTTAGTTTGTTGATGGAAAAGGAAACAAACTAGGCTACTAATATTGATAATCAACAATACACCTAATTTGACATTATAGTAGGTAGAGTCCTTGAAGCAACAAGCAATGAAATATGTAGGACTATACCTATTAGGAATGTGGGACATGGAAAACATGTATATATAACTAACATAATAATTGAAAATATAAAAACAGAAAAATACTCACACGGTCCATGTTGCACAGCAGAAATGCTGCACAACATAGCAGTACAATAACCCAGCGCTTAGGAAACTGCTGCCACCAAGGAGATACTTGTTGTACACTTTCTTCCAATAGAATTGCTTCACCAGTCCCTTCAGTTGATGGCAGAGAATCCACCTTGGTTTCTGTACTGTCATACTCCTCAGACTTGTAGTGAATACGGGTCGTATTGACCTTATCAAGTTCAGGTTGTGGGTTCTTCCTCTTAATTAAATCTAGTCCATTTCCTGTTCTATGCTCAATATGGCTGCTGCCATAGGGATCAGAAGAAAGGTAGCATTCACATCTTCTGCTGGCCTTTAGTTTGATGTTCATGCAGTGATTAGAATGTAAACACAAAACATGTTTGCATCTTGATAGAGGATCTTTTGCAATCCAACCACCACATCGTGCAAGAGATACACCTGAAAGCATCCGTCTTTGAAGTGATAAATCGTTTCCTGATTGAAATACATATCCTGACAATACCAGACAATAAAAAACCTGTTCTTAAAATAATGACAATGATCCACATAATCCAAGCTTATATAGGGTTTAAAGAGGAAACATAAAAGTTAATCTATACAAAATCCAATTCAACCAAAATCTCCATGAATTCCTGAATAGTTTATGCTTCTTCCAGTGCTGAACTCAAAGACTTTTAATATTGTTATCTATATCAACATGAAAAATATGTATGGACGTAATAAGCAAATGTTGGCACGAAACATAAAGTGTCAACAGCATTCCACAAGTTGCTCCAGTTACTATTACAAAATTAGGAGAAAATTGCTTTAACCAATAAAATAATCAAGGAACTCCATAACTAATAAATTTATATCTAACTTTCCATTGAAAAAGCATATATTTTCCATCGAAATATAACCTGTAGACTGTATTCCGTACTAAATAAATATGAACAGTACCAAAAGATGGATAAGGAATTAAATTCTCTTACAAAAAGTAAGTTTCGAAGTAAAATGAATCAAAATTTCAAACATTCATGGCAATTAAACCCAGCACAACAAGTAGATAATTAGTAAAATGCAGGCATCCACCCAAATTTTGAAACACGAAATAGAAAAAGATTCAATAACTATAAAAATGTTATCAATGAACACAAAAATCAAAATTAAGGTTGAGGAGACAAACCAACCTGAGCCGATGAAAGAACCGAAGTGGCGGTTGGAAATCAAACCACCCATAGCCATTGGTGCTGAGAAGCTATGACAGTGAGAGATGGTAGCAAAGAGAGGCCTTACACCATCTCAAAGTTGGAACCCAGAGTTCAAATTCCAAATGACGACGCCGTCTCTGGAATTCTCTCTCAGTCCCGGTGAAGAGGATAAGCAAAGCAGAGCAGAGAAGAGAATTTCTGTTTATGAATTTTCATAAAATTTTGTTTTGTGGGATTATTTTTTCGCAGTTTAAAAAAGCGGGAAAAATAAAATAAAATCCAAAGTGGCGTTATAACCAATAAAAAGGGGGGTTGAGAGTGTGACACGTGGCACGTCATCCTCGCCAGGAAACGCCCTGCGCAGGAAGGGCGAATTTATTCAAATACCCCTTTCTCCGTATATATAATTTTTATATATGAAAAATGGTTTTTATAAAGAAAGAAAAAAGATTTTATTTATAGAGAAAAAGATTATTCTCATAAATCAATGAAAAATAAAGAAAGAATTCAACAAGTAAATGAAAAATAAAGGGAAAGATGATAAGAGAATATATATATATATACATATATATATAT
>JASKGM010000014.1:4014774-4028981 GCA_034509205.1 Ceratonia siliqua
CCTAGATTCCTAATACATTTAATTATACATTATATACTTTTCTTTTATTACTGAACCAAATAAATTAGAATTGAATGAATCAGGTGACTAAGAGTTGAATGAATCTATCCCAGTACATTTAATTATAGATTAATAGTTTCTTTTAGTACTAAACCAAATTCTTTAGAATTAAATAAATCATGTCTAATAAAGACCAATAGTTGAATGAATATATCTCATTAAGCTTAATTAAATTATAAATTACTTTTTTCTTTGCAGTATTCATCATGTTTTTTCATAAAAAAAATATAATTTCTTTTTATTACTAAACCAAATCATTTATAATTATCCTAATATAATTTTTTAACTAAAATAATTATTTAAATGTAAGAAATGCTGAAATAATCTTAATATATTAAAGGTAAATTATTTATTAGTGTTTCTAACTTTCTAGAGACATTCCAAAACTATATTGTTTTTTCTGATGTTTATTTTAAAATATAATATTTTGAAATACCAAATTATTTCTATATGAAACATATCCTATATGCTATATCCGTTGAATAGCAATTATGAAGAATTTCCTAAAATGGAAATTCTGAAACATTTGATCAGAAAGAGAATTCCAGGGTTTACTTCACTGAATTCTCATAGGCGTTAGCTGTAGCCTAAGCCAAAACCTAATCGTGTTCACCTTCCTACGGCGTCGTTTACCTGACATCTTTCCTTCAATCGCCATTGACAGCGACTCCAACTATAAACTGAAGTGTAAAATTCTCAGTCACAAATTTCCAACTCCCGTTCCTTCTCTCTCTGTCTCTCCGTTTCTACGTTCTCCATTTTTTTTTTCATTTCTTTCCTTTTTATTTTTCTCGTCGAAATCGAAATTCTCTCTCTTCTATCCGTTCTGGCATCGCCGACAACCGCCAATTCCCTCCATTTCAGAGCTTCCTGTCCGCAATCCCTTTCTCTGCTGTTAGAGGTACACAGCTCTCGCCCAAACGCTGCAATCCCTTTACCCATTTCCTTCTATTGCATATTTATATAACGGTTGGAGAGATTGTATCCATGAAATGAGAGGAAGTGCGTAATATTAGCCATTTATCAGTGTTATTTTGCATGAGCTTCTGTTAACGATTTATGGGCTGCCTAGCAATTTTTTTCCCTTTAAAAAGTAGCATATGTTTTTTTTATTGTCTTTATTGTTATTCCTGAATTTTTTTTTCGGGTTGCTGGAAATATGGTTGATATAAACAAAGATGTTGTTAGTGATTACTATGAGGGACTAAAAATGATCAAGTTGAACTCTTTTTACCTCAGCAATGACCATGTGGGTTAGTTATGGATGATTTTAGTACTATGATAATCTGGGTGAGTGGGTATTATGGAAACTCCTTGTGTTTGCTTTCTGGTCGGCCTAGCAATGGCTTTACAACCCTAAATTACTTTCAAGAAGTCTTTTATAGTTTTTTTTTCCCTCCTGAATTCTTGGACAGTTCCAGTCACAAAAATGAAAAAAACTGGAATTCTGTCCCAGTGGAAACATGACTATAGCAAATATTGAGAGATGATTTACGTGCTGATTTTTTTTGGTGAACATAAAACAATTTAATTGGATAGTGCAAACAATTAAAGCGTACTTTGGCACTTGTAACTGGCAGTGATGTAAATTTATTGAAGAAAATGACCTTGTTATTTTAATCTAACACTAGGATTTGTTGGTGAGAGTTGTGGAGTAAGGAGAATCTAGGTTGCAAAGAAGCTCCAAGGTTTCAACAATGGCAGGGCAGAATGTGAGTACCTTAAGAAGGTTGCAAATGAGGATCCTTTTTCTATAAGGTCGTCCTTGAGGTTCCGTTTAGGCATGAGTCTTAACCAGATCCTAGGCTTCCAGCTTAGGCAGTTGAGGGATGCTGAGGTGTAAGGCTGCTACTGAGAATTTTGATAACGAGGTGGGGGTGTGATGGCAGGGAATATGTGTAGACTTGAATAGCAATAAGTGTCTCTTTTCATTCCTCATTTTGAGAAAGAAACCGATAATCAGTTAATATAGAGAACTCACCATTCACTCCACTTTGTCATGGCCAAATTTTGTAACGTGTATAAAGACACACACAAACTTGATATGTTGATGTTTTGATCATCCTGATTTTGGAGTAGTAGATACATACATGCTCTTCATTTCTTAATTGGCTGTTAAATTGACTTCTTATCTTCAATTTTCCAGCTGTCACTTTGAATTTGGGAGGTAAGAAATCATTCTTCATACTCTTTAGGCAAGATTGTGTCTGTTTCGATTACTGGTTCATATTTTGTGACAGAGATTTGTGTATCCCTGCAGGTACTTTAGCTCATGGACCGTGTGCTTTTGAGTAATGTTGCTGGAGCAACATAGTTCTGATTGCAAAAGTCCTTTGTGGGGTGGACGTATTGTCTGGTTGCCTGGAATTGTAATTTATATTTCTACCTCAGATTATATTGCTTCCAACACAAAGGAACTTTCTATAGCCACATAATTTGTTTTTCAATAGTTTTCAGATGTCAGAAATTGACATGGCAGTTATTAAACCTGAGGTATGATACCTTTTATTATAAGCGATTTTTCTCCTTCTTTACTTCCTTGCTTTTTTTTTTCCGGTAGTATTTTGAACTTATTACTTTAATCTTTATTTGTATGCATTTCATTTATATGGTTCAGTAAATCATTTCCTGTAATCTTCCATTACTTTATTGACATTACTCTGTATCAAATAATTATAGTTTTGTTGTGGATCAGAATGCATATGTGCCCCTTGATAGGTTCATTATTGTTAATTTCTATTGCAATATTGAATATGTTCCCCTCAGATGTCATAGATATTTTGAACCTATGGAAGATTAAGTCTTCCTATGTGATTTATTTACATGTGAAACTTTAGAGTTCTGATTATTAGATGAGAATAAGAAGTATCTTGAGTTTTTGGGTCTTAAAGGAATTGGTTCATTGTTGAGATGATTATTGGGTCTATTTCATTTTAATTCTTTTAAGGATGGAGATTGTAGGGTGAGACCATGCATTTAAAATTGATAGTGTGTACATGTGTGACTGATTACTTAAACTAACAGGGAGTTTCAGTTGTAATTCTTGATGCACTACTGTAGTGATTGGAGATTTTGCTTCATATGTTCCTTAGTTCTTCATACTCTTTGATATTAGTTGTACTGATGCACATAAGCAAGACTCCTTCCTTTGCAAAATTTTAAATTTCACATTATTACTTCCCTGTGAATCTCTCTCCCTCTCTTACTCACACATTTCAATTTTTGAAAATTCTAGGCATGCTAAGTCACTTTTTGGCTCATGCAAATCCTTACATTCCTTGCTCCCTAAATCCCTAAATCAAACTTAGTGTAATCTCTTTCAAAGCTTTCATAATTAAACCAAGTTGAATCTGTTAAGGATTATTTCGTCCTAAAAGCTTAAGTTGTTAGGAGAAGATACAACATTGGTTTTATTAAGAGCTCTAACACACCCCTCTCACCAAAGCCTTTTTGGGCTTGTAGCATGGACACAGCATATGCCATTATACCTTGTGCTAAAATTTAATTTAATTGCAAGAATGGGGGCGGAAATGATCTCTAACTTTTGATTGCTTGGTTGAAGAGGCTCTAATACCACATTGAGGACCAATTTATCCCAAAAGCTTAAATTGTTAGGAGAAATTTTATGAATAATTTTAGGATTAATATAACTTTTGGTCCCTATAGTTTCACCAAGTTCTCAGTTTTGTTCTTGCAGTTTTTTTCTTTGCAATTGAGTCCCTAAAGTTTCAATTTAGTTTCTGTCATCACCCATGTTAATCTGTTATCACTCTGTTAATTGACCCTTAAATTAATAAAATTATAGGGAACAAATTGAAAACTTGGTGAAACTATAGGGACCCTTAAATAGTTAAAAAAAGCCCCGGTAGTTTTACTTAATTTTTTATTTGGTCCCTATAATTTTATTAATTTAGACTCAATTAACAGAGTGATAATGGTAGGTGACGTTAAGGACTAAATTGAAAGTAATTGAAACTTTAGAAACTCAATTGCAAGAAAAAAAATGTAGGAACCAAATTGAAAACTCAGTAAAATTATAGGGACCAAAAGTTATATTATCCCATAATTTTATTGAGAGACCCTATTGTTATGCTATAATTTAAGGAGACCTGCCTACTAGAGAATCTTACCTTCCTTTGGTTGCTTTTTCAGATGATGAAGCCCTATGTCTGGCTTCAGACTTCTGATGGTTCAATCCAGCAAGTGGAACAAGAAATTGCCATGTTTTGCCCTTTGATATGTCATGAAATAATACAGAAAGGCATGGGATCATCCAAGAATTGTGCAATATGTCTTCCTCAACGAGTCAGTCCTGCCATGTTGAGCTTAATTCTTGATTATTGCCGATTTCATCAAGTACCAGGTCACTCAAACAAGGTTCTACTTGTTTCTATAATTCTTTTGTGTTGTTATCTTCATACAAGACAACACTTTAGGGCTGAACAACAATGGAAGGTCAAAGATGATTACTTTGGGGTAGTTCTTTTGTCCAGGAACGGAAGTCTTTTGACGAAAAATTCATTCGGATGGACACCAAGAGGCTATGCGAGTTGACATCTGCTGCAGACAGTCTTCAGTTGAAGCCACTGGTTGATCTTACCAGCCGTGCACTTGCTCGAATAATTGAAGGAAAAACCCCCGAGGAGATACGTGAGATATTTCATTTGCCTGATGATCTTACAGAGGTGTCTAGTGCTTGTGAGAACTCAGTATGCCGATTAAATCTTCTTTGATTTTCAATTTTTGTTTCTCATGCGTTCTTTTGATCCAGGAAGAGAAATTGGAGCCATTGAAAAACACAACTGATGATCCAAGGATCAGGCTTTTGAACCGTTTGTATGCCAAGAAGAGGAAAGAACTAAAAGAGCGTGAGAGGTTAAAGGTGCCATAGCTTTGTTTCTTACTCTGTTTTTATCACGTACTATAATATGTCACACTGCTGAATGTAATCCATATTCCTTAATTAGGCGTTTCAGATCAAATTGAATTTTTGTTGCTGAGAATTGTGTAAATGTAGTCTTGCACCATTTTATATGTCCTAAAATGTATGAGTGTTGACTTCAATAAGATTTGATCCTCATGTGTTTCAGAATGTTGAAGTTGAAGAAGAGCATGTAGATGAACGTTCAGTTGATGACCTTTTGTCCTTTATTAATGGAAATGATAGAGGTATTTTGAGCTTTAGTCTGCCTTTACGTTGTGTTTTTACTTCCTACTTGTCTGTCTGTAGATTGATGAAATGGCTAGGACTTCTATTTAATGTTACTGGTTGGGCCATAGTAAATTCCTTCTGAACCCAAAAGGAGCTAACCATGTTATTTGTGGCTATGATCACTCTGTCAACATCATGTAGACCGTATGATATTCTGAAAAGCTAGTATATACTACTTTTTATTATAGGTGGTCTATTGGTGAAGATGATGTTATAAAATTGAAAGGATCAATGGCAGCTTTTTTAGTAGATAAATGATCCCTAGTCTCCACCAAAATTCAGGACAGAAATTGGATAAAAGCATATTGATTATTCACATACATTGGGCCCCCCTTTTTTTGGTAAGTTCTTAGGCACAATCTTGCTGCTGGAGTTTCAAAAGTGTCAAACAGAGTTTATGCTGCTTTTTAGTCAGATCTGTGTTAGGAACTGTGACTTACCTTTAAATGAAAAATTATTGTATGAGTTAAAAGTTGCAATTCGTTGACATTCACCTCTTATTTAATATTTTGGAGTTATGTTTTCGGGATATAAAGTTTTAATTGAAAAATGAAAGGAAATAAATTATATAACACAGAAGATATTAACTCTAATGAGGAAAGAGAACTTTAGCATTGACAGGAAGTCCTATTGAGAGTTATTAGACTATACGACATTTTTATTTACTGAACCTTGAATGTTCATAGTGCAGTATAGGTAGTGATAGTTTTAGTTACTTGTCTCCATGTGTGTGTCCACCTTTACTTTTCAGTTTAGTGGATTCTGAATTTGTTTGAGATTCTTTTGAGAAGAAATTGGTCGTGAGTTATAGCCACTTAGTATTTTTTTCCCCTTTTATTTTGTATTGAAATTTCTCGCTGGGGGTATGGAATTTCATCACAGATACAAAGGAGATTAAAACTTCCAAGAATAAAAAGAAGAACCGGAGGAAAAAAGATCAACAGAAGAATTCTTTAAAGGAAGCTTCTGAACTTAATAAGAAGGTTGTTGTATATATTTTGTTGTCTAGCTGTTTACTTTATTACTAATGTTATATTTTTGGTTTTATGTGGATTTTGAATGAACATAGTGCATGTTCAAATTATCATCAAATTTCTTAAGTTTTTGTTTCCTTTTTTCTTGTAATAGGAATCAAACGGTTATAATATAAGATACCAAAGTCCTGAAGCTGATAGAATTGGTGAGACCTCAAATTTATGTGATACAGAAGATGGCACATTTGGTCATAAGGTTGAGTTTGATGATGGTGATATAGATGATGAGATCGATCCTGCGCTGAAGGAAAAAATTGACAGGTGGGGCTATTGCTAACTGCAATGCTTTACGCATTATAAATAATGTTTTTAAAATCCAACTTATATTTTCTTCTGTGGCTGGTTAACATTATCTTTAGCAAAGTTGCAGATCATTAGCTTTTCTTCTGACTAGTGTTCTGTAGTCAGTAGCACTGCTGATTAGATTTTATATCGATTATAGCATATGTATAGGACAAGGCTCCCTCCAGAATGATCCGGTTATAATTTATTACATTTTCTTATTATTTATTTCTGGTTGAACATGGCATCAAGCATTGGTATCCTTGTGTTGTCTGTGATCAAGAGACAGGGAGACATGACAATGACCAAATAAAATTTTGGTTGGGTTTGGACATGATTTGGTTTTTTTTTTTTTGTATCCTTTTGAGGAGTGAAATGATAAATTACTAATATTTGCATAGTAAAAAGTTCATTGGTAGATGTTTCATGATGCTGGATATTATAAAACTTCTGGATAATTAATTTGATTGGTTTTTATCTCTCGCTCACATACTGCATCTGATTTTAGCCTACTAAGAATATTGCATCCAGGTTCCTGGTCCTTTGTATCATGTTGTGAATATAAACAATAAATTGGTCAATTCTGCCGATACAAGTTTTGCTTACCTTTTGAGGATGACAACTGTTTTTTTTTTTTTTTGTATATAATAGTTTGTTATGATAATTTAATTTCCCATTTAACTTTGCATACGTTATTTCATAGATTCATGACATTCTTCTATTTTCTTTCCCTGTTGGTTATTTTTACTTCAATTTGGGTAAATAATGATATTAGCTTTATATGAATAGATTTTTGCATGATGGTTATACTTATGTGCTATCAAAATAATACACTAAAATCTTATTTGCATGGTACCTTTTGACACAGGGAAGTGGAAGATTTTGCCCGCAGATTGAATTCAGACTGGCCAGAGAGGATGCAAGAATTTTTATCATCATCTGGTCAAGAAAGGAAAACAATGCTTTTTTCTACCCATGGGAACGGTTCTTAAGGCGACACTCCTGTATGGTTACAATTTCTGTGTTTCAGAAATTTTAATTTCATGTGATTTTGCTTCCTAGCTGAACTATTAATATAATTTGTGCTTAAACGTTTTCTTTTTCTTTTTTATTTAGCATAACTTAAAAAGTTATTTTGATAATAGATGCCTCTGGTCTTTTCTTCCCTTTCCTTTTCAAAACTAGCTGTTTGTCATTCTAGTTTCTTTATGCTTCTATGTTTTTGTCTACTAGAGTTGATGACATGGTTTGAATGTTTTTGTTTTCTAATATTTTCTGTTTATATACCTAATGCCTATTAGTCTGTTATTCTATCCTGCTGTGCAGGGTGACAGTTGCATCGTGCCATATCCTTTCTACATATAGACCTTGATATGCTATTATTGCCAATGATTTTTTCTTCTTACCTTTTGAGTTTGGCATAATGAATCTAAGATTATTCCTACATGGATGGTATTTTCCTATGAATGTGCTTCAACTTCATACTTTCAGTATGTAATTTAGTACTATAGCACTTTTATATGATGCTTCTATATTCCTGAGATAGCATGCTCAAAAATTCATACCCATTCCATATTATTTCAGGACTGGACTTAGAATGGATGTGATTCCTTACAAGCCCTTCCAGATGGCCATAAGGCTTCAGCAATTTTGAGTGATGCTGATAGGCGGTAGAAAAGTGTTGCATGTCAGTTAATTTTATTTAAATTATTTTATTCTTTGCAGTTCATTGGTGGTGGTGCTTGGCCCAGGTGCAATTTGATTCTGGGGCAGTCTCTTGTACTTTTAACGGAAAGGAATAAGAAAAATATTATTCTCCGAGCTTGTATGGAATTGCTTTTATTTTGCTCAACGGCCTTGAATTTGCGCCTTTATATGGGTTTTTAAAAGCTCATTGAGCCTTTTGAATCAGATAGTCTAAATAAGTAGTTTATAGGTTTTGCCTGATTATATGTGCGCATAATAGCTGTTGTGAAGTTGGAGAAAGAGTACAAATGGAAAGTTTGCGACATTTATTTGGGGATATTCCTTCACTTAAAATATTAATTTATTAAACTTTGGAACTGTTTAGTAAACATGTATTTTACATCCTCTCATACTTTGAAGATTATAGTGTGTCAAAGTAAAAATATTATGACATTTAAGATTCTCAAAAGTATTAAAGAAAATACAATTGATATTTTATGAAAATTAGTAAATATAGAAAATAAAATATAAAAGATTTTAATAATTTGAGTGGTATAAAATATTTAAAATGGTGATATTTATGTCTTTTAAGCATCTTGAATATTATTAGATATTATATCAAACGTAAATATTTAATTTTTTTTTCATGTTTAAGATAATACACTGATTTCCTTGCTGTATTATGATATTTAAGATATTAGGATATCATCTGTAGAAGTTTGACATGGCAATCTGTCATATAATCCATTCTCTTATTTTTGTTTTTCCAGAAAAAAAAGGCAAGAACACCATTTCATTAATAATAAGAAAAAAGTAAAAGAACTCACAACATGAGCACAACCTACTAAGCACATCGTCCAGAAGTTGTTTAGTAGCCAACTTAGAATTTAAATCCAGGTTGTAGAATTCAGATACTGTAATTGGCCACAGTAAGCAGCAACCACTTGTACAAGAGTCCCTTTTTGAGGATTACAAATATGTATTGAACCCACAAGCATGTTTAACATTAGAAATCACTCCTATGTAAACCATTCTTGTCCCTTTCTGCTATTTTCTTCACAATATTCTGCATCTGAAACTGGAAGCTATGCGTGTTGAAGTAGTAGTGGTTCTCCACATAAAAAGCAACTTCAAAAGATAATTACAAAACAGAGACAGCCGGCTATCAACCAGGATTTGGAAACTTCCAGAAAAACTCCCGATAACATTTGCCATCTCAAAAAAATTTACATCAACCAGTTCTGGGTTCCATGCGACCCCTAATATCTACTCACGCTGACTTAAGTTCATGCTATCACATCATCATGGGTTGAATGCTTCTGCAATTTTGTAACAACCAAGTTACAAATCAGACATTATCTCCTAAGAGTTGCTATCAATATCATGTAAACTAAAACCTAGGATACAGTTCTGCGGGGATTAGTGTTTAATTCATTGGTTGCGATCCTCTTGGATGTGCGGGCAAGGCCTTTCTGGTTCCCCTCTTGTCCATAAAATCTTGAGTTCACCTCTCTTCTTTCCCAATGCCAAAAAGGTGCCTGCATTCCATAGGTCATGTAGCAAGTAAATGATTAAGTGGCTGTTTGGCTGAATGGTACAAGTAACATACTAGCTAGCCTTCATCAGCATATGTGCTCTCAAGTGTGGTAAATTTAACTTACCAAGTGTAAATGGGACTATATAAAGCAAAGCTGGCTGGCCATGCCCATCCATCAAGTTCAAAGCCAAGTATGTGATGAGGAGACCTGTAGGGCAAAATTCAAGGAATAATATGAAAGGCTAGGCCAATATTCATCTCCACAAATGAAGGAAGATGGGGATATAAGAATGAAGCTATTATTCTTGTTACATCGAACTTTTATGCAATTGCATCTTTATTCATGCTAAATTGTAAATTATGTATGTGTGTGTGTGTGTATATACATAGGTGATAGGTCTGATATATTAGACAAGATATAAACCTCTACTCTACTTTGAACCTTTTTCCCCATTCTGGTACAGTCCAAGAAGAGGCAACCAATTTGACGAGTTTGCAAGATCATATTGTAAATTACTTGGCTCACAAGGCAAGCCCAGCCGAACCCTACAAACAGAGTGAGTTGGACTGGCATATTAGTAGCTCAAATGATGGAAGGGTTTTTTGGCCATGGGTGGAGGTGGGTTGGGCCAGGCCAGCCCTGTGGGCCAAGATTTTTTTATATGAAAAAAAAGGCTTGTAGTAGCAGATTACTAGACTAGCATGATTTGTTCCAAGTGGTAATTTTTTTTTTGTTTTTTGGATTAATTTTAATGTCTTGACTAATAATTAATTCCCAACGAGATTAATTATTTAATTGTTTGATTACTGTAAATTTTAGATGAAGAGGATAACCATGAGACGTGTGTCACAAGCAAGTTCAAATGTTGGGGATCTTGAGGAATAGGCAAATGAAAATGAAATGAGATTTGTAGTTGTGGACATTTGAATTTGACAGTTGATATGGTTTGATACTTTGGTAATTGGTATAATGAATTGATGATGCTTGTCTTTGACTTTGTAGTTTCTTATTGTTTGTGTATTTTTTGTTTCTATTATTTCATTTAGCATGCAATGCGTACTTTTGATATGGATAATTGAAATGGTTGAATGGTTTAGGACAATTGTATTATTTTTATTTAGCATAATTTTTAAAAAAATTTGGTGGGCTGGACCAGCCATATAAAGGTCTATTTGTTGGAAAGGCCTAATCTAGCCCATCAAACTAAAGCCCTTTAAGAGCTAGCCCAGGCTGAGCCGGTCCATTTTGATAGTTTTTTAGAAATATGATGAAAGCAAATTTTACATGTCTCCATTAAATTCTCTGAAGCCTTATCTTTGTCGCTTTGATGTACTTGTGTTGAGAAAAATTATGAGGCAGTTGCCTAAAATCCACCAAAATTAAATTGCTAGTAAAATATTGAGTAAAATCCTATTTTAGTCCCTCAAGGATGCATAAATTTTGAATTTCATACCTAACAAATAATTTTCCAAATTTAAGACTCATTCCTTCAAAAGTTGATCTATGTCATCCCTCCATCCAATATTCGTCTATTTCACTACGCGTGGCAGGTAAAGATGACGGATGGATAACATTGAACAACTTTTGAAGAGCTGGGTATTAAATTTAAAAAATTAATCTGTTGGGTATGAAATTCAAAATTTATATATTTGTGAGGGACAAAAATAGGGTTTTACTCTAAAATATTACTGACTAGTGACTAGTGAATACTGAGTATCCACCATAGATTTTCATGGAAAATTGCTCCACTGACACGTTTAATCAATAAAAACATGCAAAATATCCCCGAATCAGGTATATCATACCTAAACCATAAGCAGTCATTGCCCACAAGAAGTATCCAGCCCGAAGATTCTTCTTTGCCAACCAATCATACCTGTAAAGTTGGGAACAGAATAATTAGCTTTATGAACTGTTAACACGAACCAAGCCATTCTCTTCATCTGTCTGAAACATTCCAAGACTTTCGCAAGCAGTTAACTAATATGAATATTAGTAGTCCAAGGAAGATGACGATGCATGAGAGAGAGATAAATTATATCATCTATATATGACTGCCAATTAAACCTTAGTGAAAATGCCACTAGCAGCCCTGGTAAGATTATGTCCCCAAAACCAATGACGCTGTAACCACCCCAAGGATCAAACATGCGCGGTATCTTTAGTAGCATGGGGATACCATCTTCTCCACTCCTATCACCTCGAGCTACCTGTACAGAAGTGAAAGTCTTACACTAATCTAAAAGAAATGCATCACATTTACGAGGTCAAAGCATTGTAAAGGATGGTAGAGAAAGAAGAGCTTTCTTTGAAACACACACCACTATCATCACACTCTCATGGAACCACCATTTTGAAACGAAGACCCAGAAGATGTCATATAGGAAGGCACAACTGAGAAGAACAGTTCCAACCTGATTATATATAGAGCAAAATGAGTATGTTAGTGCCTTTGTTCATAATAGAAGTTTAGTAGTATCTAGCAAAGCCATCTTCAATTGCCTCACTGATATATAAATGCCCCATTTATGTATCCTATGCTTATAATTCAAGAATATCAGAGTCAACCTAAAAATTGGAGCTCTTCAAAAAACTTAAACCATAAATAGTGAGGAAAAAAAGTATAAAGGCTTTTACTACCCTACCGCCCCACACATGGGGCGGTAGGGTATTTTTAAAATTTTCTTTTTATATTTTTTTTATTTTTTTTAAAACTTTTTTTACTTTTTAAAATTAATTAATTAAGTTTTATATCATAAATTTTTTTCAAAATTTTTGAAGATGTTTTTGTATTTTTTGTAGAATTTTTTAAGTTACAAATGAATAGTAAAAAAAAATTATAGATGAATAGTAACAGGGATGTAAAAAAATTCAAGAAAAAATTGAAAAACATTTTAAAAAATTCTGGAAAAAATATATAAGATAAAAAATACTTAACTATTTTAAAAAAGTAAAAAAAATTTTGAAAAAAAAAACATAAAAAATAGAAAAAGTAAAAAAGAAAAAAGGAGGTGGGGGTGGTAGCTTAGAAATGCCCAAGTATAAATCATCACCTTGAGATTTGGTATATGGACAATCTGAAGAACTGTGATTATCAATGCAATACCCTGAACGGAGGAAAAAAACAGCAAATATGTTATTAATTCATCTCTCAAAAGTAACAAGACATTCTACATGTGCAGAACTTTCAATTTCTGCGTGACACAATACCAAAAGGACACAAGTTTGATCACTTACAATAATATTTTTAAGTGATAAGAAAGAAAAACAACATGAAAAATATCAACATGGAAATGAAAACCAATAGAAGCTAATAAGCTATCTTACAGGGCTGAGAACAACATTACCAACCGTGTACCAAAAATTCACATAAATATGATAGCATGGCCTTTGGTAACAGCCTACTTCCTTGTATACAAAGCAGAAATTAGGGTTTTGATCACTGATCTCGACATTTCTGTGTACAAATTGCAAAATGAATGCTCTCTTCAATTCTGTTTTTGTATGACTCCACATTTAGCTGGTAATACTAATCCAATGATTAACAAGTGTATTCTAAGTGTATAAATATATACTGACTGGATCCCAACTGGATATAAATAAAATGTAATACATTGAAAGACAAGAAGGTATTGTCCTAAAGTCTTTGCTTTGGTTCAAATTCCATGCCAACTTCAGAATATTTCCAGTTTTATACCGGTAATATTCCAATGGTTGGACAGCGAACTCCGTAATACAACAAGGGGAATCACTCATGATTGTGTCACAATTTTCCATATTTCAATGACACTGAGGAAAACCAGGCCAAAAAAGTCAGAGGAAAAAGCATGTATGAAGAGAATTTGACCCAAAAAAAGTAAGTAGAAGTAACAGAACTATTCTTACTAGAATATCTTGACCAGTCCAAGCAAAAGAGACACGGCGATAAACTGCCCAAACCACGGCAAATACTATGCAGAAGGGAGTAACAGCAAGTGTCAGATATGAGACAGCTCCAAAGAAGGGTACTTTAACGAATGTTTGTCCAGCATGTTGAAACCGTCTGAAACTATAAACATTTTATTGTCAATTCCATATCATAAGAAAGGAATCTAATAAACCATCTACTCAACAGCTACGCACTTTACACAAACATTTTTTGTTTCTGAAGAAAAATGAATTTTTCATGTAGGAGGGAGGTAGAAATAAATCTTGCTTTGCAAAAATTACGTGAAATAGTTTGACCATTTTTAATAGAAAAAAGAAAAATTATTAGAAACAAAGGGAGAATGGGAGATACATCAGTGGAAAACAAGACACCCTCCAAAAAAAGAAGAAAAAAGTGCATGTTTAACCAATGTTCACCAAAAACCATGTGTCTCGCTAATTCTGGTCAACAGAATTATTACCTCATGA
>JASKGM010000014.1:4035854-4060454 GCA_034509205.1 Ceratonia siliqua
TTCTCACTTTTCCAAAATTATAACAATGGAAGGGACTTTTACAAAAGAGAAGCATCTATCCATTTTTTTATTAATTTTTTTTTTGAATTTTAAAAGGAGTGGTTTCTATTTAAAATATTTGGGTATTACAGGAAGAACTTAAACTGAGAAATCAGTTTTTCCACTCTAAAAGATAAACTTAACTGGAAGAGTGACCTTGTCCTTACCTTCGAGAACTGCACTCACCGAAGGGAATATTTAATTTAACCACTTCCTTCCAGAGTTTTACTCATTCGGAGGAACTATTCAATCCAAACTCAATCTTCTACTAGGAATTGCACTTATTGACAAAAGTACCATTTATCAATAACTACCTTCAACTGATAAAGGTTGTGATTTATGTGCACCTAATGGTTTTACCACCACTCTACTACGAATCCCGCAACAAAGCTCTAATCACATTTGAAATTTTTACACAGTTCACACATTCTTAATAATACTTGGGAAAATCTCATAATTTGGGAAATTTAATAAATTCACATATACATTTCACTTATTTCAAAAACATCCTAAATCATGCTTAAATAATACATTTAAATGAAAATATAGAATTCAAATTTTTAGGCATCCAGAAATAAATAGATATTTACTTACAAGCTAAATTTAGAAGCTTGGTGTTCAATTCCCACACTTTTCTACTTCAAGACTATATTGGTTCCGCATGATTTGTTTTATATATTTCTAAGTGCATGAATATGCATATAACCCATTAGCACACTAATTATATTGCTATTTCTTAATTAGGATGCAGGTTAGTTATAGAAGAATTTTGGTTGACAAATAAATGCTCTATTTTCTCGTTATCTCAATAATTTGCCAAACTCACATAATGTTAACATAGTCCCTTGCACTTTTACAAATTTCTAGCAACTCTATTTCTATATTATTTATTTCAATAAGATCCAAAATTTATCTTCATATCCCAAAAATTTTATAACCTTTTCACTCCCATAAATTCATAAGGTACTCATTTTATCTAATAACCACTCTTTCACTTTGTCAATGGCTCGAAGGAAAGTTCTCAAATCATCCATAAATTTCAAATTTTAATGCCCAAAGAAAACATATGCATTGCAGACCAAAAATAGAGTTTAGATAATTCAATACCTCTAAATTAAAAGCGAAATTCCAAAGCAATTTGGGCAAATTTCTCAAAGATTTAGCCTTATTCACTAAGCTTCACGAAATTAACCTCAGAGAAATGAGAAAGCCAATTTTAGCAAGGATTTAAAATCGGGAAAAGTTTAAATTTGGAGAAACCACAATAACCCAACAAAAATCACCATTTCAAAACTGATATACAACCATAAATTGCTTGCTTTCAACAAAAAAATGGTAGATAGTTCCTTACAAAAAAAAATGGCTTGAACCTTCATGAACTTCATCCCAAAAAATTTCTATCTAAACCAGTTTTTGTACCCTTAAAGATTCTATTCTTTATTAACCAAAAGAACCAACTCTTACCTGCCAAGAAGAGAAAATTTTTAAACCCAAGATTTCTCCCGAAAGCAACACCCCATGTAGCAATAAACAACACCAGCAGTGGCGAGCAGGGATGAAGGAGATGACGGTAGTTGGCCGAAAAAATGATAGCACTTTAGACATCCTCTCACGGTGTCCGTGGAATGAAAATAAAGAGAGAGAGGGGCTTTGTACAAGCACCAAACATAGGGTGTATTAGGAGAGAAAGAAGGACATTTTTTGATTTTAGGGATTTAATGGCTGAGGGACTTACGTGTAATTTTTAAAAAGTTATAATTTCTTGTAATTTACTAATTAGTTCCTAAACTTTTATTTATTTTTAATTCAAACCTTTTTTTTTAAATAAGGCATTACATGGCCGTCTGTGTAAAAACGGACAGCCACGATTCTTTTTTAAAAAATACATTTTTAAAAATAACATGAAAATACATGTAAAATCATGGCCATCAGTGCACAAACGGATGGCTACGATCTGACATCTCCCATCATGTTGCAGATGGGATTCGAATCCAATGCCAAATGTTTCAACATATGCCTTTCCATCCCAATACAATTACTATATTAGGGGGTGCTTGAATGGACATGTGCTTCAAATATGTGAGTTAATTTTGAAAAAAAAAATAGGTATTTAGTGTCTGAATGTAATTATGTAGAAGTAATTTTATTAAAAAAAACATATTTATTGTGTTTGGATCTAAAAATGTAGAAACACTTTTGTAGAGGTAAAATTATTGAAAATAATATGTAAAAATATTTTTATATTGTGTTTAAATTTTTAAAATTAATTTTTTTGTTAAAATTAAAATTAACATAAAATATTATTAAGAATTCTTATTTTTATTTTTATAAATATAAAAATTAAAAAAATTTATTATTATAATTTTATTAAAAGTATTAAAAAATGGAGAAAGTTGTACATAGAATGAATACGAATAAAAATATGTTAACAATATAAAAGTATTTTTGACATTAAAATTTTTTTTTATTAAAAATTACTTTTAGTTAGAAGTTAAAAAAACGAGCTTATAAAAATAATTGTCTTTTAAATTTTTTTTAAAAAATACTTCTAATTAGAAGTAGTTGTCAAATAATCAAAATGTCTAAAAACATTTTTTTTAAAAAAACCACTTCTAAACGTTTCCAAACACCTCCTAATCTTCTTTACTTTTTCTCTGTGTTCTAAATTTTGTATATGATGATGAAATGAAGATGGTTCAAAAAATGAAGGCGGCAGTGAAAAATTTAAAACTCCACCATCACATAATGATGAATAAAGCTAATTGGGTCAAGACTATAATTATATGCTTCAATTATTCTCCACTTACATAGTTATATATAGCTTTCTCCCTTTTCTTTCTTTTTTTCCCGTTTAAATTAACAAGTAACCTCTCCCTTTGAATAAAATAGTATGAGACAGAAGGAAATCTTTCTGTACTTGGTGTCACATCAAGAATTAGTCTATAAATTGTTTATATATTTTTATTTGTATTCAAATATTTTATGAAATCTAATATTTTAGTATCATTTTGAAAAATTTTTTTATTGTTCATTTGAGATGTGATTGAAAAAATAAATTTCCTAATCATTCTTATTAGACAATGAGATTTTATAAAATATAATACTTCTATTGTGAGATGAAATAACATAGAAGAAAGCAAATGCTGAATTTTCCTTCTTTAAAAATGTTATGAGGGCAGTGTTTTGGTGAGGAAAAAATAAATATGACATATAATTAATTAAAAATTTTAAAATAAAAGTTAAAAGATTAGCTTTTCATTTTTGTCTCCCAAAAAAAGGTGAGTTAATCATAGTGTAAGGAGTGAACGACAATTCAGGCCCCAAAAGAAAAAGATTGCCTGACAATACCCTCTTCCATATTTTAAGTAATGGTTGCATTTCATCTTAAGAATAAATGATAAAGCAAGTAAATTCATTTTGGTAAATTATTTTTTTAATTTTTTAAGTGTTTTATAAGATATTATATTTTATAACAATATTTTCAGAAAACTTTATATTTTAATTTATAATACTAGAAGAAGTTATTGTATCTCATGAGAGATTTAAAATTTTTTCATATAAAAAATAATATGATATTATTATGTTACAAGTAAAAATACATAATATATTATTAATTATTATGTCATATTATTCCCTTACCAAAAAATAATTCAGATCACTCATCAAGACACTCAAAAATAATTTTTTTTCAAAAAATAAATATTTAAATGTTGTTTGAAAATAAAAATTAAAATGCATCACTAAAGTTTTTTGAGAAAATTATTTTTAGATTCTCTACAGACATTATATTTTAAAATGATATTGTATAATATTTTTTTATATACTACAACTAATATTTTTTGAACTACTATTTTAAAATACAAAAAATTAATCTTTTTTTCTATTTAATTCTAGTTATATTTGTATTTTGAGAAATTTTAAGTTATATCTCCTCCTCTCCCCCTTTCTCATACTATTCTTAATTTTGACAGTACTAATTTATTATGTTTTATATTTTTTATCTTAATTTTTTTTATTTTTTAATATTAATTAAGTATTTATTATGTTATATATATTTTTAAAAATTTTTAAAAATTTTTTTATATTTTTTAAAAAATTTTATATTTATAAATAAATAATGTTAAAAAATTTATAGATAAATAATATAATAAATTTTAAAAAATTATATAACTTAAATAATAATTAATTAATATTAAAAAATTAAAAAATTAAAAAATATAAAATTTGATTACCAAACACCATAGCAACCCCGTTGTATTTTACAATGAGTTTCATATTTTTTCCTAAAAAAGTTACATGATCTTACAAGTTACAGACTATTACAATTTACAATACACTTACCCCTGGTCCCTTTGTCGTTCTCACTAGTCTAAAGCCATATCTGCGAAGCTCACGGTTTCTGTTAAAGGTGGCGTTAAGGAGAGAAAGTCAGCCTGAGATGAGTTATGTATAGTTATGGTGGTGACTTCGATGACGGCTGAACATGAAGAAAATGCTAACGACAGAGAAAATGGAGATACCTCTAAGCTAACTTTTCTTCATTACAAAGCTCTGTCTGTGTATGGGCCCAGCCATCCTTCCCCAACTGTCACGTATTCTTCTACTGTCAGCCAACAACATTGTAAAGCTCTCCCCTTTCACTTTCCCACAATTCCAATCCTCTCCCTCCCTCTTACCACAGATTCTCACTTCTTCTTTCTTCCACTTTCCTGAGTCTTTAATGGCTGCCCGTATCAGAATTCTTCGTAAAAAATCATGGGTCGGTGCTATATGAGCATTTCCTTCCCTTTTTTGCTGTCAAAAAGATACCCAATAGCAAAAGTCCTTTTCTTTTTCTTTTATTGATCAATTAGCTGGTAAGTTTTGCTGTGAATTTCGTACTATCATTCTTCTGAAAGAATGTACCGTCATCAGGGTGCTTCACAAGCCATTTTTTCCATCTGGGTCTTAAAGTGCCAAACAGAAGAGAATTGAGGACTACCTTGGTGTTGGTGATAAGACAGAGAGAGAATTTAATGATACATTTTGGTTTACATGGTATCATTTCAGAGAATAAGTAGGTATTTCTTGGGCTCTTCGATGATGCCTGGGTGCTAGCCGGAATTCGGATGCTCTAGCCTCTGTTGCTTCAGTGGTTGAAGAAGTTGAATGCGCCATTTATTGGAGTAATCGATTCAGTTGTACAGAAGAAATTTAGCTTGGATTGCTAGTTTTGGAAATTGGATTTGACAGTGTTGGGGCCTAAGCTTTTGTGTGTGAAGTTTTTGATGTAATAATCAAAATTTTCCATGTCGTTTCATCATTGACTATTTATTTTATTGGAAGGAAGGGCGACCTACTGAGCTGTGAATCTGTTACTCATAATCAATCCTAAAAACTGAAGCCATGAAGACGATGTTGTGGTTTTGATTGGCCTTTTCATTAAAAGGAAAAGGGGAATTGCCGGAAATTTCAGCTTTCTCTGCGGACTAGAGCTAGTTAAGACCTGTGCCTGAAAAAAGAAGACACTGATATTTGATGCCTTGCCCCTCAAAGGAAGCTACAACGCCGTGGTCCGTGAGCTTCACTCAGTTGGGAAACTTGGGTCTTGGGGGACTGAAATTGGAATTCCTAGGTGCTTCGTAAGTAGACTCATCAGGCTGCATCTTTGTCTTTTACTCCTTTACCACGTTGAGACAAATGGGTCCTGAATAAGAGGTTCTTACATCATGCTTTTTTCATTTTCCTATGATTGTTCTATTCTCATCATATGCCTTAAATTGGTAATTACTTATTTTAGCTGCTTCTTCTACCACTTTCTGTGGAAACCCAAATTTTTGTGCCCCTGGGAGTTGATAAGCTGTGTGACTAAGTTTAAATCCTGTCAGCATGTTGCAAAGTTCTCTGAATGAGTTCATTGATTTCAGAAACGTGTTTGCATAAAGAAATTAGTTATCTTTGCATATATGACACAGTTTTTTTCAGTATTATAGATTTGGGGGCCTTAGAAGGATCAATTGTGTTTATTTACTTCATGATTTTGCTCATCAATCAGGTTGTGCAAGACCATACCAGTGAAGCGTTCGGTTTATTGTAGGCAAAATAAGGCAAGAATACCTTAGGACCCGAGGAAAGGGAAAAGGGATCAAGTGTATCCAATCATTATGGCAAAGAGGTCCCAAAGACGTCCTCAGCGGTGTGAGAAAGATCGTTCAGGCTGTATGTGGGGCTTTATTAGTATGTTTGATTTCCGCCATGGTCGCTTTACTCAAAAGTTGATTGCAGATAAGAGGCGCAGCAGCAAGCATGCTGTTGGTAAGAAACTTGATAACTGGTTTTAATATCTAAATTTGTCCCAAAATTGACAACTATGCTCTTTTTTTTTTTACTTATGCACTATCCCACCAAGAATGGTTGTATGTATGCTAAATATACAACAAAAATGTGTATATACTAAATACTTTGCACTGAACAAATGTTGATTATGAATCGCTAGGACTTTCTTATCTTTTCACAAGTTTACTGGAGTTGCATTCGGTTTTAGAAGCAATTGTGTAGTTACTGATGTCTCCATGTAAGGCAATTTGCTCGAATATTATTGAGCTGAACTCTTTCATAAAAATATGCTTTCCTTTTGAATTATTATTGGGGAATTGTTTGTGGTTCAGCTGCACTGAACTCATCACAGAGAGTTGAAATATTTATTGAATTTCATGATTTTTTTTCTACAGGCGTTGTACATTCAAAGAATAAGACTGAGATGCTGAGCAATTTTGATGAAGATTGCCAAGGCAATTTTGTAAGTCTTTCCATCCATATGCTTAAGCAAATCTGGAACTTTGAAACTTTAGTGACGGTTGAGAAAATTCTAGGACACTAATAAATTTTAAGCTATTCACTATCAGGATGTCTGTGCATTTTTTGGTATTACTAAATCATGAATGTTTCAGGATGGTAAAGAGAGAAAGAGAATAGTGACAACTGATGCTGATAAGCCTAGTGTGAAGAGACTCATAGAAGAAGAGATGTTCATTGACCAAGATACAATGAAGAATATAGGTAATGCTGAAGTAGAATCAAAGGAATCCAGATTAGGGCATGAAGACCCCCTGAAGATAGATTCCAAAAGAAAAAAGAAATCTTGCAAGAAAAGCTGTGATATGGACAAACATGATTTAAATTCAGATGCAACCTTTGAATCAGCACTGTCACATAATCAGCATTCACGGCAACAGTCCAAAGATAATCTTGATTTGGACAAGATAATGGAAGATTTTTGTCATCTGAAAGGTGGTTGTTCTGTAATGCGTGGCCATGATAGTGAAGTTCATGCGCAACCAGACCAGAAGATTGTTATTGCTGAAAACAATGCAAGAGATTTAGTCCAAGAATTTGTGAATCAGGTGATATTTGATGAAAAAGATCTGCCAGAAGATAGAAAATTCCTTTCCTCCCATGAACTCATGGAAGCACTTCGGGTTATAAGTTCAGATAAGGAATTGTTTCTTAGACTTCTACAAGACCCGAACTCACTTTTATTGAAATATGTTCAAGAGTTGGGGAATGCTCAGGGGACAAATTACAAACAATACAGTTCAAATACTGGCTTCAACTTGTCTGAACAAGAACCTGGTAATCTGAGACAAACTGCAGAGATTGCCAACCGCAAGCAGCGCAACTTTTTCAGGAAAAAGGTAAAGTCTCAGGCAAAAATTCCAACAAATGGAAATGAGAATGCTGAGTCTTCAAATAAAATTGTTATCTTGAAACCTGGCCCCATGTGCTTGGAAAATTCTGAAACTGAAAACAATATTTCCTCGTCCTTAGATTCTCATGATATTAGCCATTTCAAAGGTCCTCCTGTCAGAGTTAGTTCACATTTTTCTCTTACAGAGATAAAAAAGAAATTGAAACATGCTATGGGAAAGGAGAGGCATGGAAACCCCAGAGGGATCTCAAAACAACTCCATGTGGAATGTCAAAATATGGTGCAAGGCAGCAAGGTCATTGGCAAAGACAAAGTTGGAATGAAATCTCCCAATAAGGACCATTTCTTCATTGAAAAAATTGCAAGACCTACGTTTGATGTTAAGAAAGGAGACAAGACTTGTAAATTGAGAGACTCTGAGGTGATGGTGGACCACAAAAATGGTAGTTATCTCAAAGAAAGGGATTCTAACTTATATGTTGAGGCCAAGAAACATCTGTACGAGATGCTGGGTAATGAAGATGAGAACATGGAGTTTTCAAGTAGGCAGATTCCTGAAACCCTTGGGAGAATTCTATCTCTTCCTGAGTACAACTTTTCTCCCCTTGGCAGTCCTGGAAGGGACTGGGAACATCATTTTGTGACTGCACAGACAAGATTTTCTGCTGTGGAAAACATTCAGGAGGCTAATGAGGATTTTCAAGGAACCCTTATTGGTCATCTGGATCAGGCAACAAGCAATCCAGAGAAGCAGTCAAGCATTTGTGATGAAAGCTCTGATAATAAAGTAAAAGAAATTAACTCAGAGCTGAATTTCTCAAATGGCATTATTCATGATGATAAAGTGGAAGGAACCTGTTATCCTGTTAGGGATGAGATAGCCCCTGAAGGTATTATGTTCAAAGTACATAAATTTAATTGATAGATGCTACGATAAATTTTGAAGCCTGCTTTTAAGTTTTCTATTATTTATCCCTTCATAAGTTTTGTGCAGATAATGTTGAATCTGTTATGGAGATAAATATTTTGGATTTTTCCTCTGAGCCAGTAAGTGTGATAGCAAGAAAGGACCAAAATTGTGTTGACTCTGAAATTTCTGATGGTTCAAGACCTTCTCAATCTTTAATTCAGGTAATGTCTCTTGGTGTATCTTGTGATATCTAAACAAACATTTGTTCTTGGTTCTGCTATGACAATTAAAAGAGTTTGCGCTGAATCGAGTTTTCATTTGAATTAATAATTTAGAGGTAATTTGTTGTCTATATTTGTAAGATTTTATCTAGACTATCATTTTGTTCTTTACAGGATGTTTTAGAAGAGAACCGACCATTATCTTCTCCACCGTCATCCCCTTCTCACTCTTCATTCACTAAGAAAATTGAAGAGTCAGAAAGTGGTACAGATGTATCTGGGCGACCAAGTCCTGTATCCGTTCTTGATACACCATTCTTAGAGGATGACACCAGCCCTGGAAACACCATATTTGAACCTGGTATGCATACGTGCATTAGAGTCATGTGGCAATGTTATTAAAACTATTTTTGAATAATGGTTAACTTTGGAAACAAGTTGTTCCTAATGGTTTCACTGTCTTTAAACTTATACTTAATGCAGATATACGATACAGCAAGTTGATTTCTGAGGTTCTCTAAATTATATTTTATTCTAAAATTCTTCCAGAAATAATTTAGAAATTTGTTTGGTTGCATATTCTCCTTTTTTTTTTCTGCCTGCAGACAAACGAAAGTTGAAACATTTTTAACAAATGACCAACCAGCCTATGATATTCTTGGTTGCATATCTTCATAATTATCATGTTAATATGCTGACATCAGATTCATTAACCATTTTCAGTTAAAGTACCAATACAGCCTTTACAAATTCAATTTGAAGAACATGACTCTTCACCTATTTATCAAATTGATGGAGGAAAACATTGCGCTGAAGAAAATAAATTGATATTTGACTACATTCAGGCAGTGCTGCAAGCCTCTGGCCTAAATAAAGATCAACTACAGATCAAGTACCTTTCCTCTGACCAAATACTAGATCAATCCTTGTTTGATGAGGTAGAGTTCTTCCCAGACCAGCTTAGCCATGATCAGAAGCTCTTATTTGACTGTATCAATGAAGTTCTCATGGACGTTTGTTGGCATTACCTTGGGATCTGCCCTTGGGTATCATTTGTAAAACCTAGCATAAGGCCAACTCGAGATATGAAAAAGGTAATTCTTAAGGTCTGGGAAGAAGTGTGCTGGCATCTCCTTCCCTTTCCTCAGCCGCATACTTTAGAGCAAATTGTTAGGAAAGACATGGCTAGAAGTGAAGCATGGATGGACCTTCGATGTGATGTCAACACAGTTGGTGTTGAAATGGGTGAAGCCATTCTTGCAGAACTGATGGAAGACACCATATTGAGTTATGCAAGTGAAAGCCCAGACAGTGAATGTTCTCAGCTTCAATTTGAATTGAAGGACAATGACAGCAACATCAAAATGTAAAAGACAACTGACTACTTTTGTTCATTCCAATAGATAAATTTTCTTGTATGAGGTGGAAGGAAAGTAAGGAAGTTACATATGCTTCAGGGGAATGGAAATAGATAAGGAAACTAGTAAAGGCTAATAGGCTTCTTTGGATATTCGTTGACTGAGTTTCTCTTGGCCATATCTGACTTCTCTGATATTGGTTAGAATAATGTGAATGAGGATACTCAAATAAGGACCTTGAAGTACAAGGAGCAAACAGAATCCCAGATGCAATTGCTTCTTGCAGAAGTACAAATGATGCTAATCTTCCATGAGTTGTTTACAATTACAAAATAACAGTTCTATTGATTGTGTGTTTCACTTTACCGAGCGTGGGCCAAAGTTACTGATTGTAGATTTTTTTTGTATTGCGGTTATGTGATATCCAGGCTAGTATCGATTGTAGATTTTGTCGAGTTTGATAAGCTAATCACATTAGTTGGTGTTTTATACTTTTCTTGGGCATCATCCTTATTAGTTGGTATTCTATGGGTATTAAATTCCTATACGATGTCCCATAGATATCATATTCTTAGAACCACCATATTTTTTTAATCTTTATAAATAGTTATTAAGTTATAAAAAATAATTATTCTATTATGGTCATATACTTAAAAAATATATTTAATTATAAAAAAATGGTTATTTCAATTATAAAAAATAATAATTCAGTTATAAAAAAGAAATACAATAACCACATTTATAAAAAGTGATTATTTAGTATAAAATGAGAAGGGTAAAGAAAAAAGAAATACTAATGTATTATCAATTTCTACACTAAAGTATTATCAATTTAAAACGAGCATAAATTTGTTTAAACCATCAAGCTCAAGCCAAATGCCTATATAGGTAGAAACGTATGAAATGGTAAATGTTATTTCCGCTTCTTATTTCCTAGTATAGATGACGTCAAAGGAACTGCTACCTTCTTCACAAATACACTAGTTCGGCTATCTAAATCTGCATCGTCTTCTTCATCATCATTAAGACTACCTCTTGCATATGGGTTTGACTCCTCTGCAATTTGAGCAGCTTTTCTTTTTTTAGTATCCAACTTGGCATATAATTTCCGTTCAACAGGGTCATTTGAAGGTCCAACTTTGGAATGGCATGAAACTTTTGCACCTAGCCCAAGCCTGCACAGATGTGTAATTATAATACAACATATTGTTAACAATAGTTATCATGGTAAAAAATTAAAATACAACTTATAGAATTGAAAAGGTTAACATGGTGAACAATTTAATTATGGAGATAATACTGACCTAGAAGGTCGACTCTCTATGTTAGCTTCTGTCGGTTCATCACCATCGACTTTGCTCATGTTATTTACCCATTTTTCAGCCTACCAAATCAGAATGCTTGATAGGTGACTACCAAAAATTTACAATATTTCACACAAGGTCTCACTGTCCATTGTCAAACCCCCACGCCCCAACCCTGGGATAAAATGGAATTTAAGGAGGGAAAAAAAGGTTTGCCCTCAGTTTGTGACAACTTCGATGTAAAAAACAATTTTGCTCTATTTCTTTTCCCTATTTGTTTTTTTTTGGGGGATAGATAAGAATCCAAATGTAAGTCTTAGCCCATAGATTAGTTCATACTGGGATCCAACGATGTCTTAGCCCATAGATTAGTTCATACTGGGATCCAACGATTCCATGTTTCTTTTTCAACAAAACTCTTCAAGATCACTGGAAATCATAAGCCAGTAAATATAAATGCCTCAAGTTTTTGTATTGATAACCAATGCAGTATACTCCAGAAAGTAGCGAGTGACATAACTTCATGTTCAGGGCCAACATGTAACACAGTTATAGTATTGATGTTGCTTATTAGAGGACGTCAACTATGGCTAAAAAAGTCTATACAATATTAACTACTTCACTATATGATTGCCAATAAAAAGGATTTGATATTTTATAGTTTATGAATGCAAAAACTCATTATATTATGGATAATTAATCAATTTATTTACATCAACCCTGGCCCATCAGCATACAGAATTATACTCCTGCCATGTAATCCAAGATATTGAATCTCTTCATTTCATGCATATTTTACAAAACTCCCTGATATATACTTCCAAGTTCTAACTATTCTTCCATCCTCTTTAGTTCCCATATTTCCCGGAGTCTAGTAGTTGGTTACTTTTGCTGCTTTAGAAAATACATCAGTGACAACACAAAATTATAGGTGCAAGTTCTGATTTGAGAATAAGTGACATTAGTGACCCCCATATTTACCCATCGCTTCTTGTTCCTCTTACACTCAACCCCACACATCCATCCAATCAATAGTTGATCTCCAATAATCAATGAACAATTCATTTGTTGTTATTTTCACCCAGAAAAAAAACACTCATTTCTTGTTATTGTGATCTTGTTTAAATAAACAAATTGTATCGTTATTCAATACATACTCATACTTATCAAACATACTATAGAAAACATTTCTTACTGTAATACTATATATGAATGCACATCAATCCCATAGAATTCAATATAAAATATGGGAAACTTATCAATTGGCAAATACACAATACAAATAAACCTAATTCACCATTCGAAGCAAGATGGACAAAACAAATGCGTGTACCAATTTCAAGGCCTTGTCCAACTTAACAATTTGGGGAAGAGGAGTTTTCTTTGACATCTCTGTAACACTCATCTCAACTTCTTTGGGCCCTGATCAACAAAAGAATATATAATTCAACCTATAAAGTAAAGCCAATATCGTTTGAACTTCCATAGTTGACAAATAGAAGAGAAATATGCCACTATCAATAAGCACTTCTAATATACGCATTAAATTGATAGTGATTATGGAACTTAATTAGCAAATGGGTCTGCTACAAACTTGCAAATAGCATAGAAGCAATAACAAAAGTCCAGAGTTTAGCATAATTTAAAGTATTTCTACATAGTGAAAGTACCCCCCAAAAGAAACATGCGATTACGAAGTTTAATTAGCATATGGGTGTGCAAAAAACTTGAGAACAATATGGAAGCAATAACAAAAATCCCAACTTTAACGTAGTGTTAGGTAGTCTTAAACATGGAAAGTACCCCTCAAGGCGATTAAATTATCAGTACCTGGGTAATGAAAAACAACATAACAGAGGCTTGAGTTTGGTATGGAAGACAACTAACTAAACTTGTTCATAGGTCAAACCAGACCGAACTTGGATTTAAGCTTAGTGGGCTTTATGTGTGTAGACTTAGGTCCAAGTCCATCTTAAATTTGGCTAACATTTATAGACTACGTTTTGGCCAAAGCTCATTGGTAAAGTCCGGACTTAACCCATTATAATAGTTCTTTTTTTTCTTTCATTTTTGTAAGTGCAATCTATGTTTTAATACAATAATAACAACAATACTTTTTGAGACATGAAAGTAGTTGCAAAATCATAGACAATAAGAAATATACAAGTTTGAATGTTGATAAAGTATATCAAGATATCACCTCAAAAACCAATTTAGTTACATTTATTAGTTTTTTTTTTTCTTTTATCAAATACAAGTTGACGTTCTATTTTGCTTCCCATTTTCTGTATGAAAATACAGTTTAGTTACAGATCCTTGCTAGGTTGACATTTGGTCCAAGAAAAAAATAATAAGCAAACTAAGGAGTGTCCCCATTACAACAATGAGTATATTATATAATTAATAGTTAGATTCTCATGTAAAATAAACAAAGTATAGCACAAAACTGACGAAAAGTAACCCTTAATTTCCAATATATGTAAGGCTAAACACAAACAAGATATATAACAGTGGAGTCTGAAACTAAAAAATTAACAGCAGCCAATTAATCAATCAAACCACAAACGAAAGCATTGCCACGGTGCTGCAATATTCCAAGACACAAGATACATGAATCTCACAATAGCAACAGTGCTTGCATTTATCTTTTATATATGCACTCCAGCATGGGAATTCCTAGTGCATAATTATTATAGATGCCTATATATGCAGCAAGTATCATTTTCCAATCTCTCCCTTTCAACGCATAACATGAAAAAATAAACAAGACAATCACACATGACTTGCTTAATCATTTGTCTGGCAAAGACGATAAGGAAAGGAAAAGGGGAACATAATGATAAATAACAACCTAAATATGGTGCATATATTGATTCATTTATTATCAAGAGAACAATTTATACAATATAACAAATATCATTTCATCAATTTCTGTTCTTCTTTTCTCATTCTAATGCAGCAAAATATACATGGCTGTCCATCATCTGTGCATACTCGCTTTGTTAAATTGTTCTAAGTGCATTGTCTTAAAATAGAACCACTTCTACCGTTCATATGCTTTTTCTTATTTAGTCATCCTTAACTTCTAATCAGTTTCTTGGTTACTTCGAGTTTCTCCACAATTTACAGTCAAAATTCCTTCAGATTTTTCATAACCTGAGAATGATTGTTCTCAACTATGAAAATACACATATCAAAACTAATTTTAATACAAAAATTTAGTTGGAAACTAATGTTGTGTATCATCCAAAGATTTGTCCCTTGTAGCCCTTCAAAGTTTATGATTCAATCATAGCAGGACCAGCTCCCCATCAAAACAGCAAGCATGGATTAGTCAGGCAGTCACAGAAAGATACTAGGATATCATACCCACAGGAATACAAAACTAATTCCTGAGGTTTTAACCTGAAGAAATGATGCATCTGAGAAAAAGGGGCAAGGGAAGGAAGAAAAACCCAATGATGATTAAAGCAATTACCGTGCCCCTCTTTGGCATTAAAAAAATCTATTGGAACCACTTATATATAGTGTTTTTTTAGTTCTCTCATCCTGTCTATGATTTGACTATTGCTTGGATACTAATTAAATCCAACCTCAATTTAGTTTGCTCAAAGAATGATATATCTGTTAACTTATCTAAACTCAACTCTTAGTATACAGTTGATAAAAAGTAATATCCTTGTCAGAAGAAAATACAAAGAAAAGGACCACCAAATACTACCATCAGATCAAACCAGATTCAGAGAGATAAAAATACAAAACCCAAACCCAAAAATTTCAATCAGATTAATAAACCCAATCAGTGGGGAAAAGAAGAAATCCATAATCAACATTTTTCGTCCAAAAATCCCAAAATCAAACCACATCTCAGAATACCAGGACCGAAAATCAAAAAACTAGAACACAAACCCAATGCTCAATATAGCTCAATTAGAAAATACCCAAACTGAGAACCAGTACAACAACTTAATACAAACGCAACCCAAACCACAATGAAGCACAGAAACTGGATTCCAAATGATATTCAAGCCTGGTTCAAGAATAGAAATGGAATTCAAATGTTACCTGTTAGAGAATCCTCCACTAGAGTAGTGTTACCTTGGCTCAACCCTGAAATCTCCCAGTTTAAAAGAAATTAAAGGCGCAGCTGTTCACACTATGAGAGACAGCAACCAGGTTTTCTCACCAATCTCTCTCAGTCGTCAAAATTGGATCTGCAGGATGATGGTTTTGCTTTGTAACGCTTCTGGCTTTGCCCTTATTGGATCGAAAAAAAGAAAAAATGAACGAATTGGGATAATTATTGAAAAATTTATTTGTGATGATAATAATCACATAATGTAATTATTAGTATGAAAAATTTAATTCTAAGCCTATTTGGTTATTAAAATATATATATATATATATATATATATTGTATTTTCCTTTTTGGCTTGGTTTGTTTTAGTAGAATTTTTCTACAATAATTTCAGAAAATATTTTTTAGTGTCCTAGAAAATAAAATAAAAATTTAATATAAATTTTGCTTCAATTGTTTTAAAGAATTTTTTTCAAAAAATAAGTAAAAAAATTACTTCTTATTTTTGTTTAACCTTATTATTATTAATTTAGTATGTCTTTTCATCTTATTGTTAACTTAAAATTGGGCTTGAATTTGTGTAAAAATTAAAAATAAGTCAAGTTAGAACCTAAACCCAAGTATTTAAATCAAGCTTAGGTTAAAATACAAAAATTTAAAAATTGGTCAAACTTGACCCAAATTTCAAGTTTAACATTCAAGCTGAAATAAAAACTTTTAAAATGAGTGGAGTTTAAATTAAAATTTTTTTCAATGAAAAGATTGTGACAGCACCCCAGCTCATCTATACTAACCCCAGCTCATCTATACTAACCTCCATCAGCTACCCTTATTACTATGCCAACTGTCACAAAAAAAAACTCTTTATGTAATCGAAACCAAACCTTTTGTAATGAAACAAACAATTAAAAAATTTGTTATGAAAATATTTTTTAAGAAAATATTTCTATAGAACTTTTCTCAAATTTTTTATTTTTCAAAAAAACAAAGAGAGCTTTGTGAATAATGAAAATAAATTTTTTTCTTAGATAATTATAATGAAATGTCATTTTAGACTTTAATTCTTAATTAATATCTTATAACATTTAAAATTTTCGTGATGTTAAAGCGTCATATATTTTTATACACGATATTTTAGTACCAAATAAGTATTTATAAGAATATTCAAAATTGATCTAAATCATTCACACTAAATTAAATCAAAACAAATTAAAAAAATTGATCAAAATTAAAACTAATTAAATCAAATAGGTGCATTATTTTAAATAAAAAAATGGATCGAATTACGCTGTTGACTATCATTAAAAAATGTAAGTGTCAAGTGATATCATACAATATAGTGCACCATTTGATATTGACCTTTACGACTAGAGGTTGAATTGATGGTTCTTAATGAAGATATCTGTAAAATGTCCAAAGTAACGAGGACATAAAGAAAACTCTACCTATATGAATATAAAATGGTGCCGTTTCAATAAGAGTTTAAATGATTGACTCTTATAAATATTCATGAATTCAGGATTAGCACATGGTAATAAAAGTGCTAAAAGCAGTTTAGACTCAGTATGGCTGCTAGATATTTTAAGGTATGTATCCCTGCAATGTCAGGTTTTAATTTTTTTTTACAGTATGATTATTCAATGTAATTGCTTTGTATGCATACCTGGTTATTTCATAGTATCCCTTCTCTTAGATATCCCTCCGTTTTGGTATTCCCTTTTCAATATCACAGGTTCTAGATACTGAGTGTAATTACATTGTAGTAGATGGGATCACAGGAGTTACCATAAATATGTCATAACTGGGATCTACTTTTTTACGCATACAGGAAATTGCTGAGTTGTATGAGTCTGAACAGAATATTGAGCAGGCTGTTTACTATGAAAAAGCAGCTCACTTTTTCCAGAATGAAGAAGTGACAACTTCTGCAAGCTAGTGCAAACAAAAAGTTGCTCAATTTGCTGCTCAGCTAGAACAGTAACATTTTCTACTTTTTGCATATATTATCTCTTTTGCTACTGTAAAGGCCTGAATAATAATGCTTCATCATGGTTTTCTTCTCTCGAGTTATATGTTTGTTGCTTCTTATATTTGTTTGTTAGTATTTCATTCCACAATATTTTTTTCTTCTAGCCTTTCCTTTCTTTCACCTGCTCTTTTTCTTGTGTACCTTTCCCATTAACGCCTGGTCAAGTGACTTTAGGCTTTTTTATTTTAGGAATTTATTTGTTTGATGTATAATCTGATCAATTTTTATTCCATAATCCATGTTATGTTGACTTGTTTAGAATCAATATACATAGTGCTAATGCATTAATGCTTTTATAATGATAAGTTTCTAGAATTTAGCAACAAGTTTATGGAAAAATGATTCTATATTGTTGTTTTTCTTGTACTCTTTTATTTTAGGCATATGATTTCTCTTCTTAATTTTCAGATTGCTTATACTTTCTCTTGTAATTTCTACTTTTACTCAGGGAATTCTTTTTTTATCCAAAAAAGAAGTGAAATGTGAAGCTCAGAATTAAATCCTTCAACCTAATACCCTTCATAAGATCTAGTTGGACCACCTTACCTAGAACTAGAAACTGAACTATGGAGATGCAAATATGCATCCCAGATCCCACCTCTCCACTTCTGAACCAAGCCCAAAGTGCCAGTTGGCATTATACTTGTATCCTATTAGAAATCTCTGTTCGCCACTTAATTATATAAAAGGAAGCCACTAAATCTTTCTTCCCATGATGTATCAATGTGCTTGTATGAGGAAACAGAATATTAGGATTGAATACTTTGTAACATTCTTTTCACACTGCCTCAATTATGACATTTTGAAAATAATAGGTTGGGGATGTAGGACCCATTCTTGATTTGATGGATGTGGTGCTAGAGAATATCTCAAATACTACCATCATATCAAGAACAACAATCTCTAATGTTTATCAAACTGCAAAATTACCCTATTCCATCCCTAATGTATTATATCAAAAGAAGGTAAGTCTTCTTACTTTGTTTTGCATTGCTTTATTTTCAGCTATAATTTGGCAAGATTGCCTGGGGAGTTGTGTGTACCACTTTACTATAATATTAAAAGCAAATGGGGATATTGTAGTACTGAATTGTTTTACCAACATGTACTTTTTGTGTGTTTTAGGTGTTCCATGGACTGAAGAAGAACATAGGCTATTCTTAGTTGCTCTCCAGAAACTTGGTAGAGGAGACTGGCGTGGCGTGGCACGCAGTTTTGTCATGTCAAGGACCCCTACAGCCCTACTCAAGTAGTAAGTCATGCCCAAAAGTACTATATCCGGCAGAGTAATGCTACCCAGAGAAAGAGACGTTCCAGCCTCTTTGACATGGTTCCAGAGGTGAGTATATGCAAAGTACTATACAAAATGGTGTCTCTCCATTTGTAGCCAGACATTATGAGTTTCTAATATTATGTGTTTTTCCTCATACAATTCACTGTTAACTATGTTCTTATCATATATCAGGCATCAAATCCACCTTCAGTGCTAGAAGAATGAGTATTACTGCCAACTTCTGAGAACTCACAACCTGGTAATGAAAAATCACAACTAGTATTAAATTAAATCTCTCTCTTAAAGATCAGATTATATCGGGTGCGCAAAGTGACTGATTTTTTCCACAGGTTGGAGAATGATATACGTATCAATTACAATTTACATGTTTACTAGGATTATGAAACTTTTAGTAGTTGAACTCTACTGCAACCATACGGCAGCCTGCATCTTCTACTATTTGGTCACAGGTTGTAATTTTCACCTGACATATAATTTTGTGTGTTTGTACTATGTGGATACTTTATTTTAATGATAGTTGGAAGGAATACTAAACTCTAATTATGAGTTCCCTTGATTAGGAGTATTACTCTCCTTAGTTAGGTACTATAATTCTTAGCACAGCTGAAGAAAAGCACCATAAATAACGGGAAGAGATCAATCATAAATTGGTCCATGGCTGAGCCTGATTAATGTGTTGATTATACTAAGATACACTTGTTTCAAATTAAATTGGAGTAGACCATTTCTGTTTCAAATTTTTTTTTTCCACTTCTCCTTTCTTGTTGTTTATGAAAATCACATTTTGATGTAATTGTGGCAGTATATACACCATAATATAAGTTGTTTTGTTTTTCAGGTTCCCATCTTTAGTTGGCTCACTTGCTAAAGTAATTTTGGAATATCAATGACTAAAAATTTTTAGGTTGTTGATTGCATGCTCCAAGGTACTAATTATTAATGTGAAGATGTTATATATTTTGAAATAGGCAACAAAGTACTAAGTATGAAATCATCGACAGGACACGTGAAATGCATATTGCAAACTTTGTTCTTCTTCTAGACAACAATACTTATATAAGCTTACAGTCCTTATAGCAAGATTGAATATACTATTTAAGATCCTTATATCTCCTTGAACATAATATTTAAGATCCAAAAAGAACATAGCATCATTTCTTTCCAACAGCAAGCAACCAAGAAATAGAGCTTAAAATAGAAATATATGGAACAATAGGTCATCCCATACCAAATGCTCAGATTGATTAAATATATCATTAAGCAATCTTCAATAAATTGGTAGGCCAAAAATTGAAAAAAGAAGAAAAACATTATATTTAAGAAACACACACATAAAGCAAGGGGGGAAGAGTTCTAATATCAACACCCATAGATAAACAATATCAAACTAAGAAATAAAACCTAACAAGAATAATCAATGGCTGCAAAATAACAAAGAGAGAAAGAGAGATGAAAAATAGTAGAGAGAGAAAGAGAGATGAAACTGGGTAAACAAGATGGGAAGAGGGAGAAAGGGAGCAGAAACCAGCTGGTGGAGGACACCTGACAAAGGATGATGGCCGTCGTCGAAGGCAGCGGCATCTTGGAAGTGCGGTGGTCGACAAGGAGGAAGAGGGATGACTGCAAACCAAGGGACTTCTCTGGTGAAAGAAAACCCTGTAAAATAAGGGAGGGACTAACTTGCAAATGGGGAAGGGGGAAGAGTATATCTGAAATTTACAAGACTTAATTAAAAAAAAAAAAAAAAGTCACACGTTCCTTTACCTTACTGTTCCTACCGCGCTCACGCCCATATCATGCGTTGCCTCATGCCCAGTCGCCGCAACCAACGCATCTCACTCCAAATGAGCGGATTCTATAAAAGAAGGCAGAAGCATGGGGGGTTGGATTTTTGGGAGGATTCTTGAGAGTTCTATTAGGGGAGGAGATTTTCGGAGAGCAGAAGGTATGTGTTCATTCCTTTAGCCGAGTCTGTCAAACTGTTCTAAGTCTGATTACTTGCCCAATCCTCTGATTTTATTCTCCTGTTTCGATTAATTTGTTATTTCACTTTTGATTCAATCTCTGTTTCGATTAATTTGTTATTTCGCTTTTGATTCCATCTCTCTTTCGATTAATTTGTGATTTCGCTTTTAATTTCAATTCTGTTTCGATTAATTTGTGATATCATCTTTAAATTTCAATCTCTGTTTTGGTAATTGTGATTTCACCTTTGATTCAATATGTTTTGTTCATTTGTGATTTCATCTTTTAATTTCAGTCTCTGTTTCGTTCATTTTTTATTTCACCTCTTGATTTGATTTCTGTTTTGTTCTCTCTTGGTTTTAATTCCTGTTCATCTGTGGTAAGCTCTGATACTGATCTTCATTTTGTTAGCTTGTGACTTCAATTATTGATTTCCATTTCTGTTTTGATTCACTTGTGTTTTAAACTTTGCTTTTAATTTCTGTTTTGTTAAACTTTGATTTAAATTTCTATAGCTTTGATTTCAACTTCTGTTTGGTTCACTTATGAGTTAAATTTTGATGTCTGTTTTGGTCACCTTTCTTCGTTCAGCTGTTTCTCTAAAGTCATACTGCTGTTTTCTGTATTTTTATTTGCTGTTTCTCTAAAGTCATACTACTGTTTTCTGTATTTTTATTTGCTGTTTCTCTAAAATCATGCTGCTTTTGTCTGTATTTTTTTTGCTGTTTCTCTAAAATTATGCTGCTCCAAAATCATGTTGCTATTTTTTTTTCAGTTTTTTTTTTCTTATTTGCTGTTTTCCTTTGTATTTGCTGTTTTTGTGACGTTTTCTCTAAAAAAATAATAAAATAAAATGAAATGAGGTGATGCTGTATTATGGCTATTGCTTGATTCTGTTGCCAGATGGGTTACGGTGTTTGTCTCTTGTTTTAGTGTGGATTGTAATATTTATATATAGCTCTTAGATATTTTGTTTTATCTTTTTTTCTTTTCCCTAGGCCCATCCTCCTTTTATTTTATTTACTCGTTTTATTTGTGGTTATTTTTAGCCTTTTCATGTTAAAATAACAAAAATAAAAATAAAAAATTCGGTTCTATTCAAACTACTATGAGACTGATTAGAACGATTTTTGTTTTATTGTTTGCTAAAATAGGTTTTGAAAATAACTAGAAAACATAGTTTTATAATACAAAACAAAAACTTGTTTAGATGAAAATAGTTTTCATTAGTTGTTCTCCGTGTTTTTCATAAAACAAGAGACAAAAATAAGACAAAACATGTTAAATTTTTTTTTTTAGTTATTGTTGTAGGAAAAAGTTATTAAGAAACAACTGATGAAAATACTTACCCAAATAAATTTTTTTGTTATCATAAAACAAAAAAACAAAAAAATAATTTTTTAAATTCATTTTAAATAGGCCCTATCCTTTTCTTCAAAGGTGATTTCAAGGATAACCAATTTTTCTTGAACATTATGTGGAGAATTGTTTTGCCATTTTGTTGGCATATTGTTTTAGTTTCATTTTAAGCATTATGTGGAGAATGACTCTCCCATTTTGTCAAGCTTTGTGTGAAAATTTATTTTCATATTGACTTGATTCCTTATAAATATTATATGGAGAATTATTCTTTTATTTTGTCAACCCTTATATGGATATTATTTTTTTATATTGTTTTAGTTCATCCATAGCTTTGGGTAGAAGTTTTATTCTCTAACATTGTCCTGATCTCTAAAGATTTTTGTTCCCAACTTATCTAAAATAGATTCCGCCTTAGGGAAGAGATTGTATATTCTTCCTAGGCAAATTCTTATCAAATAATCTCAAATTACGTGGATCTTGATTCCTTTTAGGTATGTAGTCACTTACCTAGTAAGGTAGATCTAGTTCTTTCATAATTTATTTTTTATTTTATTTCCCGCTAACAAAAAATGGAAAATTAAACACATTAAAATTTTCTAGTTAAAAAGGGATAATTAAAACACAATAAAATTAAACGCAAACAATCTATGGTAACTATCTTTAAGGATGGATGTTGTGAGGGTGCCTAATATTTTTCATACTTGTAATTAGACTTATGAATTATTCTGTTTCAAGGGCTAGTGTTTGACTTTTAAAGAATCACAATTATCATTTTAATTAATTGGTAGTGACTTAATCTCTGTGTTTTTCTCTTTTGTTTCCTTAAGTCATGACATGTGTCTTCTTTTTAGCCGTTACATTGTGACAATGTCAGCTTCATATTGACATGATAATTATAAAGATCTGCAACCAAGAATATCATAGTCTAGTTGGTCATTTGTTAAAATTGTTCCAACTTTGGTTTATTTGTAGGCAAAAGAAAGAAAAAACGAGAATATGCAACTAAACAAATTTCTAAACTATTTTTTGAAGAACTTAAGAATAAAATATTATTTAGAGAACCCCAGTAACCAACATGTTGTATCCTATATCAGCCTATTTTATCTTACGCAACCTCTCTGCTTTTGCAAACATAGTAGATAGCTGACAAAGTATTTGTTGTGGTATAGCTGATTGTAACAATATAATCACTCATAGAAGCTATAGGTGCCTCTAGCCACACAAAAATCTATTCATGTTGAAATTTTTCTAAAAAGAATTTCTAATAAATTACGTTATTATTATCATCACAAATAAAATTTTCAACAAAGCCAAACCTCATAAGCGCCACTTCTCGTTCCCAGAGACCCAGCGCCACTTCTCCTTCCCAGAGAAGGCATCACACTCAAAATCCCAACCTCTTATCTTCTTCCTCTTTGTTGAAACTGGTCAATATTGTAAGATATACAAAACATCATTTACTATTGCCACAGACAACTTAAAAGAAAAAGTGGGCGAAGCTTCTAACAAGGCTACTCATGTCAGCATCCCATATTCAGCAGCATCACATCTATCCTGTCAAAGATTATGGATTTGTTTCAATGTATATACTTGGCGCAAACCTCATTAAGCAGCTTCACAGCTACCCTCTCAAAGACGAAATGCTACCCACTCTTCCAGACACGATGTGATGTAACTCATTTTTCTTGATTTTATTCATTCTACCCTATGACATGGGTTAAGGCATTAGATTGAATGCTAGGCATATTAGAACACCTTTGTTCTCTTATCAACGAATGAATATTCAGTTCACTTCCAGTTCCTGTGTTTTGTAGTAGCAAAACAGGCTTTTCCGACCCAAATTTTACACTCTTAAACAAAAAAGCTCTCATTTCTCCTTTTTCTAGAACCTTCGCCTCTAGGCCGAGGTTGCAGATTGAGAATGAGTATTAGTACCGTTATGATAGCTCGGCTTCTAAGTTACGCATAAGTTACAATTATCTGTTAGTTAGTTAATTATGTTAAGTTCCAGTTCTATTTGATTTCCTTATGAGTGAAGCTATATGTTATAAATAGTTAATTTCTATAATGTTTATTCAATCAATGAAAGCAAGTATTATTCATTTCTCTGATTTCTCCACTAATAGTTTTCTTTCTGTAATTCTTGAAGCTCTTATTATTCAATAATTCAAAGACTCAGACTGAGGGTAAATAACATGAGCAAAGTTGATGATGATGAACCAATGGAAGCTGCATCGGAGGGTCGACCTGAGAGGTCAATATTACCTCCAACATTAAGGGTGCGTTTGGTTTACGAAAACATTTCTTGTTTTCATTTTGTATTTTCATTTTCTAAAAATGATTTTCATTTTCA
>JASKGM010000014.1:4060554-4071012 GCA_034509205.1 Ceratonia siliqua
AATTAAGTATTTTTTATCTTATATATTTTTTTAGAATTTTTTAAAATATTTTTCTATTTTTTCTTAAATTTTTTTTATATCTCTGTTACTATTTATCTATAATTTTTTTTATTATTCATTTGTAACTTAAAAAATTTTACAAAACATATAAAAACATCTTCAAAAATTTAAAAAAAAATTTATAACATAAAACTTAATTTATTAATTTTAAAAAATAAAAAAATTTTATGGGCGAAATAAATATGTTTACACTTGTTATAATACTACCTCCTCCTTCGCGTCCCGTCTATTATTTCTCTGAGCCATTTCCTAACGATTAAAGCACACCGTTTCTGTACAAGGTGGCGTACACGTCAATCCTCTTCCTTTTCGCTCACCTTCCTTCGGGAGTGAGTTTTTTAGAGAGAGAAAGTCAGCAAGAGAGGAGAAGTGCACTGTGGTGGTTCCTTCGATGATGGTTGAAAATGGAAACGGCAGAGAATATGGATACACCCAAAACCTTTTTTCCATATAAAGCTCTGTGTATGGGCCCAGCTATCCTACTGTCAAAGCCAACAACATTGTAAAACTCTCCCCTCCACTTTCCCACAATCTCATCCCTCTCATCTCGTTTGCCACCAATTCTCTCTCCTTCTTTCTTCGTCTTTTCCGAGTCTTTAATGGCTGCCCGTATCAGAATTCCGCGTAAAAAATTCATGGGTCGGTGCTAGATAAGCATTTTTTTTTTTCTCTTTTTGGCTGTCAAAAAGATACCCGATAGCAAACTCTTGGTAAAATTTGCTGCGAATTTCATACCAACGTTCTCCTGAAAGAATATATAGTCATTTGGGTGTTTTACCTGGCAACTTCCCTATGGGTCTTTTAAGTGCCAAACTGAAGAGAATTGGCTATCTTGGAGAAATGATATTGGGAGAGAATTTTTAATGATACATTGTATTTTATGGTGGAATTTCAGAGAGAATGATCTAAGAGATGCAACTGATAGTTGGGTCTTTCTTTGAGACTCTCTGATGGTACATTGGTACTAACTGGAATCTGGAATCTGGAATTTGGAATTTGGATACTCTATGCTCTGTTCAGTGGTTGAAGAAGATGAATGCGTCATTTATTGGAGTCACCGATTCAGTTGTACAGAAGTAGTGATGAAATTCGACTAGATTGGCGATTTTGGAATTTAGATTTGACAGTGTTGGGCTAAGCTTTTGTAAGTCTCAAGCTTTTGATGTAATTATCAAACTTTTTCATGACGTTTGATCATTGACTATTTTTTTTTATTGGAAGAGAGAGCGAATTTCTGGGCTGTGAATCTGTGACTCGTTGTCAATTCATAAAGTTGAAGCCTTGAAGACGATATAGTGGTCTTAATTGGCCTTTTCTTTGAAGGGAAGAGCATATAACTGGAATTTTCAGCTTTCTCTGCGGAACTTAAGCTAGTTAAGGAATGTGCATGAAAAAGAAGGCGTCGATACCTTCCCCCCCTAAGGAAGCTACACAGCCGTGAGCTTCACTCAGCTAGGAAACTTGGGGAACTGAAATTGGAATTCCTTGATGCTTTGTCAGAGCACTCTTCGGGATCCATCTTTGTCTTTTACACCTTTACCATGTTGAGTCAGAAGGGCGCTGAATAAGAGGTACTTATTTCATGCATTTCATTTTCCTGTGATTGTTCTGTTCTCATTATATCCCTCAAATTGGTAACCACTTAGTTTTGTTCCATCTTTTTACCATTTTCCGTGGAAACCCAAATTTCCTAGGGGTTGATGAATGAGACGATCAACTGCGTGACTAAGTTTAAATCTTGTCAGCATGTGACTAAGTTCTCTGCATGAATTGATTAACAAACGTGTTATCATACAAATATAGCTTTATTCTGCATGTATTCACTGCTTCATTTTCCCCCCGCTGACAGGGTGTTGTTCATGAACTAAAGTTTTATGGAATTAGAGGGAGTCATGATAGGGTGTGATGATCTTCAAATAAGTCTTTGATGATCTTCACTGCGTTTATTTACTTCATGTTTTTGTTCATCAACCAGGTTGTGCAAGACCGAACTAAAAGAGGAAATAAGGAAGTCAAGTGTTACCAATCATTATGGCAAAGAGGTCACAAAGACGCTCTGTGCGGTATGAGAAAGATCAGTCTGGCTGTATGTGGGGCTTTATTAGTATATTTGATTTCCGCCATGGTCGCTCTGCTCGGAAGTTAATTGCAGATAAAAGGCGTGGCAGCAAGCATGCTGTTGGTAAGAATTGTGTTTAACATCTAGATCAGTACTTCCAAAATTGACAACTATGCTCATGCACATAGATCTATATATCCACCAAGAATGTCTATTTTTGGGCTGAAGAGGTGGTTATGATTTGCTAGCACTTTTGTGCTATTTGGCACATCTTTTCTGGAGTCATATTCAGTTTCAGAAACAATTGTGCAATGACTCATGTCTGCATGTCAAGCAATTTTTCTGAAATATTTTTTAGCTGAAATCTTTCATCAAAATATGCTTTCCTTTTGAACAATGTATGTGTAATTGTTTGTTGTCCAGCTGGACTGAACTCATAAAAAAGAGTTGGAATAGTTATTGATTTTTTTTTTTCTACAGGTGATGTACATTCAAAAAATAAGTTTGAGATGTTGATCAATTTGGATGGAGATTGTCAAGGCAATCTTGTAAGTCTGTTCATGCATACACTTATGAATTCTGAAAGTTTGAAGCTTTAGTAAGACTTGAATAAATTCTAGGACACTTACAGAACAAACTCAACTAAGTCAATGAACAGGATGTCTGTGCATTTATTGATATTACTATATCGCAAATGTTTCAGGATGGCAGAGAGAGTCAGAGACTAACAGTGACAATTGATGCTGGTAAGCCTAGTGTGAAGAAACTCATAGAAGAAGAGATGTTCATTGACCAGGATACAGTGAAGGATATAGGTAATGCTGAAGCAAAATCAAAAGAATCCAGATTAGGGCATGAAGACACCCTGAAGATAGATTCCAAAAGAAAAAAGAAATCTCACAAGAAAAGCTGTGATATGGACACCCATGATTTAAATTCAGATACAACCTTGAAATCAGATCCCTTTCATAGTCAGCATTCAAGGCGACAGTCTAAAAGTAGTCTTGATTTAGACAAGGTAATGGAGGATTTTTGTCATCTGAAAAGTGCTAGCTCTGTGATGCATGAACATGATGGTGAAGTTCATGAACAATCAAACCAGAAGCATGTTATTGCTGAACACAATGCAAGAGATGCAATCCATGAATTTGTGAATCAGATGATATTTAATGGAAAAGATCTGGCAGAAGCTAGAACATTCCTTTCCTCCCATGAACTCATGGATGCACTTCAGATTTTAGGTTCAGATAAGGAATTGTTTCTGAGATTTCTACAAGACCCAAATTCACTTTTGTTAAAATATGTTCAAGAGTTGGGGAATGCTCAGGGGACAAATGACAAAGAACACAGTTCAGTTACTGGCTCCAACTTGTCTGAACACAAGCCTGGTAATCTGAACCAAACTAGGCAGATTGTCAACGACAAGGAGCATAACTTTTTCAGGAAAATGGTGAAGTCTCGAGCAAAAAATCAAACAAGTGAAAATGAAAACACTGAGTCTTCAAAAAGAATTGTTATTCTGAAACCTGGGTTGATGGGCTTGCAAAAATCTGAAACTCAAAACAATCTAGCCCCATCCTTAGATTCTTATGGAGGTCCTTCTGTGAGAGTTGGTTCACATTTTTCTCTTACAGAGATAAAAAAGAAATTAAAGCATGCCATGGGAAAGGAGAGGAATAGAAACCCTGAAAGGATCTGGAAAAAAACCCCTGCTGAATGTCAAAATAAGGGCCAAGGCAGCAAAGTCATTTATAAAGACAATGTTGGAATTAAATCTCCTAATAAAGACCATTTTTTCATCGAAAAAATTGCAAGGCCTATGTTTGTTGATAAGCAAGGAGAAAAGACTGGTACATTGAAAGACTCTGAAGGGATAGTGGAGCATGAAAATGGTAGTTATCCCAAACAAAGGGATTCTAACATATACATTGAGGCCAAGAAACATCTGTGTGAGATGGTAGGTAATGGAGATGAAAACATGGAATTTTCAGTTAGGAAGATTCCCAAAACCCTTGGGAGAATTCTATCTCTTCCTGAGTACAACTTTTCTCCCCTTGGTAGTCCTGGAAGGGACTGGGAGCATCAATTTGTGACCACAAAGACAAGATCTGTGGGTGTAGAAAACATTAGGGAGGCTAATGAGGATAACCTTTCTCCCAAACAAGCAACCTTTATGGGTCATCTGGATCAGGCAACAAACAGTCCAGAGAAGCAGGCAAGCATTTGTGATGAAAGCTCTAATAATAAATTACAAGAAATTAACTCAGAGCTGAATTTCTCAGATGACCTTATTCGTGATGATAAAGTAGAAGCAACATGTTATCCTGTTAGAGATGAGATAGTTCTTGAAGGTATTATGTTCAAAGCATATAATTTAAGTGGTAGACGTTATGATGCACTTTGGTGTCTGCTTTTTATATTTTCTGCTATTTAACCTTTCGTAATCTTTGTGCAGGTAATGTAGAATCTGATAAAGAGATAAATGTTTTGGATTCTTCCAATGAACCAGTAGGTTTGATTGCAGAAAAGGACCAAAATTGCGATATCTATGAAACTTCTGAAGGTGCAGGACATTCTCAATGTTTGAATCAGGTAATGTCTCTTGCTGTTTCTTATGATATCTAATCAAACTTCTGTTCTTTGTTCTGTTCTGCTAATTAAAAATGCTTGTGCTCAGTTCTATGTTCATGCAGTACAATGATTTTTAGGGATAATTTGACTACTAAGCTGGAACTGAGGTCAAAATAAATGATAATGGACTCCTAAGATTTCTTTGAAGCCCTTCTGTCATTTTATAGCTTTGTCTTTGGTGGAGTGACACCCTATATCTCTAAGATTATATTTAAACTATCATTTATTCTTTTACAGGATGTGTCAGAAGAGAACCAACCGTCATCTTCTCCACTGTCATCCCCCTCTCGCTCTTCCATCACTAAGAAAATTGAAGAGCTGGAAAGTGGTGCAGATGTGTCTGGCGGACCAAGTCCTGTATCGATTCTTGATACACCATTCCTAGAGGATGACATCAGTCCTGGAAACACTGGATTCCAACTTGGTAATCATACATTAGAGTCATGATGGGCCTTTTGGCAATGTTCTTAAAGCTGCTTTAAATACTGGAACTTTGGAAAAAAAAATTGATTCATACAGTTTTACTATCTAATAAGAAACTGAACAAAACATGCCGGTTGCCGGGATTCTCTAAATCATACATTATTCTTAAATTGTTCTAGAAAGTGTCTAGAGATTTATTTGGTCACATGTTCTTGTCTTTTTCTTTTCTCTGCGAATGAAAAAAGTTGGAATTTGTTTTTGAAACCGACGGACCAACCATCCTATAATATTATTGGCTGCTTATTTTTTTATTGATCATATTAACTTTAAGCTCATCACATCATATTGATTGATGATTTTCAGTTAAAAAGCCAGTACAACCACTACAAATTCAATTTGAAGAACAGGACTCTACACCTATGGATCAAATTGATAGAGGAAACCAGTGTGTTGAAGAAAACAAATTGATATTTGACTACATTAAAGCAGTCTTGCAAGCCTCTGGCTTCAATAGAGATCAATTGTGGATGAAATGCGTTTCTTCAGACCAGATCCTAGATCCGTCATTGTCTGATCAGGTAGAGTTCTTCTCAAACCAGTTTTGCCATGATCAGAAGCTCCTATTTGACTGTGTTAACGAAGTTCTCATGGTGGTTTGTTGGCATTACTTTGGGGTGTCACCTTGTGTCTCATTTGTAAAACCTAGCATAAGACCAACCCCAAATATGAATAGGTTTATTCTTAAGGTCTGGGAAGGAGTGTGCTGGCATTTCCTTCCTTTACCCCCACCACATACTTTGGAGCAAATTGTTAGTAAAGACATGGAAAGAAGTGGAGCATGGATGGACCTTAGATTTGATGCCGAAACAGTTGGTGTTGAAATGGGTGAAGCCATTCTTGCAGAACTGATGGAAGACACTATATTAAGCTGTTTAAGTGATAGCCCAGAAAGTAAATGTTCTCAGCTTCAATTTGAATTGAAGGACAAGGAGAGCAGCACCAACATGTAAAAGACAACTGACTACGTTTGTCCATACCACTCCTTAAATTCCCAAGTGAGGTGGAAGGGAAGTAAAGAAGTTATATACTATGCATCGGGGAATGGAAATTTGTTACCTAAAGATACCGGAGACAAGGCTTCTTTGGAGCATCCTTGACAGTGTTTCTCTTTGCCATATCTGACTTCTCTGATATTGGATAGAATAATGTGAATGAGGATACTCAAATAAGGGTAATCTTAAGCCATGAGTAAGGGACACAGGTTTTTAATTGTAGATTTTGTAGAGTTTGATTTGCTGATCACATTAGTTGGTGTGTTACACTTTTGTTTGATGTTATCCTTGTGTATATCTCGTTTTTTTATCCTATTGTATGTACAAGTTTGCAAATAATAAATTCTGAGTTCAGCTTGGTGTAGTTTCGAAGAAAAATGAAGAGATTTGGAACCTTTCATTCGTGCAATTAGGAAACTGCAGATTTTGGTCGATAAATGTACATTCATTTGACTGGAAATCCCTCCAGTTACACCTTGTCCTGGTATTTTTCATGAAATTCAATATTCTCTTTCAGCATCCAACTTGGCTTACAATTTCCGCTCCAACAGGGTATTTGAAGTCCCAACTTTAGACTGGCGTGCAATCTTTGCACCTAGCCCAAGCCTACGAAAATTTAGTTATGAATATGATATTAGCATATAGAGTTGCAAAAAGTTATCATGGTCAACATGCCACAATTTAATGGTGGGGGTTATACTGACCTAGAAGGTCGACCCTCTATATCAGTTTCTGTTGATTCTTCGTCTGCAACTTTACTCATACTATTTATCCATATTTCAGCCTGCCATTCAACTACCAGCAGCGCCCAGGAATTTACAATATTTTGCTATTTCATAACAATGCCTCACTGTCCCCCCACCTAAAACCCTCTTTCCCCAACCCTGGGCCATAAGGAATTTAAGCAAATAAAGAAAGTTTTGCCCTCAGTTAGCAGCTCTATAGGTCCAGCCAGACACTGGTAAAGATACTTGTCTCTTAGGGCCTGAACAAAGATGACACTTCCAAGTAAAAAGTACAATGGCTCACTGAAAACAAGAGAAAGACAACACATAGGATAAATTTATGGTATAAGGCTTAACCCGAATATATATAAATAGCAGAATATAAGAACATTAACAGTAGTCAAATCGAGAAGGTTCTGCTATATGAAAGACAATATTTTCCCTTCGTTTTCATCTTCTAATGCCGTGTGTAATCTGCAAAGCTTGAGATTGCCAATTTAAGGGCTACTTTTAGGTGTTTTAGAAAGCCAATTGGGCCATGTCAAAACACTAATTTATGGTGGATTTATTCTTGTAATTGCATTCATCATTGCATTATTTATTGTTGTAATGTTCAACAGCATGACTTATAGTTGTAACTTGTAATGAAGCTTTAGTATTATAATTTAACGAGTGTAATGTTTTATTGAGACTTTGAGCTATTTTTGTAGAACTGTTTGATACATATATTATATCTGGTTTTTAATAATATGGTATTTAAGATTTTTCATACCTAAGTATGAAAATTGAAAGTTATCAAAAATAATAATATTTATATTTCATAAAAACTAATAAGGTTAAAAATTTTAAGATATGATATTTTTTTTAAAAAGTTTTTGAGTGATAAAATCATAACATTTTATGTTTTTATGCATTTCAGATATTACTAGACATCTTAGGTAAATATACATATATTGGATGTCTTTGAAAATCTTAAATGTCTCACAATATCTTGAATGTTACGATACAAATAATTGTATATCAAATGACTCTTATATTATTCTATATACATCGTATTAATATAAAGATCGAGTGTGTCTTTAAGATTACTTGAAAGACTTAATTTCAATTGATATATAAATCAATTCAAAAATATTCTTATCATATTTAAAAAAAAAAAAACACAGATCCCATATGTCAATATTTAAGTGATCATCAAAATTAGAGTTAGTCTTTGTATGGTAATATTGAAATGTCCAAATGTTCAATGAATTAGGATGATTTGGAACCACTATAGCCTGTAAATTCTTCCTGGTGGAGGGGCATCAACTTTGACACAATACAAAAGCATGTTGCCCCCACTTACCTGAATAAATAGTTAAGTAGATGCACAATTGATAAAATCCAAAATGCCATCACATATATTGTATAAGTAGATGTTCCCACATATATCAACCCCCAGCAATATTCTAAGGGCAGAAACTCCATTATAGATATCTAAAAGGAAGCAACAATTGGACTGATGCCCCTACTTTAATGGACATTTTTCAAATGCTTCTTTACACCTACCAAATATGACATCGCCACAATAGCATCCTTGTATTTTTTTCAAAGATCCTATTGTATTATCACTAAGTAGAAAGCAAAAGATAAGATGCTGGCCCATTTCCATTTATTTGCCTTTTTGGCAGTAGCTTAAACCCAAGTGCATTAATCCTCTTTTGGCCTTCGCATGGCTGGCTGCCATTACAGTCCTTTGCTTTAATTCTAGTTACATCTCCCATTACACAGTCCTAACAAGAAGGTGACTTGTAGATGAAACCTGAGAGTGGTATATCTTGACCAATATTCTTATGAATAGCTTTGTTGTTAGCTTTTTCTAGATGGAATCTGAAAAAAATAAGAATGAAGAATTAGTACCCGACATGTGTAAGAAGTGTGCATTTAAATTTGACAAGAGTGCAATTCTTATGATTGATGGCTGTTCTGCTCTCTTGTAATTCTGAAGTGGTGGCCCCATTTCCACTTATTTGACCTTTTGGCAGTAGCTAACCCCAAAGTGCTTTATTCTTCTTTCGGCCTTCACAGTTCACTTGGAACAACTAACACAGTAGAATTTCGATCCATGCCATAACAGTACCAGACGGAGACTAGTTTGAGGAAGACAAGCTTCAGCTTCGGTGGCATTTATTTACGACTGAAAACCTATCAAACATCTCCACGTGCTTATAACTCCTAAGGAACTCTTGGTTGGGGAAACCAATGGATCATAAAACACTTGTTATCCATCTAGTTTGGACCACGATCCCGTCCTGGGATCTGTCCCCATCCAAAGGGCATAAGGGAACTGGAAGGCTAGGAAGTGATATGAGAATATACCTAATCATGGGTTAAGCAGCCTACCTTCGATGCAAAATTGCAATTTGGGCCTAACTCAAATAAGACTAGTGTGATGGATAGGATTACTCAACTCATATATAAGTTTCACTACAGTTACATTTACTCAATGTGTGATATGGGAAAGTCATGATCAACTGCATCATTTCCCTCCTTTATAAAAGACACGAGTCCTGTGAGTGACATGCATCACACGTACACATTCCACAAACTCACATGTATACACATTGTCAAGTAATCAGGCAAACTAACCAAAAACATCATATAGGAATAAATACTTACCAAAATATAAATGAATATCACTATATATATTAGAGAATAACTTCATAATTAGCAAATACCAAATTTTAAAGAGCAAATTATTGTTTGGTGCTTAATGGGACATTAAATTTCTATATGTTGTCTCATGAGCATCAAATTCTTAATTGGAGTTAGGGTATTATTTATTTATTTTTTTAAATAATTACAGTTATAAAAAATAATTATTTTGTGATAAAAATGGTTATTATGTTCTAAAATGTGATTATTCTGTTATAACTGGAATAAATATTTTTTATAACCAAATAATCAGATTTTATTAAAAAAAACCAAAAAAAAAAAAAACAGAAAGGGCTAATATGCCTTTGCACCAATTAGCTAGAATTAAAACAATAATTTACCTAATTTTAAACTCTAGTGGTTAAAAAATAACGCTTTAATTTTTTAGGAACATATAAGACTAATTAAATTATTTATCACTAGGACTCGTTTAGTAAAATAAATATCACAATTAAACTAAAATTTTAAACTCGAGTGGCCATAAACTTTCTAATTTATATATAAATATATGACTAGTAAAATACTATTTGTGGTGTCTTCTTAACAAGCACATATTGGGTAATATATTTGTAAGACTATCACATTGTTAAATATAGCCTAAGAAAAATATTAAAACAATGTTCATAATATCAATATGTGTATTAAATTCAAATAATAAATAATTTATGTTCTTGTTAATTGAACTCCACTTATTTAATAAATGAATATTTAGCTTGGTTTATTAAACTCATTTAATATATATATTTTTATTCCAATTATGAACAAATAAATTCAAGTAAAATTATACAAATTAAGTTAAAACTTATGTTAATTT
>JASKGM010000014.1:4071112-4100876 GCA_034509205.1 Ceratonia siliqua
TATATATTTTTATTCCAATTATGAACAAATAAATTCAAGTAAAATTATACAAATTAAGTTAAAACTTATGTTAATTTTTATATATATATATATATATATATATATATATATATATTCTATATTAATATTTTTTTATTATACAAATAAAATATCATGTAATATAAATTATGTAAAACCTAGCATTATATTCTTGAGTTTCCTTCATTTCTTATATGAGTGATGCTAAACTGAAGTATAGGCGACCCAAATTCAAATAATTCATCACAAATTTAGCTCATTTATAGTCCTACTAAATAGACAATAAAGTTTTGATTTTTTGGTTCTGAATAACTGATCACAATATAAAAAAGATCAATAAATTTGTTGAAGCAATATTAAGAAATTGTGATGAGCCAATCCTTGGAGCCACTTTCTAAAATTTTAACTTACATGAATTTGTCTGCTTCTATTTTTCACATTCAACTTCTCTACTTTTTTTGTCTCAATAGAGATACAATCCTGAATCCATCATCAACATTCTTCTTCCTCTAGATCAGCCTCTTCCCTATTTTCATCCCTTAACACAAATTATATCATTATTTAACCCTAAATAAATTTATTTTCAAATTGATTGACCACTTTACCCCTTTCAATGCCCAATATCATTGAATTATATGAACAACAATAAGATCAGGATTATGAGGGCAGAAAAGGAACAAGATCCACAGGTAAAATATAATATTTTTATTATTACTTGATCCCTTTCCCTTCGCCTTTATTCTACCGCAGGAAGCAACAGACGCATCATCGTCATTCGTCATCATCAGCAAAGATTAAGAGTCAAAGCCCTCATATCCCGAGACCCTTCTTCTTCGTATCTCTCTTACTTTCTCTCTCTCTCGGACTTCAAAATTTCTTGCCAGGTATGCCCCAACTTTCCATTTAATCTTCAATTTTATTCCCATTATTTTCAATAGCTCTTACCTGTTTGCGGAATTACCAATCAAAACCCTAGCTTTATTCACGTCAGGAGACCCAATTTTCAGCTCTATAATTAGCTCACGCTGGCATTTTTGAAGTTGAAAAATCAGAATTCGTCGAAAAACCCTAGCTTCGGATCGAATCAGAATTCGTCAAAAAACCCTAGCTTTGGATCGTGCTTTAAACTTCAAATTTCGGCTATATTCTAGCATTGGATATGATTTATAGGGTTGTGCAAAAATATGTTCAGCATCATTTAGAATATAGTTTGGATTTAATGTTGAGTTCAGAATTTTAGGTTATTCAGTAGGTGGGTTGTATCCAATTTATCTCTGACATATGAAGAAGTTTCTTTCAAGGCTATATTTAGTTCAAACGTAATATGAACTACTTGGCGATTTAAGTTCGGATGGCAGAAGGTACGAAACGAGGGTACTTCTATTTATGGTTTTTGGCGTATGCTTATGGATCGGAAGTGATTTGATTAATTTATTCACCTTTCTATTATCTCTTAAAAATTACTAGTTAAGATGTGTTGGAATTATAAAATATATGGCAATTACGAATTGCTGGGTGAGAAGTTTATATTTTAGTTAAAGTTTTATCACTTCAAATAAGTATATTTTATTTTTTTGTTCCCCATAAATTTTTGTTGGTATTCCTGTGTAGAAATATTATAACTGAGGTTTCATCTTTATATAGTTATACTCTATCTCTCAATAATCAATATTCAAGATTTAATATACTAATTTATAACACGCTTGTGATATTGTTTGAATTAGTATATGGCATAGGCATGCTTTTGAGGATATATTTTAAATTTTCTAAATGCTAGCCCTCTTGTTTATGTTTACTTTTATTTTTAAATTGAAATTTATTTGGTTTTACGTGGGAGCTGAACCTTAACTTCAAATTCAGAAAATAAATGTCAACTTGTTCAGATTTTCTTTATTACAGCACCTATGCTAGGTTTTTGTATTGTGGAAACTAGACTTAGTGTGGACTGTGTACTAGAGTTTAGGATTTTGATTTCTTTTATTTTCCAGAAAAATGTCTTATGCCACACATTTTAATTTTGATCTGCAGACTAGATTTTAAGATTTTAATTTGTTTTGGAGCCCATATAGTGCCTTTGAGGCTTTGAGCTCTACTCCTTGGATGGTTGGTTCCTAGTTTTCTTAGCAGTCTTTCTGGAATAGCTCTTTTTATTTGCTAACCATTGGTGTGCTACATCTTACAAGTCAGATAGTAACACTCTGCCTAACACATTTGGGGACCATATATTGGGTCTCACATTTGGGATACCCAGTTTTTGTTGTATTAGGATTTCAGTGTATAACCTTTAGCAGTTTAAGGAATTCTAATAATGCATAGATTTCATTTAATGTCTAAGGATTTATGCTAATCCTTTCTTCAGTTACAAACCTGTTTTCCTTGTCTACATTTTTTTCCGTGCTAGGGATTTTCTTTTTAGCTTGCTTAATTGACTTTGGTTGGAAATGACTTGGAGGACATTTCAATGATGCAGTTTAGCTATCACAGCTACTTGTATTGGTTTGATGCTGAGGGCAGTATGCTGGTGATAGTTGGGGGAAATGCAAAGGTATCATGCTGGCAGCTGCACTAGTGCAGTTAATAACAGTGCAATAGGGGGGCCATCTGTTAGGGACACTGGAAGGTCCGATTCATCTTCATTGCCTTCTAACTTCTCCGTAAGTTCAAGGTAAGAGAATTTCCTACTGACAATATCCCCTTAAAATATTATTACCAAAATTTTACTCTCTGTGATGTGAGTGTAGCATATGTGACCAAGGTACTATGAATTCCAATTAATGTTGTGGTTGTTATACAGCTTGTCATGGTTGAGTTTTCTTTAGCTAATAGTCTGCAATGTTGATTGATTATATTTGATAAATTTCTTTTGAAACTTTGGAAACTACTTTGAGCAGGGTTCGTTTATATATTGAGTAATATCTGGATATTTTAATATTTGAAGTTAGTAGCAGTTTCAGTTCTTATGAATTAAACTTCTTGAGAAGTTCTTACTAGTTTCCTCTGCTAATAACAACCAAACAAATTTTTTATTCATTTTCTTTTCTGTTAATCTATCTGCTTTTGATGCTCTGCTTGGGTGATTGAAGGGAAAGTAAAAATAGGTTTCTTATCTATGGTAGCCACTAGCAAGGACCCATAATTTAGATGCTGTTGTCATTATAAATTGTGTTAATTGTTAGTGAATTGGTAAATTCAGGGCTGAAAAGTTTCTATTTCATCTTTTATGTTGGTTCTGTATTATGTGGTTTGAGTTTGCAACCTATATTTCATTTGTATCCTTCTAAATAATACCTTCTCTTTTTCATGATATTATTAAACTTAAAAATGATGGAACAAGTGAAATATTTATCCTTCTGGGCATGTTGGCTTAATAAGTGAAGAAATTGTTCAAGTGCCTTTACATGATTTTTAGTTTTGAAATTTAAACTCTTCCTTTATACTGCTAATTTATCAAAAAATTTGAAGTGTACTTCTTGTTGATTTGGTTATCTTACAATTGGGACCTCTTTGAAGCCCTGAACTTGGCTTCCAACAAGGTAGACTGTTGTAAGATGAAGTTACTTTGTCATCACCTAGAACACCTGCTCACCAGCTCAGCTTATACATCAAAGATCTATTCCTTTTGTCTGTTTCAAGATTGGAACCATAAAAAGTAGTGTTTGAAGTTCCAAATTAGGAGTAATGATATAGTTTCACATCTTGAAATTGGAGAACAGTATCACTAGTTCTTATGCAAAGTTGTGGTATAATCTTTTTCTGTTCCTCATTTTGTTTTGGATTAAGAGTTGTCTGTTTTCTTATCATTTAAATAATTGAATCCTCTTTTGACACCTCTCTTTTTCTTTTAAATTTTTTAAATTTTGGGATTGATGCCTTTATACCATAATCTCTTAGTTTCAAAATAGTGTCAACCCTTTGAAGGGGAAGCCTGTTTCGTTGGTGGAGCTAAGGTCTTTTGGTTAATGGGATTGGTGGTGTGGGTTAGTTTTCTTTTATTGTTTAGTCCAGAGTCAGCTGATGTAACATGGGTTCCTAAAGGTTTTAGATAAAGAAATAGATTGGAGAATACGGAGGTGTGAGATCTGTATTTTAATATAACCTATTGATTAATAAGGATGGAATTCTAAACAAATATACTTATTTGAAACATTACTTGAATTCCTTTGACATTAAATTGCTATATTAAATTGTTAATTGCTAATGTTATACTAAATCAGTAATTTGATGCAGCTAATCCCTCTCGATAAAATGGTTTTATATTTGCAGGCGACAGCCACAGCTAACCCCATACAAGTTGAAGTGTGATAAAGAGCATCTAAATTCGAGGTAGTTCCTATTGATAATAGCACCTGTGTTTTCAATATGTTGTTTTAGCTCATAATTAATGGTCATACTACATTTTTTTTGGGGTTAAATTTGCATTATACTTTTTTTTTTGGTCACCCAAAAGCATTAAGCAACAAGGTGCTAAATTTGGTAGTTATTATAATACCAAAAAAAAATGGTAGTTATTATTAATTTTTGCTTGGTTGTCCATATCATCTTTCTTGTTGCGTATTCAAATATTAAATGTCACTATTTTAATCTCAGACTTGGGCCACCAGACTTTCACCCCCAAACACCAAATTGCCCTGAGGAGACTCTGACAAGAGAATATGTGCAATCTGGATACAGGGAGACAGTTGAGGGCCTCGAGGTAGATCTTTAAATTTTATATTGATTATATAAAATCAGATAATTTGAATTAGAAATTTAGCTGTTGAGTGATTGGGTTCCACTTATCCATTTATTCTGTTATTAAGATTTGAAGTAGTTGAGAGATTCTCCTGCATTAAATTGAACAGTTTGGTGATGAAATGGTGAATATATTCAGGATATGTTGAAACCATAGCCTGACAATTTTTTGTATCTTCTTTTTCTCCTTACTTTTTCTATTAATTAACTTCTTTATTTGTCCCACAAGACAATAGTTAGATACTAACCTGGCGCTATTCTTCCTCATGATCATGATCATGATCATCATCTTCTCCTCCGCCTTCTTTACCCTTTTACATCTTTGTGGTCCTTTAATAATGCCGCAGCAATCTCAATATATACAAGTTCTGATGCTATTTTTTTTTCATTTCATCCTTCTTCCTCCCATTAATGCTACTTACTTTCACTTTCACCCCTTAGTGGTTAAATAACTGCTGATCTAAAAGCAGTTTGGTGTGGTGTCAAAATCCATTACCTTAGTTGTCTGGCATTATACATGCAAGTTTTGTGCAATGGTGCTGTTAATAATTCTTAATTTCTTAGGTTTGAATGATGATCCTAGTATATTTGGAGTGCATTGTGGCTGTGGCCAAGTCTAATATACAATCGAACATAATGGGGGTATTGATACCATTTTTGACATCGACCACATTTAAATATAGTTTTCCATTATTTGATTTCATGTTAACCATTAGAATAAATAATTAATTCAAATGGTAAGTATTGAACTCAAATATGAGTTGCTCACTGAATTGAAAAATTAAGTGGTTAACTCACATGATAAGTGGTCAATTTTTTGTTGTTACTGAGAAATTAAATAATGCTTAATTAAAGTTAAATGTGGTTAATTTTGAGAAGTGGTACCAATGCCACTTGAAGTACAAGTGGTATTGTAGACTTGCCTTGTGGTTGTACCTATTGAATCTGCTAGTGGTAGTAAAATCAATATTACATTTATATGTATTTATTCTTATTTTTATATTATTTATTTATTTGCTGTGGATCTCCTAGTGTTCAAGATATTTGAAACAGTGGTTTAGACACTCGAACATCCTCAACAATTAGTCCTTCTTGATAAATCGTTGAAAATTAACTGTTGCTTTCTTATAGAACAAATAATTAGCAACTATTCAAGCCTTCCCTTTTGTCTCGTGTTTGCTATTTTCTAATATTGCATTACTTTCTGTCTGTCAGGAAGCTAGAGAAGTTTCATTAACCCAGGTTTCAAATTTTAACAAGACAGTTGTTTTAGATTGCAAAGAGGTGACTCCCTTGTCTTTGTTAGATACTTAAGCCCATTCTATTTATTGTTTCTATAACTATGCCATGAATTCACTGCACATTCTCCATTTTTGATTTGTGTACTATTGGAAGTCTTTGTAAATATAGTTGAGCTCTTTTGTCCTCTTTCCAGGCCATTAGGAAACGTCTTAGGGCCATCAATGAATCTCGTGTTCAGAAGCGAAAGGTGATGATTTTTATTCTGTCTGTTATTTCTTATGCTTGCAGCTTGCTGAGAATTATGTTGCAACAATGTATGCATAGTTGTGTTTTCTTTTGGCCCATTGTGGATTCAGTGGGCCCTACCTATCCTAGTTTGTTCTGAAGACTTTTGCTTGCCATGACAGGCTGGTCAAGTGTATGGCGTGGCTCTTTCAGGATCACAACTCACTAAGCCTGGTGTCTTCCCAGAACAAAGGCCATGTGGTGAAGACTTCCGAAAGAAATGGATTGAGGTATACTTAGTGAAAGTCCTGCTTCTCCGCCTTTTTTTAATATGTAACTCTATGACAATTTTTTCCTATTGGTATTTCTTTCTTCGAAGTTTTTGTTAAATGTATATGAGCCCAAGGTCATGAATCATTTGTATTTCTGGGTGGATGGTTCTAGTCTTGGTCTGAGTGGGGGCAGGACACAAATATGGATGGGTCCAGATTCTCCAGAATATATTATATGCTGAGTAGTCCTGCATGGGCTATATGCCTGTTCATTCCATTCATTAGTTATTCATGATTTCAGAAGAGCCATTGTCAGTTCCTATAACAAATTGCTTATGCTTTTTTGCTTTCTCGGTTGATATGCTTATAAAACCTTGAATACTTTCTTTAATGATACATAGCTGTTTTTATTGGCTTGTAATATTGCTGCTACTGCTGCTGCTAATACTACATAAACTCACAAAATTTTTGTTACAGGGCTTATCTCAACAGCACAAACGATTACGCACTTTGGCTGATCATGTTCCTCATGGTTTTAAAAAGAAATCACTTATAGAAGTTCTTATCAGGAATAATGTTCCATTGCTGAGGGCCACTTGGTTTATAAAAGTTACTTACCTCAATCAGGTAAAGACGTATTACTATTGGTATTTTTTTTTAATTTGACATGGCATAAGTTACTTGTTTTTTAATATTGGAACGTAGATTATAATTGAGTTTTGCAGGTACGGCCTGGTTCTGCCAGTATTTCTTCTGGGACTGCTGACAAAGCTCAGCTGTCTCGTTCCGAGCTTTGGACCAAGGATGTTGTTGATTACTTGCATTCTCTGCTGGATGAATTTATCTCAAAACATGCTTCTCATCCTACTCCTCATAGTCGAGATCGGTCACCACAAACGCCTTATGCTGGATCACTGCAACGCAGAAGTGATCCTGTATCATCTGTGTCTGATAGCGAAGAGCCATCGCTACATTTTAAATGGTGGTATGTTGTGCGGCTTCTGCAATGGCATCATGCTGAAGGGCTGCTTCTTCCTTCCCTTGTCATTGATTGGGTTTTGAATCAACTACAGGTATTGGTATTACCTTGTCCGTCATTCTGAACGCTTTCTTTTGCATATAACATATCTTATGTGCTTATGAAAAGAGAAGTGATCATTTTATATCTTTTGCTCACAGATTTCATCCCTCCAGGTTTGATTTTTCAATTTTTGCTCCTTTCAGGATAAAGAATTGCTTGAGATTTTGCAACTGCTATTGCCTATTATATATGGCTTTTTAGAAACTGTTGTTCTATCTCAAACATATGTACGTACTCTTGCTGGAATAGCTCTTCGTATCATTCGCGATCCTGCTCCAGGTGGATCAGATCTAGTCGATAATTCCCGGAGGGCATATACAACTTCTGCACTGATTGAGATGCTCCGGTATTTAATATTTGCAGCACCGGATACTTTTGTGGCTTTGGATTGCTTTCCTTTACCATCCTCTGTAGTTTCACATTCAGTAAATGATGGGAATTTTGTACTAAAGGCATCTGAAGTTGCAGGAAAGATAAAAAGTAGTTCAGAAGATGTTGCTTGTATATTTAGAAGTAAAGGGCTTGATGCACAATATCAATCATTGGCATTTAACCATATTATTTCATGCATTCAGAAGCGTGCAGATGATCTTGCAAAGGCTGCAAGCCCGGGTTATCCAGGTCATTCTCTGGCTAAGGCTGCACAAGCCTTGGATAAATCTCTTGTGCTGGGTGATATAAGGGGAACCTATAGGCTTCTTTTTGAAGATATTTCTGATGGAACTGTATCTGAAGGTTGGGTTGCAAAAGTTAGCCCTTGCTTAAGGCTATCGCTGAAGTGGGTTGGGACTGTAAATACTTCACTTATTTATTCAGTGTTTTTCCTTTGTGAGTGGGCAACATGTGATTTCAGGGATTTTCGGACTTCTCCACCTTGTGACATAAAGTTCACAGGTAGGAAAGATCTTTCTCAAGTGCATATAGCAGTTAGACTTCTAAAGATGAAGATGAGGGATATGCAGATTTCAACAAGAAAAAAGAATGCAAGCATTGACAGAGTCAGTAATTTAGCAAAATCTTCAAGTCAGCGGACTACTCGAACTTTTATGTATAACGTATCCAATGTAAAATCTCATTCAAAATATGTGGACCGGGATACCAGCTCTTCAGTTATATTTGAAAGCCCAGGTCCTTTACATGATATCATAGTTTGTTGGATTGATCAGCATGTAGTACATAAAGGGGAAGGTCTCAAACGCCTGTATCTGTTTATAGTGGAACTCATACGTGCTGGCATCTTTTACCCCTTGGCATATGTACGGCAGCTAATTGTAAGTGGGATAATGGATATGAATGTAAACTTGGTTGACCTAGAGAGACGGAAGAGACACTATCGAATCTTGAAGCAGCTTCCTGGCCACTTCTTGCATGATGCTTTGGAAGAGTCAGGGACTGTTGAAGGAGTACAGCTTGTGGAAGCCTTGCAAATTTACTTTAATGAACGCCGCCTCATACTTCGTGGTCCTCTTGGTGATCAAGGTAATGATGCTAGTGTCAATATATCTTCTTTGAAGCAAAAGCATTATCCATCTTCCACAAAGGATGGGGCTTCTACAGTGTCAATTGATCAGTGGAAAACTAATGTTTCTGATGCAATTTCTTCTAAAAATGAAAAAGATGATACTGAAGTTGAAGAACTGAAAGCAGCCATCTCAGTACTGTTACAGCTACCTAATAGTTTATCTAATTTGAGCGCCACAGGATTGGATGAATCTCAAGGCAGTGTTAGAAGACCTATTGTGTCTCCTTACAGTAAGACTGATCTGGTGGAAGGTACACCTGGGTGTGAAGAATGTAGAAGGGCAAAGAGACAAAAAATAAGTGAGGAAAGAAACTCATTTATTCAGGGTTATTCCACTGTTCTATCTGATGATGAAGATTCATGGTGGGTGAAGAAGGGGCTGAAATCCTCAGAGTCTCTAAAAGTTGATCAACCACTTAAGTCAACCAAGCAGACTAAGAGTCGGCATAAGATTGTGCGTAAAACCCACAGTCTTGCTCAACTGGCAGCTGCTAGAATTGAGGGTAGCCAAGGGGCATCAACAAGTCATGTATGTGATAATAAGGTAAGCTGCCCTCACCATAGAACTTCCATGGACGGAGATATGCCAAAGTCAGTGGATGGTACCACCCGAACAATTCATTGTGGGGATATTGTTTCAATTGGAAAATCACTTAAACGGCTTCGCTTTGTTGAGAAAAGGGCAGTAACAGTTTGGTTGATGACTGAAGTTAGGAGGCTAATTGAGGAGACTGAAATGAATGTTGGTAAAGTTGGGCAGTTTGGTAGGCCTTTTGCTATTGTTGATGAAAGAAGCTCAATACGGTGGAAACTTGGTGAGGATGAACTTTCTGCTATACTTCATCTGATGGATGTCTCTGACAATTTAGTATCAGCTGTCAAGTTCCTCCTCTGGTTGCTGCCAAAGGTTCTCAATAGCCCCAACTCAACAATTCATAGTGGAAGGAACGTTCTCATGCTGCCAAGGAATGTGGAAGGCCAAGTTTGTGATGTGGGAGAGGCTTTTTTGCTATCATCAATTAGAAGGTTTGCACTCACTCAATTCTATTCATATAGTTTGTTTGTTATCAGTGTCAAAATTTATTATTTTGTTCCTTTTATCTGTATATTTCCATTTCCCCCCTTGGAATTTTCCCTTTCTAATTCATGTGGTACTTGTTGCGTCTTAATAACTTAGTGCCTTCTTTCCTGAATTTTCGATTATTTGCAACTTTCTGTGCCTTTGAATATGGGATACTATATATTGTTAAATATGTGCTTCTTTTCCTCGTCATCTTTGTCATCATAAGTAATAAATCAGGGTTGTACCAATAAAACCTATGTTGCATTCCACAGCTACTCGTATATTTTTACGAACACAATCCTATATCTACTCATTTATAACATGAATAATTGTTCATCTTGGTAAAATATATGGGGCAAATTGCAAATTTCATGCTTAGTAGGCTAGTGCATTTTAGTTTGCTGAACTTACAGGGAGGTTCTATGACTTTGTATGATCTTCCTCCCTTTTTCTTTTTCATGGGGTCAAGTTTCATCTTTGAACCAGTGCTTTATGAGTACTTTTTGCTTCTTCAGCTTTATGCATGTGTTTGACAGTCCTATCCTTCTGGTATTTGAGAGAAATTTTCTTAAAGATGTCTTTCATATACAACATTGCATTTGGTGCAGGCATGAGAACATTCTTGCTGCAGCAGATCTTGTTCCTGAAGCTCTGTCGGCTACAACGCATCGTGCTGCAGCTATTATAGCATCTAATGGAAGGATTTCAGGTTCAGGAGCCGTAGCCTTTGCTCGTTATTTATTGAAAAAGTATAGCAGTGTGGCTAGTGTAATTGAGTGGGAGAAGAAGTTTAAGGCTACGTGTGATAAGAGACTTTCTTCTGAACTTGATCCTGGAAGGTCAGTGGATGGAGACTTAGGGTTTCCCCTTGGAGTTCCTGCAGGAGTTGAGAACCTTGATGAGTTTTTCCGTCAAAAGATAGGTGGTGGCCGGTTATCCAGAGTAGGTTTGGGCATGAGAGACATAGTGCAACGTAATGTAGAAGAGGCATTGCACTATCTTTTTGGAAAAGAGAGAAAAATCTTTGCTGCTGGTGCACCAAAAATTCCTGCTATAGAAAAATGGGATAATGGATATCAAATTGCTCAACAAATAGTTATGGGCCTGATTGACTGCATAAGGCAGACTGGTGGTGCTGCTCAAGAAGGGGATCCTTCTTTGGTCTCTTCTGCTGTTTCTGCCATTGTTGGTAGTGTAGGGCCAACTATAGCAAAAATGCCTGATTTTCCAGTTGGCAATAATCATTCAAATATAACATTGGCTTCAAGTTCTTTGAACTATGCTAGATGCATTCTGCGAATGCATATAACTTGTCTATGCATGCTTAAGGAAGCCTTGGGAGAACGCCAAAGCCGTGTATTTGAGATTGCTCTTGCAACAGAAGCTTCTACGGCTCTTATTGGAGTTTTTGCTCCTAGTAAAGGATCCCGTGCTCAGTTTCAAATGTCTCCTGAAGCCCATGATGCTGGTACCAGTATTTCAAATGATGTAAACAACTCAAGTAAAGTTGTGTTTGGGAAAGCAACCAAAATTGCTGCTGCTGTTTCTGCACTTGTTGTTGGTGCAGTTATATATGGTGTTTCTAGCCTGGAAAGAATGGTAACTGTTCTTCGGTTAAAGGAGGGGCTGGATGTAGTACATTTTGTAAGAAGCACAAGATCTAATTCAAATGGAAATGCACGTTCAGTTGGGGGTTTTAAGGCAGATAGTTCAATCGAAGTTTGCGTCCATTGGTTTAGATTACTTGTTGGGAACTGCAGAACCATCTGTGAAGGATTAGTGGTGGAACTCTTAGGTGAACCATCTATTGTAGCTCTTTCAAGGATGCAGCGTATGCTCCCTCTTAGTTTAGTTTTTCCACCTGCGTATTCAATATTTGCCCTTGTTATGTGGCGGCGCTTTATTCTGAATGCTAATGTTGTAGTTCGTGAAGACACGAATCAACTGTATCAGTCTCTAAATATGGCCATAAATGATGCAATAAAACATTTGCCTTTTCGAGATGTATGCTTGAGAGACAGTCAGGGTCTTTATGATTTTATGACTTCAGATGCAAGTGATGCTGAGTTTGCAACTTTGCTAGAGTTGAATGGCTCAGATATGCATTTAAAATCTATGGCATTTGTTCCTCTCCGTGCTAGGCTTTTTCTAAATGGCATGATTGATTGTAAGGTGCCACAATCTATATTTACACAGGATGATGGAAGCCGGATTTCAGGACATAATGAATCTAAAATTCAGTTTACAGATGGTGAATCTAAGCTTCAGGATAAGCTAGTACATGTTTTAGATACCCTGCAACCTGCCAAATTTCATTGGCAGTGGGTTGAACTCAGGCTTCTTTTAAATGAACAGGCACTTGTTGAAAAACTGGAAACACATGATATGTCCTTAGCTCATGCAATAGAGTTGTCCTCACCTAATCCAGAGAAGGCTGCTTCTGCTTCTGAGAATGAGAACAATTTTATTGAAATAATCCTCACAAGATTACTGGTCAGACCTGATGCTGCACCCCTATTTTCAGAGTTGGTTCATCTTTTTGGAAGGTCACTAGAGGATTCAATGTTATTGCAGGCCAAATGGTTCCTAGGAGGCCATGATGTTCTTTTTGGTCGGAAGACCATAAGACAACGGCTAAGTAACATTGCTGAGAGTAAAGGCCTTTCTGTCAAGACCCAATTTTGGGAGCCCTGGGGTTGGTGCAGTCCTTGTACTGAACTAGTGGCTAACAAGGGGGATAAGAAGAAGTTTGATACTGCATCTCTTGAAGAAGGAGAAGTTGTTGAAGAGGGGATGGAGCTGAAAAGGTGCTTAAAAGGGTTCTCTCAAGTGTTTGACTCAGAAATCTCAAGCACCAACCAGCAGCATGTGACTGAGAGGGCTCTTATTGAGTTAATTCTTCCTTGTATAGATCGAAGCTCTGATGAATCTCACAATTCCCTTGCAAGTGATTTGATCAAACAGTTAAATAATATTGAGCAACAGATAACTGCAGTTACTCGTGGGGTAAGTAAGCCAGCTGGAAATACACCTCCTGGAATTGAAGGTCAGGCAAATAAAGTAAATAGCCGCAAAGCTATAAGAGGGGGCAGCCCTGGATTAGCTAGACGACCAACAGCTGCAACAGATTCTTCTCCACCTGCTCCTGCAGCTTTACGAGCTTCTATGTCATTACGTTTGCACTTACTCATGAGATTTCTTCCTATTCTTTGCGCGGATGGGTAATTTAAGACTAGATTTTTAATCATTACGTTGCTTTTTCTATGCTGTTATTGATATAGGTTTCTCATTTCTGATTTGTTAGTGGTGCGCTAAAGTTATCCTTTCCATGATTGGATGAGTATTATGAAATTGTCTTGGAACATGTTTAAAGAGTTACCTATCAGAGAAAAAAGGTTTATGGAGTTGTGCCTTCTGTACATTTACCACATCTGGTGCCCCAAACCTTAGATGCCATTTTCAGTTTCCTTGAAATGGAGGAAAGTGGAAATAAGTGCAATATGATTATTCTTGTATTTTCTTCAAGACTATTAATGTCTATGTGCTGTATTATCATATCGTGGGTCCCAACTACTGGCACTTATGATGATTGTTTCATGTATCATAATGGTTCAGATTATTAAGTTTTGGGTCTGGGAAATAAACTATGGTCTTTATGGAAGTGAAACCGTGGATATTTGTGCTACAGAGGGACTACTTCCTTTTTAAGATGACTCTTTAGAATATCAAATGTAGTTGGTAGAACTATTAACTAGCTAGAATAGAGTCAGTTTATCTGACTACCACATGTTGAATTTTGCAGGGACCCATCTGTGCGGAACATGAGACACACACTTGCCTCTGTAATTCTTCGTCTCCTTGGTAGCCGAATTGTGCATGAGGATGTAGACATATCAGTGAATGCCATGCATTGTTCTTTGTTGAAGAGGGAGGTGGAGTCACCTTCCGAAGCTTCTGCTGGTTTTATAGATTTTTCTGTTGAGGGTCTGTTTGATCGATTGTTGTTGGTTTTGCATGGATTGTTGAGTAGTTGTCTTCCAAGTTGGCTTAGGTCGCCGGTTTTTTCGAAGATGATCAATGGACCTACCGGTGATATTTCTGGATTTGATCGAGAGTTACTGGAGACTTTGCAGGTTTGATCTCTCAGCCTATGAATCAGTGGCTTTTGGTTACATTGACTGAGCCCTTGTGTGTTATATTAAGGATGAAGTTAATGACTACATATAATCTTCCAAGTTGGCAATCTTGAAACTTTATTTTTGATATTATATCATATAAGATGAAGTTAATAAAGATGATGACATATAGTCTTCTTGCTTATCTCATGGTCTATTGTCTCATACAGAATGACTTAGATCGTATGCAACTGCCAGACTCTATCCGGTGGCGTATCCAAGCTGCAATGCCAGTACTCCTTCCCTCAGTGCGCTGCTCGTTCTCCTGCCAGCCACCATCTGTTCCAATCTCTGCTCTTGTTTCTCTTCAACCCAGTATTGCAAACCCTGTCTTTAACTCAAGTAGTTTAAACGCGAGGAACCTGGTTCCATTATCAAGGACTGCAGCTAACACATCAGGGAAGTCAAAACAACAGGACAATGATTTGGAAGTTGACCCTTGGACGCTTTTAGAAGATGGTGCTGGATCAGGCCCTTCCGTGAGTAATGCTGCTATCATAGGAACTGGTGACCATGTTAATCTTCGAGCTACTAGCTGGCTTAGAGGGGCTATAAGGGTGAGACGGACAGACCTTACATATGTTGGTGCTGTGGATGACGAGAGTTGATTTTGACATGATTTTTAATAGGTTGAGTAAGCAACCCCTCTGCAGGCGTATTCCGTGTTCCATTATTTATGATTGATGCATGACTGGCATGAAGATGCCATTTTGTGCTTGCCCTTCTGCTTCGAAGAAGGAAAATTGAGGGGACATTATTTTGAGAAGCGGGTGAAGGGATGGTTCTTTGTTGAATAGAAGTGAAGATGATTTCCTCACAGAGCCCATCCTGTCAGTTCTGGCCCGGTTGACTACTAACATCACCCCCATCTGGACTGTGCATTTAGGTTTGTTGTATATATAGGGATGATTGTTTTTTATTTGATAAAATACATAGGGATGATTGTTCTGTTTACCAATTGATCCGAGTAATATATCAAGTGACCTGTAGCTGTTCCATGCTTGTTAATGTCTAAAATGCACGCTTCTGGGACACACGGACATTGCTCTTTTTTATATGTTCACATTTATCAAAACTACATGTGCCTGATCTGGAGCATGAAATGCAGCATTCATTTATTTACTGAAGAGGCTTCATTTCTGACTGAATTTTACAAGGAATTAAATTTGTTTTCACGTGTAGCAATGCAAATATCGATATTGTCAGCTTAAATATGTCATGCGACAATAATTACCCATAAAAAATATCAACCCATAAAAAGTAAAACTAATTTTTTCTTATTTTTAAGTAATACTGTCAATAAACATAAAAGAAAAAAGAAAAAAAGAGAGTCAAGACATTAGTTATTGTTGTATGACACTAGTTTATCTCTTAATTTTAAAGATAGAGAAATATATATTAAAAAAAGGTGATTTGACATCATAGTTCATATCAAGATATTATTTTTTTTTATTTTGATTTATTCTTTTTCTTAATTGAATCAATCTAAGAATTTTTCGTCAAATACTACAACAAAGGTAGAATTCAAGAAGCACCGGTGAGTGTGACTGGCTTTGGATATATGCCATTCGCAATTCAAGACGAGTATTTGAAAATTTTGGGTTCTCTTGTAAATGGCTTGGTTTGTTTAAGCTCCCTTAGCTGGATGAGTTAACATAAGAAAGGCACCCTTCAACACTTTTTTTTTTTTTTAAATTTTATTCTCACTTTATTTTATAAATGAATCATATTTTAACGACCTTTTTAACAGGCGAAATAATATGCGATCAAATATATATATATATGTGTGTGTGTGTGTATTTGTTTCTAAAACAAATATTCATTGTAAAAGAGAGCACCACGTTTTTTTTTATGAAAATAGATACGAAACAATCCTCTTGTCTTTTAATAATGTTTTCATTATTTAAGACATTTTTAAAATAGTTTTTTTTTTCCGGACCAAACAGGCTGTTAATGGTGTGATACAAATTGATTTATATAGATTATGTATAGTATAAATCTAACACAATACAAAGATCTAAAATGCTGTACGAATGAAATTGAAATTTTTTGTTTTAAAAAAGTTATCGAGTAATTTCACTCTTCTCATTGAGGTCCCAACTGACTGTCTCTCTGTTCTGAAACAAAAGGAAGAATGTTTATTAGTGGTCATGAACCCGTTGAGGTACTATATTCTCTTGTTTACCCAAAAAAAGAAAAGTTATTATCCTCTCTTGTTCAAAGGCACAATGGGGTTTCCACTACTTCCCTTACCTCCCATGTCATCAACTGATAAAAAAGATACAAGCATATTTTAATGTTCTTCCATGATAATTGTGAAAGTTGACTTTCATTCACCATAGCTATCTAGTTCAACTTGTTTATTTAAGGGAAATTAACAAGAACTTCAAGCATTTCTGGTTCAAAAATTTGACATTCACAATTCTGCTCATGTGCTGGCTGTCATATGGGATGCTTTGCTGTCTCAGTTTGTTATAACTATTGAGACCTCAGATAATACTTAAAGGTTCTCTCATCTAATAGGTTAATCTTTTGACTTGAGCTCTCCTTTAGACTGTATTTGTAACCATCAGTGCTTTTATTGAGAGCTCACCGGAAGGCTCCTTTTAACACTATTGCATATAACAATTCTTCTACTGAATATGAAAACCGTATTACAATTAACAATAAAGCTTCATATAGTTGCAAGTGAAAGCTTTACATACAATCATGTACTACCTGTCTACGTTCTTCTAAGGCTATGAAGCCTATGATGAACAAAAAGCTATTGGATGGAAGAGCGCCAGTGTTAAGATGTTGGTGAAAAACCCAGTTGTGGTTTCTATTCTTCTTGATTCCTCATTGATTTATCTGCATAAAGAACATCATCAATCCAAGCAACAATGTTGAATGCTAGGCCTTCTAATACTCTTGAGTAGCTCTCTAGTGTTGCTTTCCCTACATCCTGCAGAAGATAACTTCCATTAGTCCATGAGCTCCCAATTTGGATACTTTTTAGCTCAAATCTATGTTGTTCTTATTCACACTTCACAGTGACAAATACTTATATGAGGGCGTTCTAAAGTGCTATATGTTTAAGAAAATGATCATGTCATAACTTTCTGCTTTTTCTCAATTCTGCATATGAAAATTTATAGATCTATAGATGTTTACGCGGTTGTATTGAATCTTGCACGTGTCCAAGGAGGTCTGTGAAAGCTCAGGATATCTTTGCTTCAAGCAAAACAACAGAGTCTCAGCTCTCTCAGCTAAGATATAGTTTTTGTCACTCCGGTCAATATCAGACATGAGGTCCTTTACTTTGTTCCATGATGATTTTGAATGGCTTAGACAAGCTTTCCGTCTCCATGTGTACATTGATGCTTCCACTCTGTCTGCCAGTTCGAGTGCTTCGTGTTCAGAATTTATATTTAGACAGTCAAGAAGGTGGTCAGGTGAGAATTTGTCTGCAGAATGCATATAGCGGTAAATTGAATCTCCTAGACTTGCTCTTCCACTCTGAAAAAAAATAATTTTTGAAAGAGGAAAGGAAATCAGATAGAAATAGAGTCATTTTGAACAAAATATGTCAATGCTTCAATACATTCTACAAAACTGAACTGTGGTACTGTCCTTTAGTATTTTCAGTAGCATTCAAAACAATTCTTCCTGCACTAACTTTATCACTCTTAATTTTTTGTATTGATTTCAAGGGATAAGCACATATTTATAGAACATCTCATTAGAATTACATGTTACTGTTCTCTGCAAGGCTCAGTTGTTATTGTTAACTTCCATAAAAGTCTCTTGAAATTTAATGACCAAATCCTAAGCAATTTACTATATGAGATCAAATATAAGGAACCCAGAATCATTTTTCAACAAGGATCACCAATGAGGACTAACCTTGGGAAGACTTGCCATATATGTTTCTGGGATATCCATCTCTGCAAGAATACTGCTATTAATGGCCATGGCTGCTTTATGAATTTGATTAGCACAATCCCGTTTCCCTCTCAAGTGCTTCCTTGATTTATCTGAGAGGCCACCAGGGTGAACACAAGGAACTGGCAACCACCATTTCTCATCTTTCCTCTGAACAATCTTCCGAAATGAGCCTGCCCGTGAACTAATTGAATTCCCTGATATGCTCCCTTGCTCTGCATACCAAAATTCAGTATCCTGGAAACTATCTAATATTTCCTGTCAATAAGATTCATGTTCATGAGTCACTAGGCCTTGGGTGGAAACAGAGTTGTTATTTACGAGAAGCAATTGAAGTTTGACTTACTATGAGCATTGTGTCAAGCTTCCTCAGAGCTGGGAGGTTGATATAAATATCGGACCTTGGTCTGCTTGTCATCATCTGAAAGACATCAGCATATCATATCAGATACAAATAGAGATGCTAAACAAGCCCCATTAAACTTATAGTTATGGTATCAAATTTCATTCACCTCTACAATTGTGCCATCTTCTAAATACTGTGCAGTTGGGGCAAATTCTACTATGTAATCACACACTGATAGAAGACAATTCATTTCTCTTTTCCACATAGCCTTCTTCTCAGGCTTCAGAGGCTCCAACTTTAAATTTTGTCCAAAAACAGTTGCTGCAGAATTCCCAATCCAAATATGTTTAATGACATTGAATTTAACATATAAAGAATGATCTTTTGATTAGACTATGCTATTGGTACTGCTACTACAAAAGAATTACCATAAAGGTTGGTAATGGCATTAGAGATTGTAACTGCAGTGGAGACACCTTTCCCACCACCAGACATGTCTTCTCCCAGCAGAAGCTTTGCAAATTTTTCCTTCATCACTTCAAGCTCTGATAATGTCCAAAAATAAGCGAATTACTATTTATTTCTACTAATTCATGGAGGAAAAACTTCTAAATAACAGCACAGCCTGTGCAAACCAACCTGAATCTAAGAGATCCCGGTCATCAAATTTATCATCCAATGAATGCCTGCGCTGCCTGATTCCTAGCCGGGAAGGAACAGCTTGATTAGCCCCAGGTTTCACAGTCAGCCACGGACAAGGTGAAGGTTCACTAGCAGAGCTATTGTCATCTATAGGCTCCGAGAAGTTTGAGGTTTCTGAGTTAGTCCGGAAGTGTGCGAAAGAATCACCACTCATTGTGGAGTACCCAGGAGTTTCAGTGGCTGATTGATCATTTTGATCCACAGAAGAACGCGAAGGCTGATAACCAACATCATAGTTTTCATCAAAGTTGGGTGTTTTGTCCATCTTAGCTTAAGATTCTATGGTCAAATTCCTCAAAACCTGCACATAATCATGATAGTTAAGTCACAAATTGGGTTTGAAAGCTCTCAATCTAAGAACTTCATGATCACCTTGAGACATACTAATTTGGTGGGATAATGTATGCAGGGAAAAACCCAGAACTTTGCTTGAAAGTACAATTTACATTGAAATTAAACTACATAAAGAAAAGGAAAAAGGGGGATCAAAAGAAAAAGTTGAAAACTTGATTTTTCTTGTCTTATCGAAACAAAAAAGCAAAAGCTCCCAAAGAATGTTCCTGCTATTGAGACCTAAAATAATTGACTGAAAAACACAGAAAAGGTCTATGAACTAAGAGAAAGTGTTCTTTGATAGCTTTCTGAAGGTAAACAAACTGAAATTTAAAACTTCAAAGACAACGGTTGGAAAAAAGCAACAGTCCCCAACATTCCTTTTTTTTTTTTCTTCTTTTTGAAGTTACCTTGATTTGAATTCGAACAGTAGCTAGTTGCTGAAAAGTAGAAACCGTTTGAAACAGTTCCCTCCGAAGCGTTTTGTGCCTTTATCCCCTATCCTGACGACTTTCCATGCCAAAAATGAAATCTTTGTTTGAACAAAATCAAAAGAGGGGAATTGTTGGCCTTCTGATACCGCTGCTATTGTAATTCGACTAAAGAAGGAAAACCCAGTGGCAGAAATGGCCAAATTCTTCCATAGATTCAGAGAAATAATGGGTGGAAGCGTGGAAAAGAGTGGAATAAGACATGCAAGGTGTGTCCTAGTTGGAAATGAAGGTGTGTCATAGATTTTTAGTCTCATCTAATCGCCTGTTTATAATAAATGATTATTAAACAAATGTTAATTAGTATTATTACAGAAAAAGGATTGAACATGTCCCTTGCAGTTTTAAATGGAAGATAATTGAAAGGAATCTTTTTATTCTTTGTGGCCAAATAGGAAAAAAAAATGGAAATAGGTATTTGACCATGAAGCCAAGGGCAACAAAGCTCAGTAATGCTACTTTATCAGTCCGAAATCACTGAAATTAATGTGATGTATTCTCCATTACCAAGTCCATTTCCATATCTAATCAATCTCCTCAATTAACTATTTTTAGGAAAAGAAAAAAGAAATTTTAAACATAAGAATCCAATTCTATATTCATATTTATCTATAAGAACAATAATTAATTACATATTAAGTTCAATTTAAAATTAATTTTGAATTACAATTACTGATTATTTGATCTTTATAAGTAAATATTACTATGGTTGAATCTTCATTTAAAAAATTCCAAAAAAACAAACAAACTAATGAAGCTCAGTACTATAAGATATTGGAAATTGGAACCCAGTTGCCATTATTCTTTTGTTGGTGAAAATTTAATCCAAGCTAGCCTGGTCGGAGGTTAGCTAGGAAGACATGGATGTGAACAATATTAAATTTGGTTTGTAGATGATTCATCTTTGTTAATTTGAGAGAAAATGAGATTAATTATTTGGTACTATTTGCAGTTTCATGATATATTATATTAACACGTTGACATGTAGTATTAATCTAAGTTGATTTGTTTTTTTAAAGTAAAAAGTTGCAATTTGTTTTTGAAAATTTTAATAATTAGCCATTAATTAAGATTCTTTATTCTTTGAAGATAAAGTTTGTATTTTGGAGAATTAAAAAATGTTGAACATGCTTCAAAACGTGCATCCCATTTTTCACAATATAGCCTGTCATTCTCTTCATTTAGCTCATTGTTGTTTGATAATTGATAAAGATCGATCACCAAGAATATATGGTTGCTATTGCCTGTTGCTGAAGATTATAAAGGTCAAGGCTTACTCTATTTGTTTAGGACACAGACAATAACTCAGAAAAGGAAAATGAGAAAATAATAATTGTAGAAGAAAACAAGAACGCTCATAATATTGATTTCCATTCTTAATTTCCCATTAAATATCTAGGATTATGCACTTTTCATAATCCTAATTCCTCTTATCCTTGTCTTTGGTACTCTTTTTATTATAGAAAAAGAAGATAACGTTCCAGCATGAAATTCTCCGCAGTTTCATTATAGCTCCACAAATTGAATGGCTTGGTTCTTTCTCCTCAGCAATGAATTCTCGTGTCTCAATCACATGCTTTTCTTTCTGCAACAATTAATTGTTGATTAGAAATTTGATCATTTTGATGGAGGAAAGAAACACATGGTGCTTACTTTTACAATGAATTTAAATCCAATCTTTATCTGTCCTTTGTAGGTGTCATCTTCAAGCACCACATTGTATGGAGCTGGTTTTATTTCTATATATCCTTCCTTTCTTCCTTCACACATTATTCCACCTATGTAAATTCTGTTTCGTCAAAAATCAAACAGATTATATAAAATTAATAATCCATTTAAAAAGGGTTAAATTATTTTCTGGTTTCTCCAGTTCAAAGCCATGCAGTATTACAGAATGATGCCTTATGAGATTTAGTTTGTTCTTACATGGTTTGACCCACAAATCCTCCATTTGTGAAGAGTTCTGTGTCCATGATTCTACACTTAAGATGGGTTAAATTGTTGCAATCAAATGAAGAGAATTCAAATGTGAATTTCTGATTCCAGAAAGGTTTCTCATGTTTCCCTGCAATATCACATAACTCATTCAAAAGAATTGAGATTTTGTAAAGTGAAAAGAAAATATGTAGTAATTAGTAATTACTAATTACACCTGATGATATTTTGCTTCTTTGAGACCCAGTCCCACATTCAATAGTCACATAATAGGAAGGTGTTCCTGACAATAAATTCCAACACAATTATTCCTTTGGTATTATTATAGCCTTCAATTACTCTTAAAGTAAAAAATAAAGATCAAATTATTTTCTAATACTTTCATAAGAATCATATTCTATAACAGTTCTTCATAATGTTTTTATTTAACTTCATTCAGATGGAGTATTTTAAAATTAATTGATGTATTAAAAAGGAAATTATAAATCTTATAATTAGATATCATATTAAACATCATAATAAAATTATTAAAAAAATAAAAGAGAAGAATATAGTTTAATTTTGGATTTAAAAAAAAAACCATCAAAGCAATGTTTAAAGTGGCAATGTAAGAGAGTGAAAAGAAAGGGAAGATATATACCAAGAAGGTTAGTGCGTTTAATGCCTTCAGCATTAACCAGAAGTACTTCAAGAATTCCTCCTGCCTTCATGTTAAGGTATGTGGTTGAGTTTTCATGGTGAAGTTTTGAGATTATATAGTGCGTTAAAGGGACTATCAGTTAATTAAGGAGATGAGTTACTTGAGTAAATTAGCAATTAAGGTTTTATTTGGAGTTACAAAAAAAAAAATGGCACCGCTGAAAATCTTTTATTTATTTTTTATGTCAAAACTCAAATCTACCCAATCATATGGACATATCAAATAATCTTGTAGAGTTGTTTCCAAAAATATGCTTTTCTATGGGCTGGGGGATCTGGGTCTCCAACCTTGACTTTTATTAATTTTTTTAAATTTAAATTTAAAATTTATAAATTTTTATATAAATAAAATTCAAAATTCAAGTCTATTAAACGGTAGAACAATTTTTTGCTGTAGAATAATTAATTTTCTTTAGTACTTGCAACGATAACTTTTCTTGAAATATTAGAAAATTTGCTTTTGAAAGAAATTTTATATATACAAGAATTTTCGTGGTCCCTTTCATCTATTCTTTCGAGAATGGAATTAAAGAGACATAAATGATTTTCTGATTTTTGTAAAAGGTTAATTGGTAAGGGACAAAATAAGGAGAGTATTAAAAAAAATAGTATATATAAATTAATTCTCATTCTTAAAATAAATATAGTAATTATCTTTTTAAGCTTAACATTTTGTGTCAACAAAATAAAAAAAATACTTGAAATGGAGAAATATAAAATAATAAAATAATTTTAGAGGAAAAATATTTTTATTTATAGGGGATTAAAAGGTTTTTTTTTTCTATGGAAAAATAAAAGAAGGTTTTAAAGTCATGAATTTGGAATATCTCATATTCCATTTAATTAAGGGAAAAAATAAGGACAATATTAAAAAAAAGAAAAAGGGTACATATATATATAAATAAATATTTTAAAAGAAAATTAATTCTTATGTTTTATAGGAAAATAGTTACTATGTTTAAAAACTTAATGTTTTGTGTGAAAAAAGAATAAGATAAAAATACTTGAAAAGGAGAATATTAAAAAGAAAATAATAAATAGTAAATCAATAATTTTAGAAAAGATCAATGTAATTATTATACATTAAAGCCTTAAGAAAATGGTTATTCCTTGACCACATGTTTCTCCATCCAATATATATATGTATATATATATATATATATTTGAGATTCACTGGAAACAGAAAAAGAGTAACAGGAGATACAAACAATGTCTCTCTTTGTGAAAACCATTCTTCTCCTATCAGTGCTTTTGCTGCCATTGCCGACGGAGTCCAAAGATATTATTGATGATGGACTGGGAAGCAAAATGCATGTGGAAGTATACAATTATTTGGATAAAAATCTGGACCTAACCCTTCATTGCAAATCTGCAGATGATGATCTTGGTGAGCATAAACTCCATCGCCAAGAATTCTTTGATTGGAATTTCTCTGTTAATGTCTTTCGGACAACTCAATTCTATTGTAGCTTTCAATGGGAAGGTGCCTCCCACTGGTTTGATATATTCAAAGCACTTAGAGATGAGCCCTTATGCAACCATGAGTGCACTTGGAGAATTAAGCAAGATCAACCATGTATGCTTAATGCTAAAACTCAGCAGTATGACATCTGCTATTCTTGGAATAATTAATAAAATAAAATATATCTATTTCATCTAAATTAATTGCTTTTTGTTCTTCATTTTAACATTATAACTTCACTGCTTACTATTTTTAATGGAAAAAATCAATCTTCGTTTGGATAATTGATGACAAAAGAGCGTTAAGAAAAAAAGAAGTTTAAAAGTACACATTATTTATTATTAAAATTCAAAATTATCACAGCCGAGAGGAGGGGTGGAACCACAGCCCGATCATATAGTTTTCTAACATTTCAAGAGAAGTCATTGCTTCAAGTGAAGAACATATGTAATTAACAGCACTTATTTAGAACTGCGACATATGAAATGCTCTAAAAACTTTTGACAATTCATAAAGTTATTGCTTTAAGTGACGAACATTAATTGTAATAGCACTTACTAAGAACTGCACATATAAATTATAAAGTGCTCTAAACGCATTAATTCTGAATTAAAAAAAAATTATTTGTATATTTTATTTTCTTATCATTTTCTTTATTATTCTTATTTTTTCATTTTCACAAAAATTAAAAGTAGTTTATTCTTTTCCTTGTCAAGTCAATTATCTCTTTTTTTTTTCTATAATATGCATTGAATTTTTAATATAATATTTATTTTTATGGGAAAATAAAAAAAATTTAAACATGAAGTTTTTATGGGAAAAATTTTAAAAGAAATGTAATTATTATTATTTATTTAATAGGGGATTTTAAATGTTTTGTTCTTTTGGAAAATTATAAAAGAAATTTTGAAACTTTAAAGACAACATTGAATGAATGTCTATCCATTTAATTTACTTTTTGTAGACGTTTCTTTGGTTTTCCACTCCGAAATAAATAAATATTTGACCACACATTCATTAAAACCAAAACACTTTTCAGAATGAACCTCTATATAACTGTGATTTGAGTGCAAAGCACAGAAAGAGTAAATGGAGCTAAAAACAATGTCTGTATTTGTGAAATTAACCATCCTTTTACTCTCAGCGCTTATGCTGCTATTTCCATCATCAGAGTCCGATGTTGATCATGATCGAATTATAATTGGAGACAAAATGCATGTGCAAATCTACAATTATTTGGATAACAATTTGGACCTGACCGTTCATTGCAAATCTGCAGATGATGATCTTGGAGAGCATCTTCTTCATTATGGTGATTTCATTGAGTGGAGTTTCTATCTTAATTTCATGAGGACAACACAATACTATTGTAGCTTTCAATGGAAAGGAGGCTTTCACTGGTTTGATATATACATAGCAGGAAGGGACTTCCACTTCTGCAAAGCCTGCACTTGGAGAATTAAGCAAGATCAACCATGTAGGCTTAATGTAACTACTTATGATATTTGCTATCCATGGAATAATTAGCAAAAACAAAATACATTATCTTTCTGAGCTTAATGATGAAAAACTATTGTTCTAAGCATTTCCCATCGTATTTATTCACCCACAAAATATGGGTAACTTTAAGATTCTCGTTCCTCCTTCCTCTTTGCTTTGCTTTATTTGTATAAAAAACGGTTAGAAATTTTCTATTGGACTGCCACTAATTGGAGGTTTTATGGTTTTATAAAATTGACTGATTATGGTTTCATTGGAAGATGATTAAAGTCCATGTTGTGATCACTGTTATTTCTCGATTTTAAATGTCTTGGTGGTATTAATGTGATTAGCGACTTAGTATAGACCCAATCCTATAGGTTCGTAATGGGAGGACCTATTAGGATTATTTTGTTTTTATAAAAGACTATGCTCTCTTTCTACTCCTAACCTAATAAGGGAGATTACTGATCTCTGACTTGCCCTATTGACAGTTGCTTTTCTATCTAGAATTGAATAGGAAGATCTATCAATTAAGCATGTTGAAAATATGTACACTCATAAATTTCTATAAACAGTATTCTAAATTCATACAAGATATCAATTTTTCTTGCATGTGTTATGTAATGACTAAAAAATATATATACTTTGATCTATATGTGTACCCAAAACTCTACAATTATATTTTGTTGATGTATAATGTTTGGAAAGGCTTGTGAGAGCTGCTTTAGAAATCCTCACGCTGATCACGTGCTATGGTTTCTAAGGTATGACATGGTATCAGATCCTACTTGTATGGAATTAGGATATCAATTATGTTAAATCATAATTACATATTTATATATGAATTATTGAGACTCCTCTTTTCTTGTTTTGATCCTTATGTTTTTTTGTTGTTGAATATTATTATGAATTTTTTGGAATATTCAATGCACAAAAAAAGGGGGAAAGAGAAATCTTGAATATTTCAAAAGGGGTGTTTTTGTCGGTTGTATTTTGTGAAATGTTTTGAGAAATTACTGGACGTTTTTATCCAATTGATATGTACTTTTGTTTTGATTGTACTCTTGTGATGGATATTTGGCTATAATTACACATAAAAAAAATTAGAAGTCTTTTAAGAATCATGAACCCTTTTTACAGCCGCGTTTTTAGCAATTTTAGACTCAAAATTGTTGTTTTTAATTCGAAATTTCATGAGGATTTGATTTGATTTACTCCATAGTTAATTTCTAGGTTTGAATCACATCAAAAAACATGTCTATAAGGCTGGTTAGGAGCTTGAAAACGAGCTATCATGGAGGCAGGTTGAGAACAACTCTGGTTGTGAAGGGTCATCCCCACGCGCACCTAGTGGCGAGTGGGACGCGTGAGCCTCACGCACTGCCCCTTTGTTGCCCAAAATTAAGTATATTGTTCTTCCTTCTGTGCTGAGCACCGCGGTATATTTTTCCTATTTTTTCATTACTACAATTTTTTTTAAATACCATAATTTAGATTGTAATTTTTTGCAATTATGTCAGTTAATATAGATTAATAAAGATACTTGGTGTATAGTACTTCATTTTGGGAGTTTTATTTATGAACATGCTAATTTGTGTGTTGGTTGTTTGAACATTTAAGGTTCTAAATTTGAGTTCTATAAATTTATATGAATATATTCTCACCAAAGTGGTTTTGTTCTTATTAAATTTATAGGATTTACTTTGGGATAATTCATTATTATTGCATACAATCATCTGCCCAAAGGGGATTATTGTGTATTTAAATTTAGGAATGGCATGAAGCATTTTTGGATAGGGAAGCAAATTGATTTTGAAAATCTATTTACCCAAAGGGAATGATTTTCAGAATTAATTTATTTTTGGTTAGTTTCATACATTTGGAAATACCTTATATATTCTATATACTATTTCCAAATGGGAGATGTGGTAATATGTTTTGGGACTCCAGTTTATGGCTTATAATAGTAAAAGCATATGTAGTTTTCCTTATAACTGACATATTATATTTCTTTATGATATAATCTCTCTTGTTTGAACAATAATACTACTATTGTTGAGGAATTAAATAGCTCAAATTTTGAAATATACAAGAAAGCCATAGAATTTGCCTAAGGAATGACTGACTTAGACAATGCTTGATTGCTAAATAAAATATATTTTAATGCTTGCTCATTAATAATTGTTAGGCATATTTGTTTTTTCATTTTAATTTTAATTTGAAGCCTTAAAATGAGCTAGCGTTAATATTGATTGTAAATTGATTGATGTCTTTAGTTTTTTCTATTTTAAAGCCTAGAAAAACGTTGGAGTACAATGTGTGTTGTCTAATTGCTAGTGATTAAAGTCTTGAGTATTTTCTATTACGGATTGCTAATTCTAAGGCGTTGCTTTGAGGTATGTATGGTATTTTAGCCAATGCAATTGCTTAATTTTTTGTTTTCTTGGCTTATATTTTAATATGTTGACCAAAGATATTAGTTTAAACAATTTATTTATATAGTTAGTTTCTGGTTATGACCTTTAAGGTTTTGGGTTATGTCACGCTCCACTTTAGGGCACATGACCGGCATAGGAAAATTACCATGTATATAATAACCTACCAATCTAAAATACTCATACAATTAATATAATTAAAACTCAATTGCGAATTAAATAATAATAGCTAATCATACGTTAACAAAAATTCTAAGTAAAATTTTAATAAAAATTTTGACAGAGTTTTCCCTAAAATATAAACTATCATAAGGTACAATTTGTTTAAACAACAAGTTGGACAGGCCCACCACAATTCAAATGGCCTCGATGACCTAAACAAAAATCAATAATAGGTCCAACATGGACTGTATCTACTAACTATACATGAACTATACAATTATTATTATTACAGACCATGACCCTTATTTAATTATAAAACAACCTATCCAACATTGTTCATAGTTCTATAAATGTACTCCACTACTACTCAGGATAATGCCTACCGATTCATTCAGTACACTTAAAGGGTGCAGGCAGAGCTGAAGAAAAATCACCAGTAACTTGATCTAAAAAATGTTAAAAATTAAAGGAGTGAGTCACACCGACTCAGTGAATGGAATAACTACTTACCAAGGGATGCATGAACTCCCAGGTATAAAGTGCGTTACCTTCAAAATCATCATGTTAAAAACACCGCTCTAATGCAGAAGAAATAATCACAGTATAATAATATACACATAATACACCTTATATCTGGGAAATAAAATGATTTATATGTCCAATAATAAGATTATAATATTTTATAATATTATCACAAATGAATATTTAAATTTAGAAATACTTCACTGGAGTTTCAGAATTTATTAGGATCCATAATCAATCAAATGGAAGAACCCAAATTGAGAAATCTGTCTCTCCACCCAAAAGGTAAACTTAACTGGAGTGGGCGACCCAATCTTTACCTTCGGAAACGGCACTCACCGAAGGGAAACATTCAGCTAATCACTTCCTTATGAAGTTCACTCATTCGGAGGAACTGTTTTATTCAAACTTAATCTTCTACCAGGAACTGCACTCACTGATAAAAGTACCATTTACCAGGAACTACCCTCAACTAATACAGGTTGTGACCTAGGTGTATCTAGTGGTTCTACCACCACTCTACTACGAATCTCAGAACACAATTCTAAATCAATTCAGAAAACTTAAACAATTTGCGATTTCCTATAAACACTATGGAAAAATTTCATAATTTGGAAGACAAGTAATAAATTTCACATATGCACACATACACACATATATATATATGTATGTATGTATGTATATCATTTTGTTCAGAATCATTTTCAAATCATGCTCAAATAATATCATTAAACCAAACTTTAGAATTTAAAATTTTAGGTATCCAGAGATAAGTAAATATCCACTCACTACTCAAACTATAGGAAATGAGGTAATTACTTCCCCCAAACTCTACCTCAAGACAGATTCAGGTCCAAAGAATTTGTTTCAAGCATCCCTAAGAGTATGAAATTTATATAATTAATACATTAATATCACGTATTTTCTTCACTAATGTTCCTA
>JASKGM010000014.1:4118310-4140158 GCA_034509205.1 Ceratonia siliqua
TTAAATAAATTAAAATTAAAAAGTTACAATTTAATATATAAAATAATAAGACTATATATATATATATATATATATATATATATATATATATTTATTATTTAAGTATTTTTAGTATAAAAATAAATATTATAATTATATTTTAAAAATTATTGATAATTGTAGTTAAGACTGGGCTGGCCCAATTGCCCGATGGGCTGAGTTGGGTTGACAATATGCTAGCCTGAATTAAATTCGGGCTGGCCCGAATCGGCTCGATTATAGCATTAGCCAGATCGGGCCAAGCCGGGTCGGGCTGAGCTAGGCCGGCCCGATTGCCAGCTCTGATGTTACGATTCTTCCTAACAAATATACCTTGATCTCTTCCCCCTAATTAAATTGCAAAAACTAATTATCATCCCTTGTGCTAAGCCATTTTGAGATGATGATGATATCATGAATTCCGATTCACATTAATTTTATATTTGATAACTTTTTATAATAGAAAATTAATTTCATATTTAATAAAAAGAATAAGTTATACATTAATTATATGACCCTCTTATTTATTATAAAAATATAGACGGATCTCATTTAAAAATAAAATTATAACTTAACATAAATTTGAATTTAACCTTAGTTAAACCATATGTCTAAAATACCATTTGTAAAAAAAACTTATGAAACTTAAATAATTCATTTATTCATTCTCTCTTAGTAATATTAATATAGAAGAAGAAACAAAAACACATTAAATATTTTTTTAAATTTTTTTATAATCAATAATAAGCAAATTTAAAATTTAAAATATTTTGAATGATTTTTAAAAGATTTTTATAATTATTAATAGAAAAATTTAAAAGTTCCTAAATGGTATTTTAGATATGTAAATGATTTAATTAAATTTAAATTCAAAATTAAGTTATAGTGTTTTTTTAACTTTCAAAAGAGATCCGTATATGTTTTTATAATAGAAGGGATGACCGAATAATTAAAATATTTATAGAGAGGAAAGTAATTAACTCTAATAAAAAATCATGATTTTTAATATTATTTAAATGAATTTTCTTTAAAAAATTATCACATATGGAGTAAAACCTGAGCATATGGGATCCTCACTTTTTCCAAATTCAAAATGGTTGAATGCTCTCTCCATTCCAAGTAGCAAATCACGTTCTAATTAATAGGACCTTGAAACTAGTTGTTTATTATCACATAATAATGAAGCCTGAAATTTAGTTCATATTATAACAGAAAGTCAATCATCCACTTATTTTCTTTTAAAATTTAGTTAATTCAATAACCCATTACGGAAATACTAATTAATTTTAGGTATGACAAATGCTAGATTCTAGTGTGGAAATTGCACTAAGTATGCCCAAAATCAACCCTTGTATTTATTTTCTGGTCAACTTTTCCATCTTTGAATCAATTCTCCTCAAGTAAATACATTTTAATCTTGTCAAACAAAAAAGAAAACGATCATTCTCTTAATACTCAAAATCATATATACAAATTAATTAAAATCTCCCAATGTTGTTTTTAAAACTAAAAGTAAATCACATTTCAAAACATTTCTCATATATATATATATATATATATATATATATACACACGAGAAATAAACTACTGTTCTCCAAAAAAGAAGGAAGAAGACTAACAGAAGAAGATAGAAGAAATGGGTATGAACTATTTCTTTGTGAAAAGTGTTTGGTTGATGATGTTCATACTACTCTGGGTTGCAGATGGTGAACGTAAAATCAAGTTTTTTAATGTCAAAGACTATGGCGCAACCGCAGATGGCAAGACAGATAACAGTGAGGTAATTAACCAAATGTATCATTTGGATATTTGTGTAACTTTTTTATTATTTTTTCACTGAGCAAGTTGGCACTACAAAATATGAAATGTTTAATATATTTTAAAATATTGTGTATTTGATACTAATGTTGAATACATAATAGACACTCAATACGGTTCTATTTTTAAAGTATCTGTGTTTTGTAAATTTTGAAGTATATAATGCCAATGATTTGTTATGATTTTCAATACTAGCTAATTGATTTGGTGTATTCTTGTCTTAATTAAAGGCATTTTTAAAAGCATGGAGTGAAGCATGCAAATGGGAAGGAAAATCAAGAGTTTGGATCCCACAAGGAACCTTCCTGCTCAACTCACTCATCTTTGAAGGTCCATGCAAAGGTTGGATGGCGTTTGTGATAAAAGGGGTTCTCAAGGCTCCATTGGTTCCGTCTTTGCTCTTCTCTGACAAATGGATCAATTTCCGGTACGTCGACCACCTCACCGTCTGTGGCGGAGGCAAGTTGGACGGCCAAGGAGCGGTGGCTTGGCCGCTCAATGATTGCAACAAGAACCCTAATTGTCAACTTCTTCCTACAGTATGTGGTCTTCATCTTTCATAAGTGTGCGTAATTTTATTTATTGTATAAATATTAATTCTTTTGTATTTGTTTTAGTAATCTGGTTTAAATAGAACATAATCAAAAGAAAATGAATGTTAACGAATGATCACTCTTTTATTTATATATAACACTTTTTGAGAAAAGGAAAAAAATCAGGAACTGCTTATTTGGGATTAACTGTTACACCCAATTATATTTATATATATTTAGTAATTATACAACAATTAAGTGTTATACAACACATTATTTTTTCTATAAAGGGTAATTTTATGTAGAATAATTCAATTTTTAAAAGGCTAAGATTTTCATCATTCAATGCATATTAAAATTCTCACTTTAATTTTTGAACATACTTGAAATAATACTTTAAAAATATAAGATATTGGCATTAGTTTGAATAACTGAATTTTACATGTGAATCTTATGTGCTAGGAATTTATATGTCAAAGTTGTCACCTTAAATTATAAATTAGAAGCTAAATATATAGAAAATTAGGGATCGTTGATTCCAAAAAAAGATCTTTTATATATATATATATATATATATATATATATGTGTGTGTGTGTATATATCTACATGTCATTATTAAAATTTTCATACTATTCTCTCTATTTTATAGATGCTCTTTATTATTTTTTCTATTCTTGGTTTGTGATTGTTATTTCTATAACTGAGAATTACGACTTCAAACCCTAAATAATATCATCTTATATTGGTTTGTGAATAAATTTGATCAGACTATGAGATTTGACTTCATCACAAATGGTAATGTACACCACATACAATCCATTGATAGCAGAAACAACCATTTCATGGTATATGGGTGTGAGAACATGAACTTCACAAAGATCAGAATATCAGCCCCAGGTGACAGTCCCAACACTGATGGCATCAAAATTGGGAGATCAAATGGGGTAAACATCACAAGATCCATCATCAGCACTGGTGATGACTGCATTTCTATGATTTCTGGCACCAGAAAGGTGAGGATTTCAGAAGTAATCTGTGGTCCTGGCCATGGAATCAGTGTGGGAAGCCTTGGGAAGGTTGATGGGGAAGAAGATGTGGAAGACATTGTGTTGAAGAACTGTACTTTCTATGGAACCAGTGACGGTGTTAGAATCAAAACTTGGGCTGCTCCTTTGAGTTCAACTTTGAAGGCTTCAGGTTTTGTCTATGAAGACATTGTCATGAGTAATGTGAGCCATCCCATCATCATTGATCAACAGTATTGTCCACATCCTCCTTGCAATACACAGGTTTGTGATTCTGGTTCACCAAATTTTTGAATAATTGTTCAAATGACCTTGTTCGTTTTTTCCCCTTGCTAGATTTTGCATTATTTCAACAAAACCCCCACCTAAAAGCCTGTGAAGTACTGACATTTAAAAAAGTGGAGTTGTATTTGTATCCTATATATGTTCGAATTATTATTAAGGGGAACACTCCCCTATCACCCCACTGTTGGGCCGGTAGGGGAGTTTTATAATTTTTTTTTATTTTTTTGATGTTTTTTTAAAATTTTTTTTATTTTTTAAAATTAATTAATTATTTTTAAAATTTTTTAAGATGTTTTTATATATTTTTAAAATTTTAAGTTACCAATGAATAGTTAAAAAAAAATATAGATGAATAATGAAAGAAATGTAAAAAAATTAAAAAAAAATTTTAAAAAATTCTGAAAAAAATATATAAGATAAAAAATAGTTAATTAATTTTAAAAAGTAAAAAAAACATGAAAAATGAAAAAAGTAAAAAAAAAAAATTTTGGCTGTGGTTGTAGGATAACCACAGCCTATTATTAGATATAAAAGTGACATTTCAAATTGTACCTAAACATGTCATGTTTTATTGTATTATAATTTTGTGTTAATGTCAATACTTCTTAGTATTGGCACAAGCTAAATCTACATAGTTGAAGCATATCTTGCTTACAAACCATTTGTTAATTACTTTAGATTTATATATTTAGCTCAATTCCTTTGTTAGATTTTGCATCATTTCATCAAAATGTTTCTTAAGAAATATGGGTACTGAGATAATTATTGTGACATGATAAAATTTGAAATATTTATGTATAACTTGAATTGTCTTATCGTATCTAATTTATACAAATGCTTGACACATGCTAGACATAAACACAACTAGTTTTTAAATTGTTTATATTTCATGGTACCTACAGATAGTTGCTGAATCTACATGGTTGAAGCTGTAAAACAAAGTGCTAGGAAACTTCTTAGTTCCCTATTTACAGAATTGGCATGTTGTTGCAGAAACTTGACATGTTTTTCCTTGTTGCAGGTGGCCTCAAAGGTTCAAATAAGTAATGTGAGGTACAAAAATATTCAAGGAAGCTGCAACAGTGATGTTGCAGTTACTTTGAAATGCAGTGAAGATAAGCCATGCCAGAGCATAACAATGGAGGACATTGATTTGCGGAGTGAAGGTGCTGGTGGAGGAAAACTCACCACTTGGTGTTCCCATGTCAATGGTGCTTCTCATGGCAAACAAAACCCCCCTTCATGCTTATAGGGCACCACTTTAGCATTAGAATTTAGATGTATCAATGGTTGCAGCAGAGTCTCCTGCATATTTAGGCTTTGTTTTCTGTTCATTTTCTGTGTAGCCTTGCCCCCTTTTTCCAATTCAACCTCTCTTCAAGTCTTTGTTTCCTATGTTATAATTACTACTGTCAAAATGGGCAGATTTGGCCCTGCCCTCTTCAGGTCAAAAAAAAAAAGTGTCGGACTGGGCCAAGGTCTTTTTTTATCGGGCCTCTATTTAAAAATACTAACTCGGCATTGTAAGGCTTTAGGCCTAAGCGGGCCCAAAGGTCTAATTAAGAAAAATACAAAAATAAAATACAAAAATATATTCTAAATTAATTAAATTGCAACCAACAATATTTGGTGTCTTTGGTTTCTTTCCTTCTTACCATAAAAAATAAAAATTTGTAAATAATTGAAATTAAAATGAATGGCCTAAACTGATTCTGAATACTTAGTATTGATTTATATCATATTATACTAGCTATATTAATAATGGATACTTAGATGATGTTGTATGTAAGCAGCAATAGAAACGTAATTGTTTAAATAAAAATAGTGCGATTTAAATAAATTAAAATACTCAAAGTAATTAAATACAATAATATGATAAAAAAATTTATAAAAAATGTATTTAATTCATATGTTAATTAAGATAAAAAATTAATATAAATAGATATTAAATATAAATTAATATAAACATATATATATAAAGATAAATTATTTAATTTATATATTATTTAAAATAAAAAAATTATTAAAAAAAATTCAAGCCAAGCTCTCGACCTTGTTCGGGCTAAATTTTTATAGACCCGACTTGAATAAGGGGGTTGCTATGGTGCAGCCCCATTTTTGGAGCTGCACCATACTTTCCGGCAATCAAATTTTATATTTTTTTTATTTTTATTTTTATCTTTATTTTATTAATATTAATTAATTATTGTCTAAGTCATATAATTTTTTAAGAATTTTTTAAAACATTTTAAAACATTTTATATTTTTTATATACTATTCACCCATAGATTTTTTGATACTATTAATTCATAAATATAAAAATTTTAAAAAAATAAAAAAATAAAAAAATTTATTAAAAAATATATGACATAAATAATAATTCATTAATATCAAAAAATAAAAAAATATCAAAATATCAAAAAATAAATATAAAAACTAAGCTACTTACACCATTAGCTTTTCCCCTGAATAAACATATTTAAATTCAAGACTCAAACCTAACCCTTATCCTTCAGAAAGAAATTAACCTATCGGGCGAGGTCAAAATCCCGTGAAAAATTCTATGTGCAAGAGCATGAAAAGTCAAGAAGGGAAGCTCAAATTCCCTTCCCTCGTTCCTCCTACTCGAGTAGGTTTTTATTTTTAATTATTTTTAATTTTTAATTTTTAATTTTATTTATAATTTTTATTTTAAGAAATAAATTAAAAAATATTTAAAAATAAAAAAAGTAAAAAGAAATTTTAAAAAATTTCATAATATAATAATTCAAAAAATAAAATAAAAAAACAAAACAAAAAGTCAAAAAAAAATATTTTGAGTTCTTTTTATTTTTTTTAAATTTTTTTATATTCTTTAACTTATTTCTTAAAATTAAAATTATAAAAAAATTTAAATTTAAATAAATAAAATTTAAAAATTATAAAATAGGTTGAAAAAATCCTTCCCGATTATTGAGTTGCTCGCTCACTTTTGCTTTTGATGATTTTTTTTGTATTATTTGATTATATTTTATTTGTTTTTGGATATTAACACAATTAAGGGTTAAAATCCACCTAATAATTATATTTTAAATTGGCATCTTTTAAAATTCTCAAAGCACTTTAGTTAACTAAAATCTACTAGATATCTATTAGATCTGTGGAATCCTCGCCCAGCTCTTATTTATCTCTTGCTCTCTCCCAATTGTACTTATAAAGTATTTTAGAGACAATCTTTAATTTTGCATGTAATTTCTTCATTAAGTTTGACTTGAGTTAATATCAATTCTTAAATATACTCAAAATAATATTTTAAAAATATATAAAATATTCTCATTATTTATCTACTATTATTATAACCTGCATGATGGGGTCTACTAGTTCATATATAATAATTTTATAAAAATTAACTTATATAAAAATAATTTCTTAAAAAATAAAGGGTATCTAAATTAGGTAGAAATATATTATATTCTTTTTACTTTAGTTTTTAGTTGTTTTTTAACTATTTTTTTAATTTATTAATTATAATATATTGTATATTAAACTATCATAATTTAATTAAAATATTTATATTATTTAATTAAATATTAAAATTAACATAGACTAATGATGTAATTAAAAAGATTTAATAAAAATAATAATTTTATTATATAAAATGATATAAATATCTTAAACTAAATAAAGATTAAATCTTTAATTAATTTTTATTTTTAAGAATAAAAATAAACATTAATTAAAAATTTTATTTTAATTTTATTTTAATGATATTTGTATTATTTTATTTAATAAATTTATTATTTATTATTTTTAATAAATTTTTTAATTATATAATTGATTTATATTAATTAAGTTAAATAATAGAAAATAATTTAATTGTGTTAATTTATGATATAATATGTTATAGATGATTGCATATTAGGGGAAAAAGTAAAAAATCCAAAATTATAAATTTTCAAATTTGAAAGCAAATCCCCCTCCAAATCCAATACCTGATTCTTCAACGCTCTGGCACAGTGGCACTGCACCTGCATTGTGGTTCACTGCCTTTCGATCCAAGCATGGCTTTGAACCAGCTCCAGAAAACGTTGGTGAGTTCCCATGAAGATGCTCGGAGCTCCGAATGTGGACCCGAAAATTCGTGCCCCGAAGAGTTGGAGGAATTGGAATCTGATGTGAAGCAAATGGCCGAGAAGATTCTTGAATACCGAGTAACTCTACCGGATCAGCTCAAGAGCACACTTGCTTCGGTTCTTGTTGCCCAGAGACCCCTTGTTCCGGTGGTGTTAGAGGCAGGGTCCTCTGAAGCTCCAAACCCAGGTGCGTTTCTAGGGTTTTTTGTGTTGGGGATTCAGGGTTTTGGGTCGCCTTCAACTTAATTATCTTTTTTTCCGCTGAGAAAATTTCTGGGTCAATAATTAATTGGAAGCGGAGGGAAGGAAGGCGAAGGCAAATTAGGTTTTCTTTCTTCTGGTATACGAGATTACGACATGTTAAGAACTGAAAGTAGTAGACCCAAATGGAACATTGTATAGCTCACACTTTAGTAAGACCTGCTTTCTATGGTCCAAGGATAATGTAATATACAATTCGTGATTCAGACGGTATACGTGAGGTCTGAATTCAGAGTTTTTCCACTGTGACGCAAATAACAAAGGGTCTTTTTTTTTCTTCTTGTTATCAGTTCTTGATTTGCTTAAGTTTGTCTTGTTTTATCTTGTCTCAATTGGTAGCGATTGACGTTAGTTGGTTTGCAAAGGGGTGGAGGTTTAAGTGGCTTGTTCAAAGTGTTTTGGTCTTCCTAATGGGTGAAAACCTGGCATGAATGAATGATAGGCTTATCTTAAAAATCAATTGAGGGAATGTTTCAGGCTTAGGGGCTTCCATAGTAAAAGACACTTAGGGTTGACACATTTGTTAGTCTTTGGAATCTATTTCACTGCAACAAAATGAGCATGATTTTATGTAGTATTGTGTATAGAATGCTATTATGAAGTTACGACATGCAGAAGCCAACTCAGCAATTGGAAAATATACATCTAGCCTTCACTAGGAATAATGAACATTTTAAATTGTGTTAAAGCAATTTAATGATCCCTCAATCTAGTTTTGGCAAGTGTCTTTTATTTGTTATCGGTACATGCATATTAGAGTGATCAATGGACAACTATGAATTCATATTTGAATACTAATACACACATTCATGTGCTTCTTCTCATTTTAAATTAATGAATACGCAGTTAAAATATCACCACAGTTATTTCTTTGAACTCTTTCAAGGTATCTTCTATGTTACTATATTTCACTGTGCACTAGACATGTTGAACAGGTTTATATTGTACAGGTGCATCAGAACGAGACGTTTTAAGTGGGGAAAAATCATTTGCTTTGGAAGATCCAGAAACTGCCAAGAAAGTGCAATTGCTCAAAGAAAATATTTCAAGCAATGCCTCTGCCATGCCGGTTGTTTTGAAGAGGATGAAAGACTGCCTTGCGAGAATAGAGAAGTTGGATTCATGCAGTGTAATCATACATCCAGCATTTAAAAGGAAAAGGACTAAATGAACCTGATAATAGTACTTTAGTTACATATCTGAATATCTGATGTTAGCGTGAAGAAAGAAGATAGGTATTCCAACACTGATCAACATGGATTTGTTCTGTGAACCCATGTGTTCAGATTTTGAAGAAAATAGGATTGCCGAATATTTACATCCGGTCTGCTACTGGATTTGGAGTAAGTATTAAGAAAGCTTTGTTTCAAATGTATAATCATTTGTGAAAATATTCCAAACAGCACCTCCAGCTTGTGGAACAATGAAGGAGTGGTATAGTGAAGAGAAAGATTGGATGTTGTATAATCCTTCTTCCGCTTCCCCTCAATTTCCAGTGCTTTCCTCTTCTCCACACTCCTTTCTTGCGCTTGCTCGATTGTTTTTTTGTATGTAAGCTATATCATATGTCAACCTTTTTCTTTTACCTTTTAGCAAGCTTGATAATTAGGGTATTCAGCTCGCTCTGTTTTTCTTACAGGTGGAGAGATTATAATTGTTAGAAGTTATAATAAAATTATTCAAGTGTTTTTGTTTAATAACTTAAGTTATTGGATTTTTTTTTTCTTGATATAGTATTAATTCTTTTATGACCGAGGGAATCGAAAGTTTGATCCTTTATGCTGAAATTTTCATAATTAAAATTGACATGAAATGTAACTTGTCAATCAGGTTGTTCTCCGAGTGAAAGAAACAAGTTTTAGCCAGTGAGATCCAGCCTCTTGAACAACTCTCACACTTCTACCTATAAAATCCATATCAGAGATAATTGCTACTAAAGTTTTATTCGTAGTGGCCAGAGGCGCATATTTAACAGACTTGACTGACTTCTCTTTTTGTCATAGACTTGACACTTAGGCAATTCGGTTCATAAATACATAATGCCCCCATTTTGCTTATTTGACTACATATTACACCTTTTTTTTTAAAAATAGTGACGCAGAAGTTTGAACTTAAAAATCTCTGCGAATTATCCGGACCGTAGTCACCGTACACTCAAGACATATTACACTTTCGTTCTAGTTTCCACCGTTTGAGAGCATATCAAGGAATCAAAGCAATCCTCTCATAAGAGAAGCCTAGCAGAATATGTAGAAAATCATACATCACATGATTCTGAAGAAAATAAATAATGAAAAGACATAGTTGTTTGAAGATATTGCACAACAAATTAATTCAAAGGCATAGTTACAATGCAACATAATACATTTAGAGGAGATCCAACCAAGCAGCCTAAACTTTTAAACACAATACAATCAGAAGATTATGCAACGTTAATACATGTGTCTTAATGCAAAATAATGCACGTTAGAATTTATTCTTCATATTGCTAAGCATTTACAGCTAATTACATCATCATCAGAGGAAATCAATTTGGGTATAGAAGAACCCACCAACACCCTTCCCACATTCTTTACATCACGAACATCAATAACAACCGTGCTAAGCCCCTTCCCAACAACAAAAATGCTTTTGCCAATAGCAACAATTTGGCAGGGTGGTCTTGTAAGCAACGGTGACAGCTTTCCAACCGGCATCCACTCACGTCTCTCCTTCTGCCACATCATCAACCTAGTTCCTGAACTCTGATCCAATACATAAAGGACCCCATCAACAACAACTGCCGGACCTCGCCATCCTGAAACCATGTCTGCATCTGCATGCTGCCATGTGCCACCCAATGGTTCATATACAACAGCATATACATGGGAAGTTACAGGAGATGTGCAACATCGGATATATATCTTCCCATCCATGACTACTGAATCTTCAATTTCAGGAACAATGTTAGAGTCTCTGTAAGATTTCCAACTATTTGTACAAGGGTCATAAGTATCCCAAGAATGAGGGTCACTTGAATTTGAACCTAAACCACCAATAGCATATATTTTTTCATCCAAAACTTCACAAGCAAAGTAGCACCTGAAAAGGTATAAATAAGAAAGTGAAAGTAAGAAAGTCAAAGACTTGCAGGCACTAACAGTTAGTTAGACCCAAGTAAGGAAACCTTCACTGTCCTCTCAGGGTTCATAAAAGTCCAGGCAGAAATCAGGGGTAAAGAAATAAAGAAAAATGTGACTTCCAACATGAAGATAGTAGTACTTCAGCGATAATGAGAAAATCTAGCATCTTAAAAAAGTCAAACAGGTCAGTCTGACACAAATATTGATGAATTAACCATTATTCCTTAAGGTTATTTAGCAAAGTCATATACATCAGTTTGTGAAAGATAAGGAACAACATACTGTATAATATTCAATGCTGCCTTTTATGATATGTCATGGAACTCTAGGAGATGCCATGATAAACTACGTTTTACAATCTCGTAGTCTAATAGAAGTCAGGGTGATGATGGAAAGGAACAAAAAACAATAACTAAAACCCATTAATAATTCACTCAAATATCATAATAATCAAGGTAATCTTCTAAGACTGACAGTAGGCTTGTTTATAGGCAACCTTAACAAGAAATCTCAATGTAATTCAAGTATGAATACCATAATCCTAATCCTAACAAGATAATACTATGGGATATATATCTCTAGAGCCAAAAACATTTATTGATAATCGCAAACCCAATATATTGATAATTAAACCCTAAGTTACCCCAATATCCCTATTAGAAACCCTAATCCCAATTTAATATTTACATAATAAAATAATAAAAGAAAGAATAATTTTATCTTCTCTTACTGCATTACAAGGCAAACTTGTGTTTGTGTAAAGTGCAGATTGAGACTTTATTTATTTTATCTTTCAGTTTTTGAACCGATAAGCACAAAGAGTAATTCACAAACTAAATCTGTTAAGAATTTTTATTAAAAACAAAATGATAGCTCAAAAAATTCATTTTCAAGAATTATAAATATATAATGGTGATAATATTACTCATATTTATCAATTTCTTCCCACAATATAGTTTCCAGAAAAAAGTTGATATAGTCAACTCTACCAGTAAAATTTAAAGGCCTTTCTTTGAACAAAAGATTGTTGTGGTTTGCTGGAGTTGAGAAATCTCATCAATTCAAGAAACAATGGTCCTATAACAGTTAAAACTATTCAAAAAAATCCTAACAAAATGAGATTACAGTTCTATTTCTCTCTTTTATTTGTCACCATATTGATTTCCTTAACTTTTTAATAGGATAGGCATTAGGAGTTTAACCTTGCAGTTGACAAGGGGGCAGCTTCAACCCAAGAGTTCAAGGAGGCATCAAATGTATAGACCTCATTAGTAGCATCTTCAGACCAGCCACAGCCACCCAACAAGAAGAGTTTCTTCCCCAAAACTTCGAAACCCGTGCCTTTTCTTTTTAATATGTGAGGTGGAAGCCTTTGAATGAGCTTCCAACATCTTCTTGATGAGGTTGGATCCAAAACATAGCAGGAAATTTGATCAAACTTGTCCCTGCATAAAGCATAGATCCAGGTTTCATCAAGTTTATGCTTCTTACGATAAGAATACCACTCTTCACTGCAAACTAAGTCCCTCCATCGCTTTGAAACACACTTAAGGACTGAATGATATTTTCTAGGAACTCTTGCTAGGCAGAAAAGAGAAATATCATCTGGAAGGCCACAAATGAGTTGAGAACTAGTCACTTCTACTTCATTCCCATCGTTTGATGACTCTATTTCATTATCCAGATGTTCCATTGCAACCTTGTATAAAGGACCTGAAAGTTAAGGAAAAATAACAGTAAAGCCCTACCAAATGACAAGTTTACTTGCTCCTCTATCAGAAAACAACAATTTATTTTTTGAGGACTCAAATCTTAAATTACACCCTTTACATTGCAAATCAAACTACTAAAAAGGACTGTTTACTATCCTTCTTCAAGCATGCTGCAGTTGCTGTAGAGCTGGTTGGTTTCCACAGTAGTTGGGGTGTTGAGAAAGAGAGAACAAGCAAGAGAGACCCATTAGTTTCTCTGGAAGTTTGTTCTTCTGAAAGTTTCACTGAACAGCAAAGTATGAACATACTTTGTTTCCTTTTTAACACCAGTGGAATGTGTGAAACTAGCATCATGATTAGTTATAATAAACTATGACTAGTTGTATAAAGTAACATAAAAAAATCGAGACTTCCTTCCCTCACACTCTTAATATCAAAATAATCTTTCTGCTTTGGTTTTTTACTACCCAAACATATCGCAGGAAATAAATCTCCATTCCTGCTCTATTTTATTCTTCTCCATTTGTTTCCTGCTTGCACTTTTAGTAAAATCCCAACATCAAGTCCTTGGGCAAGTAGATACAAGACTAAGTCATCTAACTATGATTAAGATTGAATAAAGACAGGTCCATAATAAGTGGGTTCATCAAGATTGACAAATCCGAGTGTCACACCATGGTTCCTGTCCCAAGAATACGGGTCAAAGATTTCTTGAGCTCCTTCAACTTTCTTAGAGAGCCTCACAAGCATATGATCCATCTTTTCAGCCCAAATATCAACATACAGTAAAACCAAAACTTATTGGGCAGTGCAATCCAAATGAAAGACTTTACGTCAAGAGGGGCCTTGGATTCCCTAAGGGGCTTATCAAGAAAAAATGAGCGCTATTTGGATAATGAGTAAGGAACATGAAAGAGGATTTACAGGAATAACTCCCAGGGAATTTAAAGTCAAAACTCTGCTATCCACTAAGGAAGAAGGGTTGACAGAATCAAGTACATTAAATGAATCTCATTTGTTCACAATATGGAACATTGTCCCAAAACCAGCTTTGTTGGAAACGATCAAGACCTAAGCTCCCTAATAGACAAAAATAGTAAAATAAGAGCGGGGATACAAAGGAGCAAAACCAAATAGAATACGAGTAGCAGCCCATTTCAGCAGAACTTAGAAGAATACACCTTCCCATATGCTTTCCGCTCAATTTCCCCAAAATCAATAAAAAGTAATCGGAAGTAATTGATCAAATACCCTAGATTATCCATAGCACTTCAGAATCCAAAAACACAGGGAAATTAAACTTTTTCTTAATGCTTGCAAAATTTTCCAGGTTCCAAGCAAATGCAGAACAATCTGGAAGTTCTAAATCAAAGATCAAACGAATCAATAGAAAAAGAAAAAGAAAAATTTTCTGGGTGGGCATTTAGAGGGACAAGGGAAACTAACCTGCACGGAATCAGGAATTCGTCAGAGAAGGTGAAGCTATAGGCTATGGGCGGAGATTAGCAGAGACATTTATAGTTTCTTTCCTTCTCCACTTCGTAATTCAGAATCAAGAACTTACCAGTTATCAAGGAAGTCTTCTGCTTTTTTAAATGGCAAAAGTTAATTCCGTAGTTTCTTGCCAACATTGTAAGTGATCAAGAATATTTATTCACACCCTTAAAAAAAAAATAATTATAATTTTTAGAACACTTTTAATTATATTATTATTTTATATATAAACCAAACACAATTAATTAATATTTTATTATTTTTATAGTTTATTATTTTTTTATAATTCTTTCATAAAAATTACTTTTAATTCTATTGATAAGGACACATTACAATGTCACGTGATAATCATGATTTATAACGTTTTAATTATTTATATTACATTTTTCAATTAATCAAATATATATATAAAATAACAATTACTTAAATAAGTTTTACTTAAAATTTTTTCATAATTATAATGCTTAAAAGTAAGAAAATTATACGTCTACTTTGTTATCTAAGCTTGCCATCCGTTGAAACTCTTGACAAGTTCTACTAAAAAAAACAAAAAAGGACTCTTGACATGTATATGATGTACCACTTAAAAAATATGAATATTTTAAATGGCACCACTTCTAACATTATTATTTTTTATAAATATTAATTATATATTTATAAATAATTTTGAATTAACATACTAAATATAAAAATATTGAATATGGTAATATCTTATACATTATTATAGAATAAGCGTACCAAAACTTGCATCTCAAACATGTACTGGGAAGCTGTTTCACAAACAAATACAGGAAGATAGGGAAGAGCAAGAATGAAGACAGCACTTCAAAGTTTACAAATGAAATAGAATTCAGATTTGGTAAAAATGATCCCTTTGCCATAAAAGTTATTCGTGATTATACAATTTATATACACGCCCTACAAAAAGAAAGTTCCTACTAGGAAATCTAATCAGCACGATTAAATAAACAGAGCCACCTCAATTGCAGAAGACGTGCCTAAAGCACAAAGTTGGCGCAGAAGAAGTGCCTAAAGCACAAAGTTGGCGAACTTGTGACAAGAAACTGTCAAACTTTTATATGAACAATTAATCAATTATGATGAGGAATTTACATTAATATGATACATTGTTGCTAATATCAGCTTGGCTGGCAAGTAATATATACAACGCCTCCACATAAGCAGCTGAAGTTGGAGAAGATATATTTGCAGTGAAGTTTCCCTTTCATCTAGGAGTTAGGCCAGCCATTTGGTGAATGCTCCTTAGATTGGCGGTTTTGCTTTGCAGCAATCTGTGCTTGAATCAAATTTTCAGTCGCAATTGCTTCTTGAATGTCTATTTGCGCCTTTTTGCAGAGATCATCAAGTGCAAGCATTGGAAATGGCTCCTCTATAAGAACTCCAACCTACAAAAAAACATTATGTACATTACTGTATCAGCTTTCTGATCCAGAACATATGGACCAGCACTTCAAGAATCCATCCAACAATCACTTTTTTTTTTAGGGAAGGGGCATAAAAGGGTGACAACATTTTTTCTTCTATAAATAAAATTCCATTTTAAGTAAAGTTAATCTGGAATTATTAAGAAATGCTATTGCCGTTTCTCATGCTCAGCAGAGTTCCTATTAAATAGTTGTCCAAAATCATTGTACAATACTCAAGAAATAAGGGGACAACACACTAGTTAGTATAAGAAAAGAAAAGCAAGTCACACATGCAGGATGTTCTTCATTTTATTAATATGTTAAGGCATCAATCCCTTGACAGCCATTACTGCTAACATGTTAGCAAGGTCTGCATTATGCCCTTTTGATTTCTTCTGGTAAGAGCATACAACTGCTGGATTGAAAATCATTGCAGTTCTTATCTATCTTTCTACATTAGTTCCTGAAAGAATTGGTTTACTTAGGATTACACAGAAGAAAAAAAAGACTAATAAATGAGGAATATTCCATTTCTTTTAATTACTGGTACAAAATATTACAGCACAAAATAATTTCATATATTAAATAGTCAAAATAAGGAGAGGAACATACTTCTTCAATGCAGAACAAAGAGGCAGCACTTATAAAGGTTGCAGGAACCACAATCCAATGGCAATCATCCCAAAGTATGATAGGGAGCGTTAAATGCCAAAGGACAAGAAACCTTGAGGTCAACCGAGTATATGATAGTGGGATGGGAATACCTATAAGTTGTTCACAGATGCCAATTCCTTCATGGAAACAAGTGATCTTTGATTCCTGTATCACAATAAGGGAAGTATCATATAAACAGGGATACTAGACAGTGCACAAATTCTAAGCCAAAGCATTAAATAAATAGGGAAACAAAACATTGTCAAATGACATCTAATCAGAATTGTCTCAAACCAAACGCATAACTATCACATCCCCAGTCAATAAGACTATGACCCAAGCACCAAAACTGACCAAGTGACAGACAATAAATTCATAGACAGGCATTCTCTGTGATAGTTAAAAAGGGACATGTTCAAATTTGCAAATACAGTATACAAATTCCATTCATTTTGGCATATAAATGGAACCTAAAGCATAACAAGAAGAGACTTCTCATTAGAACGCAGCATCTATATTAGAGCAAACACAGTTTAGCAGTGCCTCTACCCATTGAAAAGATGATAAATATAGCATAGAGGTATAAGCCCAACAACTTTCTAATTTTGTCTATACTTTTTTGGTGTTAAAAAATATATATTCATTTGGCAGCGAGAAAGGTCAGAGATCCTCATTTGTATTTCAACATTTGAAATGGAACAAAAGACCAATGAAAACAGGACAGGATACTTTCTTAGATCATTTTTATGAGACAATGTTAGCCACAATCAAGATTACTAAACTGCTAACAATTCAAAGGAGCTTACCAAGATATTCCTTCTTGAATCCTCCAACTTTAGCATTCGAAGACTTTGAGAGATAAACTCAATAATGCAGCGGGGTCGATGTTTTGAATTAATCAGTACTGTTAGATCATCCACTTCGAGCATATGTTGGAGGTCTCTCCTAACATCGGAGGCATACAATACATGACACTGCATTGAAAGTGTTCAAATGGTGAGTTGCACTACCAAGTATCAAGCTAAAAATTTAACCCTGCACAGTTTGAAGAAAACCATATAAAAAGCCTTTAAATTATTGTTGAAAAGAAAAAGAAAAAGAAAAAGTACGGGTTGTCAAATGAAAACCAAGAAATATAGAACTAATCTGACCTTAAGCACAATTGGAAATGCCATAATATACTGCAAAAGTGCCTTCTTGATGGGCATATCGCCAGGATTCTCAACCACCGACATCACCTGCCTCGCAAAATCATGTGTCCCAGCAATCACCTTCGTCCAAGCCTTCGTTCCCTCCATGAACCTCGAATACGATGCCTCAGTTCTAAAAACCAACAACAGAGCCAACGCAGGCGCCGTCAATTGGTAGGGCAATGAGGAGGCCCTCAACACGGGGAAAAAATCAGGAAACCAATGCGCCAAAACCACAGAATTATAGCTCGCAATAAGTGTAGCAAATGTAGTAAAAGCAATAACCGGCGGCACCAACGATAAGATGACCCGGGACGATAAACTCGACAACAGGTGACGGACATGGCGAAGAGAGCTTCTGTGATTAACCCATTTCTCGTGGTTGTAAAGGGTTCGGTTCTTTTGCATCCCACGCTCCTTTATGCAGTCAGACCACTCGGGTATTGCACGGAGGATTGAGATTAGGGTTTGGGTTGGAGAGGAAGAAGAATTGGGAGAGTGAAAGGAGCAAGCTTTGAGTAGGTGGGTTTTGGGTTTGGAGGGAATAACAGGGTCCAATTTGATGAGAAATTTTGGGGTGAATTTGGAAGAGAAGTAGATATTGGTGGTGGGTTTGATTTGATTTGGGGGTTGCTTCATTGGTGAGAGCTAGTAGAACCAAGATTAGGGTTTGAAGGAAGAAGGGAGATGAGAGCATGTTATGAGTTTCAGAGGAGAAGAGTGAGTGTTAAGCGACGTGAGAGAGTGGGAGTAGCTGGGTAGGTTCGGAAACGGTTAGTTGTGAAGCAGATTTTTACACGTTTCAGATATGGATGAGAAAATAACAATTTAAATAAAAAATTCATTTCAATTTCTTCTTATTATTGTTTGAATTTTAAAAATTGATTTATTATAGAGTTAGTTATTGAAATTTATATTATGCAACTTTTATTCATGTCACTGTTATATAATTTTAAGCTAAAAATAGAGATTGAGAATAAAATTTGGATATATATATATATATATATATATATATATATATATTTATGATTAAAAGAAGTTTTTCTCTCTTAAGTCTACACTATGCTTTCCCCCTTAATTTTTTTTATTTAACTTCCATCTTTTAATTTATAAAATGTCACTACTTAAATTTTTTTTCATTAATATCACTAACAAAAGTTACTAATGTGATAGTTAACAATGATTCTAATATAAATATCTATGCACATTATTTCTTAAAAAGAATATAAGAATAATATTTATTAACTATGCACTATCTCTTAAAAAAATATTAAAAGGGTAACATAAGAATGGTAGACAGTTACAAATTTAGTCCGGTAACATTTAAATACATATATATTAATATAAATATATTTGTTAATTAGGTTAATACTAATATGTTAGGCTTAGATAAAATATTTAGAAAGTTGGAGGATTAATGTAGAAAAAAAATAAGGTTGAAAAATAAAATTAAAGAAGAAAAATAGTAATTTAGGCTTTTTAGTAAAATTTTGTCTTCTTCACACTACTAATTAATCTAATATGTTAATTTAGGGGTCACTCATTGTATTTTTCCTATATTTTTTTGGTCAAACATTAATTTTTTCAATTTCATATATTGACTGTTTTAAAAAAATTAAATGAAATTTAATTTAATAAATTAAATATTTTTATTTAACTAAAAAGATGTTATTAGAATCTAAATGAACTAAACGTAATATTTAAATAATTTTAAGGCAGAAACTCAAAAGGATCTCCCAGAATATAGCCACACCCTAGTTGCTCGCTGGTGATTTCAACGATTATCTTAATGTTGGTGAGAAGAAGGGGGGTGCTCCTCTTAATTGGTTGCGTTGCCAGAGGTTTGTAGATTGGATAGATGAGTGTGGTTTACTTGAGGTTGAGGCCACTGGTTCGAGGTTCACTTAGCGGGGTCCTAGTTTACTTGGGTATGATCATCTTTAAAATTTTAGATCATGCTTTTTTCAATTGCCCTTGGTGAGTTAAGTTTGAAGAGGCTAAGGTATCAGTTATTCCCCGAGTTTATTCTGACCACCAGCCCCTTATCATTGACCTTGAAAAGCACAATCTTAGAGAAGCAGAAAGACCTTTCTGTTTTGAGGCTGCCTGGTTATCTCATGTGGTTTCAAAGAAGTGGTTGAGCGTAATTGGACTATAAATGTATATGTGAAGAATAACTTGGCTAATTTAACCCCAGTTCTCAGGAGATGGAATAATGAGGTGTTTGGTCACATATTCAGAAAGAAGCTTTAACTTATTAATATAATAGAGGGATTGCAACGTGCTATGCAGAGACTTTGGAATCCATCACTGGACCGGATGGAAGGCTAGTTAAATAAAGAATTGAGGGAGTTTCTCAAGCAGGAAGAGATTCTGTAGCAGCAAAAGTCAAAAGCAGATGGGGTCGCTAAAGGTGACCAAAACACGCGCTATTACCACACTAAGAGTATTATCTGCAGAAGGTGAAACAAAATTAAAATGCTGAGAATTGATAGTAGGGATTGGGTGGATGAGCAGGATGATCTCAAGGAGCTAGCCCTTGCTTTCTATAAGACATTGTTCACGGATGGCACCCTTTAGACGCCTTGGGAAACTAGCCTCTCTTTTCCGGTGATAGAGGTCAGTCTTATGATGGATTTAAATAGTCCTATCCATAATGATGAAGTGCGTAGTGCTTTGTTCAGTATGGGCCGCTTAAAGCACTGGGGTCATATGGTTATCCGGCTATGTTTTACCAATCTCAATGAGGCACAGTAGGTGAATCTATGATTAATCGTACTCATTCCTAAGGTTAAAAAACCTAAATTTATCTCCCAGTTTTGGCCTATCTCTATGTGCAACGTTACTTACAAATTTATCATTAAGATTATTGTTAGCAAATTGAAATTGATATTGCCGTAGTTGATCTCTCCCTTTCAATCAAGTTTTGTGCCTAAGAGATGTATCCAGGACAATATCATCATAGCCCAGGAAATGATTCATTCAATGAATAAGGTTAGGGGGAGACGAGGTTTCATGGCCATCAAAATATATTTAGAGAAGGCGAATGACAGGATTAAATAGAGTTTCATTGATGAAGTTTTGAGAGAAATTAATTTACCTGCTAACTTTAGAAGGATTATGATGGATTATGTTCAGTCGTCATCCATGAATTTGCTTTGGAAAAGGGGGACAACGTAGAGAACTAAATCGAAGCGAGGTATTTGTTAGAGACAAAGAATATACAAGAAAACTTGCATGGACTTAGAATACCATAATGCACAATATATGATGAAAAATCATACATGTCTTTAACATATTCAAAGTCTTGGTAGAGCTGAAGTTTAGATCTGAGATGATCTTCCTTCCTGTTTCCTTTGTGAGAAGAGCCGATGGATGGCAGAAAGGAAAAAGCAGAAGAGTGAAGTTCAAAGTCTCTTACACTCTGAAAAGTTCCTCTTCACTCACTTATATATAGGAGAAGGAGAGGGACCAAAATCCCAATAAACAATCCTGATAAACCCTTCTATCATGAACTATCAGTATTATTTGGTTTATATAGTAGAACCAATCACATTTAATGATAATAATAAGGTGTATTAAGTTCATCTCCCTATATCCTTAACAACCAGTCTTTATAAATCATTAAATATACAATTAGTGGCAGCCCATATTAAAATAATTCTAACATTCTCCCACTTGGGCAACACTAATTGCGTTATTAATTAAAAAATAATTTCGCAAACAACTCTCTAGTTGAAAATAATATATACAATGTGGCCACAATTTTGAAATTACCGATCCAGATCCAGGGACAGCACCTTCCACACGACTTGGTATTATGAGACCATGGATGCCGAATCACAACAATAATGACATCTTTAATCAATGCAAAATCATCCATGGTTACAAGCATCATTAGTCTCACAAACCATGCCAGTAATGTGATTGCTTAGTATAAAATAGCACCAACATTTAATTGTACTGTGCCATAACTAGAAGGTCCACCACGGTTTCTTTCATCAATATGCTTTTCATGAGCCAAACAAAGAAACCATACCTGACATTCACATATGTCATAACATAGTCTCAAGGGTCCAAAATGGTGTCACCCGTGAGACACAATTAATCAATATTATGCCAAGATGGACACCGTACCTTGGCACCACCATAGTTGTAGCCTTTTACAACTATCATAAGGTATACCATTTTGCAAT
>JASKGM010000014.1:4143906-4154236 GCA_034509205.1 Ceratonia siliqua
TAATTTGTCAAATTTTATTCATGACTCTGTTGATGCTTTTTACCTCGCCTATGCTTTGGAAAAATTTCAAAGTCCTCCCGTATTGAGGATTCAATACGGATTCAAAATCACCCACTTTTTTTTTACATGGCAAATTAAAAATTTTCTAGGCCATTCTATTCTCTATGCTTTCACTTTCATTCACTCTCTATGTAATTTTGACCAATAATCAAATTTTTATTTGACCTAGTCTCATAATTTAGCACTAACCTTTTTAACCAATCAGATGGTGTGATTAATCACTCTCTAGGATTCAATACTGTAATATTGTTTCATTTGGAAATAATATTGAAAATTTGTCAGAGAAAATCATAAGTATCCAATCATTACTTATATTGAATAATAAAATAATTAATATTCAATATGATCTCTCTTGCACTACAACTTATTTGTAAATCTCTCTAGAGCATCTGTAAGCTTGTCAAAAACAGCAATATGCAAGCTTGTCAAAAACAACAACTAAGTTACTTGCATGGTCTTTCCTCTGCTTGCAGTTCAACTGAAGATTTATATTCTGGGTTTCAAGCTGGGTGGTTAGCATTTTGCCATTTTTTTCAACACGTCACTTAATTGATGATGCAAAATCTTTTCCTCTCCAAAACCTGTTGCAAACCCTTCCTCTTTCGTCTTCTAAAACTCGACTCCACCTGTAGAATAAAAGAGTGTCTAACTTCACTTGACACTTTTTTATTTGTAAATATAAATATTTTACTAAGATTTTATCATTTATAAAAAAAATGTTTAAGGATGTATTTATAATTACATGTCAATAACTTAATACAATGTTGGTCAACTCTATCTCTATGAGAAAATGTTTCAGTATTAATTTGTTTTCAACTAAGTATAATAAAGAAGACAGGTTGAAGATTAATTTAGGTGAGGAGGTCAAGATACAAATATATGGTTTAAGAGGGGAACTACTGCAGGGTAATTGATGAAAGAGTTTAGTCTCAGGCAAATATATTTTTAATGAGTTATGAGTAATTTTTTTATCAAAGTAGAATTTATATGAAATAAATGCATGAGTTATGATTATCATTACTTGGGGAACTTGTCAAGCCATATGACAGCATGAAGAAATTTTTCCACACATATATTGCAAATACCTAATGATCTGCACTTGAGAAAAAAACAAATCTCGCTTGGCTAACACAAATTACAAAGCTGTGAACAACAATGCTTTTGGTTTTTCATGTATTTTTCCTTTAATAAATGAAAAAACTGCCAAGTCTGGATTCATGCTCAATCAATCAAATCATAGTAAGAACTAAATGAACATCCCGGCCGCCCCAATAACACTCATCCAATCATTGTTTCTTGGAAGAATTCTTCAAACTCACACATATGAACTCTTCTTGGAGATAAGATCTATTGAGTATCCCAAATGAAACTTGTAATCAATGCTGTGGGTGGTCATGAATCATGATGCAGAACACAACCAGCAAGAAATTGTCTCTGTACAAGCTCTTCACCTTTGTCCAGCAGCTGCAATGCGCTTCGCTTCCAGTGTTGTGCCCTCTTTAAGTGCTACTTGAGCTTCATTCTCCATCCCAATTCCGGCAAGGGCCACAGATTGAAGATAAGATGCAATGTGCCATACCGGCGAAATGACTTGTGCTTGCATTGCATCATTCAGCGCTTCCTGAGGCATGTCGCTAATGAGATAACACAAACTTCGCCGCGCATAGACTGTTGGAGAAACCATTGTTCCAGCATCAATGAACTGTCAATAAATAAAAACGAGACCATATTAATTGTCAAATAGGACATCTAAATAGGACGCACTCAAAGGTGTTCCTAAATGATCCCTTTATAGACTTTATATAGATTCAATTCAAGAATAAAATACTTCATTTTTTTACCATCAACACCACAGGAAATTGATGCAGAATACTAGATAGAAATCAAAAGCATTATTCACCATGAAAATCTCAAATCAACTAGGACTGTAGGGTCTAATCAATATCAAATTCAATTAAGAAATCTTGACTAGAGATATATTTGTAACATGCAATTTTACACAACTCATTGGCATGTTTAAAGAATGAAAAATGGTAAGCCAAGTCCAACTTATCACCATAAGAAATCTACCTGTGTGTAGCACTCAATTGCAAGTATAAAATCTTTCTGCCTGAAAGCAACATCCCCCTTTTTCTTACAATTTAATGTATCCTGCATTTGATCAGTCCACATCTGGAATGATAACTGCGGTATAAGAAAAAAGAATACAAGTCAGTATCTCAAAAAAAAAAAAATTTAATAACCACAATAAGATATTAAACAAATTAATGAACATCATAAAATTTGAAGAAAAATAAGCCTGTTCAACAATTGACTAAAATATAAATTAGATAGAGAACCTCATTTGCCACTCCTTCATCATCTTTATAGCCAATATTTTCCAGAACTTCATGTATGGCAGTCAAGTCTTTTCTTGAGCATGCTTCACCAAGTGGGGACAACGGAGTGAAAGTAGCACTGTGTGGGATACTCATCAAGATGTGTGAAAGAACCTAGAAAGAAATGAAGAGAAATAAATTTTAGTAACACACAGCCATCAGGAAATAGTTGAACCTCCAAAATTGATTCACTTGTCATGTATGTCATGTACACATGTACGTATGAATATTGTATGAGGATATGTAAGTATGAATATAGGACATATGTAACTTTTTTAGTATGAATATTGTAATTTTTGTCTTAATTTTAAAACTCCCCATGAGAAACCAGTTCTCATTGGCAACTGAGGGATATGTCTCTGGAAAATCCCTAAGGAATTTGTTTAGAACAATGTTATCAGAACAAGAATCCCCTGTCCCCCTTTTCTAACAAGAAATCCAACATGCTGAGAGAAACCACTAACAGACCAGGCTAATCAAAAGATAATTGCATACAGAGTAATTTCATGACAAAGAAAATATCAACCTAATAGGAGAAGTCATCAATCACGTCCTATTTTTGCCTTGACTCTAATAGAGAGCCCTAAGCAGTCAAGATGTCAAATGGTATTTTCCAAGTTTAAGGTATTACTTGTCTACTACTAGGAAGTGATGCATAACTATTACATAATAATAATAGACCAACCTCTGTTTCCTTCTGAAGAGGAGCCAAGGCAGCCACCAATGAATTTGGATTTGGCCGTTCTCTAGGCTCATACTGTAAACATCGAGATGCCAAGCGTACTAACTCAGTTCCATCATCATCAGAAAATTGTCCTTCTAAACAAGAGTCCGTCAGCATCTGAAGATTTCTGTCCCGAATCAAATCAAGGGCCTGCTCCAAATTTTCTAATAATTAGATATTCCTGTTCTCATATAACTTACACACATAGCCACTAAAAATAATATATAGGCGAATATTACGCCATCTTCCACTTTGAGATAAAATATTGAAAGTACATATTTTTTTATGTACAATTAACAGACCTATAATAAAGTTTTACAATTTTTATCTTCTTTACCTTTCCTTCCTTTCTTTCATTTTTCATATTATTCTTTCTTGGGGTATGTGAGGGGGTTAATTTCCCTTCAATAACAATGACTTACATGGCTTGGGGGGATATGCTTCCCACTAAGAAGATCAAGCAAAAGAGTGCCAAAGCTATATATTACACTTTCTGGTGTTACTCTCCCTACAGAAGAAAGAAAAGCTATAAGAAGTCCTGGATCACCCAACTCAAAATATTAATATGATTGTAAAGTTTTCAATGCAATACAGATTTTCTATTGAATATAACGCAGTTCAAAACTTATGCAAGAAGGACCAAACTAATAACCTCAGTCATTATATGACTTCTTATGGAGGAATATCATAAACTGATATTTTCAACTATGATAATGAGCTGAGCGCCTACATTACATTGGACATAAAAAATATCCCTGTCACCGTTTAGGCCAATTTATGCACCCCCAGCTCAAAAGGGAGGGAAGAAAGACAAGAAAAGAAAGCATCATCAAGCTACAAACAATAATTTGGAGGCCAAGTATCATACAAAGAAGACATAACCTTCAAGAGGTTGTTCATTTTTATAAGAACAATTAAACTTGCTCCATTTACGCAAGCAATAACCATATCATCAATATTATCATTTGAAACTGCTATTTGGAACATCAAAAGGATGCTAATATATCTAGTTTATATAAAAATTCCTGTAAACAATTTGATGTTCCAAATGAATAATAATTTTCCGATACAAATATAAATAAAGCCATAAGTGCAAAGAAATACAGCACACCAGTTCTCAGATACTCTGGAGGGGTAAATGCCAAATTGGTACTATAACTTTTCCCATCCCTACTATTCTTCATAAGGCCAAAGCTTGAAAGCCTGGGATTGCCATCCTGCAAAATTCTAACGCATAATTTATATTAATCTAATAACGTTATATATTTATTATAAAAGGGGAGACACAAAAACTGACCTCATCAAATAGAACCCTATATGCATTAAGGTCATGATAGAGGGCACGCCCTTTGCTTGTGCAGTATTCTAGAGCTTGTGCAATATATAGAACAACTCTTAGCCGCATCACCCATTTCATAGGTTGTGTTTCCCCTATTAAGAGCCATGACTATATTATTTCACAGTCACGGCTAACTCAAAAGATATGAGGATGTAAAGGATCACTCGTGAAAATATAGTAATGGAAACAGGACCTTGAAAGAGACAGACTGCAAACATTGTGAAATATGAAATTTGTCTACATATAATTTTTGACAGATTTATAAGCTAAAATTCTATACATATTGATATGTTTATACCTTCTCTTAGAATGAGAAGAACTCTTGCCGACTAAATAAAAATATGAATGCTATAAAAGTAAATTTAGAAAATAAAAAGTCCAAATTGTAAAAAAATTAGTTGCATGGCGATAATCATAACATGCTGTACTAGCAACCTTTTTAAAGTAGTTAGAGATTGTCCAAGTCCAGATGATAACTAACAAATAATGACCAAAAAATGGACAATGGCATAAAAATGTCAAGAAAAAATTTAGTCTGGTGGCTCAGGTACTAAATCCCATGTTCTGCTCCAATGATGCCCTAGTATTGATACATAACAAAGCAGATAACAACAAAATCACAAGCCATAAATTGAAGATATATTGATTATGTCTAATAATAAAAGAATAAAGGATAGACATAATGCTTTAGCTCAAAACATAAAATATGCATTAAAGTAGCTCTTACAATGAAAAAGGTGTTTTGCGAGTGTTTCATTTGGCATATATTCTGCCACAAGCAACCTCTCATCACCTTCACAGCAACAGCCAAGCAAATTTGCTAATCTTTGGTTACGGAGCTGACCAACTGATCTTGCTTCCTCCTACACTTATAAAAGAATATTCTTCTAACCATTGGAAGTGAAAAGGAGCAAAAGGAAGGTAATGAGGTGCACCAATAGCTTCAGAACAACAATGTAAACTAAACATTTTATCAACAATAATCAACTTCGTTGAGAGAAAACATAATTAAATCCAATGTTAAGCACTAGACACACTAGCATGTTCCCATGAATGCAATTTAACCAGACACCAAAGGAAGAACACAGGAGACTACCCAAAAGCCTTTTAAGAAAGAGCAACTGCAGACAACCCTCAGCTATCCTTCCCCCATACCTTAACCCAAAAAAGACGAAACAAGGTCGATAGTGAAAAGTGTCTAAAGCCTTGGTTTGAGTGTGTTTGTGAAAGATAGGGAGAGGAGAGGAGGATGAAGAGGACTCAAACAGATTACGATGATCTATTCATCACTGATGGTTGACTGGCAGTAATATCTTGGTACCATGGGTTCGTGGAGTGCTAGGTCATGAACAAAAGAATTGAAAGTACAAGGATGTTTGAAGATTCAATTTAGAAAAAATAGATATAACATTTACCAAAAACTGCCGAGCATCAGGCCAAGCATTTCTATTAAACCGCTTAACAGCAATCCTCATTTGATTCTCCAGCTTCCCTTTATAAACAACATTTGGAGCCTTCTCCCCATGTTCAGATACAATATTCTCCACAGCAAAACCAGATGTTGCGTTCTTAAGTCGCTCAAATGTAAATTCACGGAATGCAGGCCAGTTATTGGCCTCACTTCTATCCTCATTTTCTGGAACAAACATTAAAACAAACATCTATGAACCACAATTTCTTTTCATTAACAGAAAGCACAGTAGTATCACTTTTACCCACCAGCATCTGGAGCTTCAAGAGCAGATGCCTTAACTTGCGAATTCACGCAACATGGCATGAGTGTGGAGCACTGAATACCCATTTTGGTGCCAATGACAAATCAGAAGTTATTAAAACCTTTTCCACTTTCAATAATGCCTTTCTGAATATAACCAAAAGTGGCGTATCCAGCCCACCCAGCTCCACCTGGACTCTATCGACCTTAAACACTAGTACAAGATACCTCCACAGTGGGCTTTAATGATTAGTTACAATATATCCAAAGCTCATGCAAGTAAGCAACTGTTATAGTGTCCGCCTACATATGTTGGAGCCAGAAACGCCTGTGAATCACTTTAAAAACTCTGTTTCAGTGAAGGTAAAAGGTAAACCAACAAACTCAATAATCTGATCTTAATACACATTATGGTTATAAGAAATTTTCTTTGATCACTACCATTCAACTAAAACAGAACCATCTGTAGATTCTGTACTTAATTTTCGGGTCACTACCATCAGGAACCTTTTGTCAGATTAGGGAGTAGAGTAGTAGACAAAGATCAGCAAAGAACAGAAACACAACAAATGTAAAACTACTTCAGTTACGAACAGGGGGAAAATGGGATTTTTTTGGGTGGAGATCTCGCATTCTTACAACTATAAGTATTTAAGTAATGACAGAGCCAGAACCCCATCTAGATGCTCTTAAATATGATAGCCTACCTACTAGTACCTTACTATTACAAGTTAAAGAATTTCATATATGAAGATTTAACTCCATTTCACCCAAATGAGGAAATAGAAACACACAGACGCTGAAAGATTTTAATGCATCAGATATAATAGCCTAGGTTCTAGTATCTTTAATATCTCTCGGCTTCTTTATTTTCTTTTTCAGAGTCAACTTAGTGACCTTAACTACCACACAAATACTACTCGAGTTTTCAAAATACCCAATGAAGCACCACTTTCCAACCTACTCAAAAAAGCTACTTCACCTTTAAGCTTCTTCTTCTCCAATGGCAAAGGAAAAAGTTGATCCACCTTGAGCTGATAAAATGTATTTCCTTTTTTCCCTGTCTCGATCAAATCAATACCTTTACAAGATCCACATTTTCGCCCCCGAACCTCCTTTGCAATCTGCAAGTTCGAGTCTTTTCCTCGATTTAATCAAATCCCAATGATCTTTTGATTTCCAAAACCCAACAGTTCTTCACCCCCTCGATTTCAACAGATCAAGTAAAATATCAAACCAAAAATTAAAAATATATTTTCATAAATTAAAATCTATTAGTAAAAAATGTTGGTTGAGAAGCTCAAAGCTGAAGATCTGTGTGAGTCTGTGAGAAGCAGAGGAATAAGAAGATTGTGATGATGGAGCTGAGCTTTTACATTTTCTACATTAATTTTTTTGGCCTTTTCATTTTGAATAAGTATAAATAAATCAATTATTACCGACATGGCGACATGTTTTGATTATATATTCAAAGATCTGGATTCTGCATATTTTTTAAAGCATTTTTTATTGAAATTTTGTTGGCTTAAGTGGAATTTTTTTTATAACTTGTTTTTTTATACTCAATCATTCTAGTCTAGATTCTAAAACAGTATTTCCACTAATTTCACTCTTCCATTTGCAATTGCAATATTTTAGTTTCAGTTTTTTAATGGTTAAATGTTAAGGGATTCTTTTTTCTTTTTTTGTTTAATTGCACCGCCAATTATTTTGAAGGGTTTAAAGAGAAACAATTGGGTATGAAGAGCTTATTAAGTCAGATACTTGCTTGGCACAATCAACCAATCAATTGGGTCCACGTGTATACTAATCCAATGAAAACATATAAGGAGAAACATAAGCATCATAAATAAAAGTGTCAACCTTTAATGCTTATTTTTAGTAAAACGAATAAATGATTTTCCCTTTCCTTTTTGTTTGACCTCAAACAGAAATTAGAACAGGAATTTAGCATTGCAATCTTTTGCCATATCCTTTTAAATTTGTGAATATATCTCTACGTTCGTTCCAATGTATCCTTTTCATATAATGAGGTTGTAAAGATGCAGAAATTTTGCTATTTAGCTGTCTTGCTAAATGGAAAACAAATGATTGCCCTTTAACAATTCCAACAGTTTTTCTCATTGCATAATTTCTGTTTCTGACATCATTCTGGGCTACTGATTGTGCTCTTAAGCTGTCTGTCTTGCTTTTACATATGAGGATGTTATGAGTCTTCTATTGGTCAAACATACTCTATGACTGAGCTTGTTTGAGATCATTTATGTTTGTGTAGGTGGGGAGTTGGAGGTGTATAAGGTTTATTTTTGTGAAGTAGAGAGTTGGAAATTTCATACTGTCTCAATAGATTGATAAGTATTGAAAGTTTTTACTTTTTAAAGTGATTTTGAAAATATGAATTAGGTTTACTCAAAATTCTTTATGATATAAAAGCGAGTTACCTAAGACTAAAATCAAAGATTTAGATTATGTTTGTGATAACTAAATTTACTTCTTCCAATATAAAGAGAGGGGCAGTCTTCTTATATTGTTGGGGGCTATAACACTCAAAAGTTTTAATTTTTTTTAATATAAGAAAATTTTTATATAAAAATAAATTATAATTTAATCATTTTAATAAAAATTATCTATTTTTCTTTTTCTTTAACATTGTCCCAGGTCCAAAGTTGGAAGTTTCAAATAAAAAGTGTTTGGGAATTTTTGATACACCTAAGATATTTTATTAAATATAGTATATTTTAAATTTTGTTATATCATAATATTTATATTTTGTGTACGTATTAAGGGTATAGTTAAGCTACAATCACACCTTTTTTTTTATTTTGTTCTCACCTTTAATTTTTTTTTATTTGTTGTCTTAATTTTTTAATATTAATTAATTATTTTTTTATATATTTTTTTAAGAATTTTTAAAAATGTTCTTGAATTTATTTTGGATTTTTTTACATTTTTTATACTATTCATAATTTTTTTATATTATTCATAAAAAAATAACAAAAAACATATAATATAAAAATTAATTAATTAATTTTAAAACTAAAAAAAAATTAGAAAAGTTTATTAGTGGGCGATAGGGAGCGTTGCATGTATTAATATTGATACTTCTTAAAAGTCAATATGTGTGAGATAACAGAGTACCGAACATGGTTTCCAGCCAAGGACCATTCATTAATGGCAAGACTCAAAAGATTGCTAAAAGCTTTTGGCAACAAACTGCGTCCCATTGGTGATTATAGTGGAAGAAAAGTACTATATAAATAATTATATCTAAATACGATCATTTTAATAATTTGATTATTAAAATCTTAAATCTTAAAAAATATTCAAGTGACAAATGTTACTACATAGTATTTCTTTATTTGATTATTCTATAAAATTAAACACAAACATTATTAGTGTCACAAGTTTTTCTTCTATCAATTGTCTTAATTTTTCTTTTACTTTTCCTTTGCTTTATAGTAATGAAAAATTCTCTGAGCTAGGGTTTATTCAAATTCACCCTGCGATATAGCAGACGAAATGTGGAAGAAGAAGAACCTTGCTAAGAGAAAGAAACGATCTTCAAAGTATGCTCACCTTCTGCATATGAAAATAAGTCTGGCTCCTTGGTTTTGCTATGTTGTTTTGGTTATTAAGTTTATCATTTTTCTCAAGTCTAAGAGAACAGCAGGAAAAAAAATTCAATTACACAGGTGTCTTGGACATGGAAAGATATGCCCTTTGCATCACCAGATGCATTTTCTCTGGGCTGCACCAGTAATTAAGTGTTGTAAAGAGTACAGAGAGGTGAACCTGTGGTAGGCTAGGATACACATAATCATGGACATTGATATGAACAGGAAGACAATGATACAGCAACATCTTATGTGTTATGATGCTTCTTCTTCTTTTTCTTATTTACTGAATCATCCTATTTAAATAAGATATTGATTATGGGCAGAACTGACATTTTAAAAAAAAAATTTATAAATTTTTTGATTTTTTTTAAATTTTTTTTTTATTTTTTAAAATTAATAAATTAAGTTTTATATCATAAATTTTTTTTCAGAATTTTTGAAGATGTTTTTGTATTTTTTACAGAATTTTTTAAGTTACAAATAAATAGTAAAAAAAAT
>JASKGM010000014.1:4161998-4179390 GCA_034509205.1 Ceratonia siliqua
TTTTTTAATTATTTTAATATAAATAATTATAAATATTAAGATAATAAATATGAGATAAAATAAAAAATATAAAAATAGCTTTTTAAAATAAATTATGTGAAGAAAGTTTAACATAAATTTAGTTTTTATTTTTTTTATAAATTAGATTAACGAAAAAATATATAATATAATAAATAAATTTTAATAAAAACTTGTATTTATTTATAAAAATTCATGTAGAGAGAGGGAGATATTTTGGATGATTGAGAGGTCGTTGAGCAGGGATTTGGGAACGTTGGGTGGAAATAGTGTACCAAAATTATTGCATTAAGAATATTCGCCAAAGTGCGCGCGTGGATATACTCACTTGACAACCCATGGTCATGGACCCAACCCAAACTTCCCCACCTCACTCCGTATTTAACTCTACTTTATTTATCTATTGAAATTATAATAATATAATATTTCCATGGAAAAAAATATTCAGTATTATCCAAAGAAGAAGCGCTTTTCTGTTCAAGTTTGTTTGCTTCTCAACGTCTTCTGAAATCCCAGTACAGCACAGATCATCATCACCCAAATAGGAGAGAGAGAGAGAGAGAGAGAGAGAGAGAGAGAGCGAGAAAGATAAACGGCTTTTAGAGAGAGGGAGTGACAGAGCTCAACCCTAGAACTATGCAATCCGATAAGGACTTGTGCTGCTGAGACAGAGGGAGAGATAGCACTATTCATTTTATTTTTTATGGGTTTCCCTTTTCTCATTGTATATACTTGTAATAATTGCTTCTTTGCGTGCACAGTGGTCTCCTCCTCTGTCATTCTGTGACCACTCTTTAATTCCCAAGAAACTGTTCAACGTCTTCAGTTCAATTTGGGTTCCTCTCACTAGCTTCGAGTTCCTCCAAGGGGGAGTGGATGTGCAGTTGTGCACTACAACCTTTGAATCTGTTCACAAATGTCAGTATGATTTTTCTTTGGGGTTTCTTTTTCTCTCTTTACACTTTGAAATTGATGATGCATTACATCTTTCCCGTATCTGGGTGAGCAACCTGTTTAAGTTTTAACCCAATTCAAAAGGTTGTCACTTTCTTCTTCAACAACAAACTGACTAACTTTTCACTCGTTTTTCTTTGTGTTACAGTGCCTTTGTGGGTTGTTTTGTTGTGCTATCGCATTTTGTGCTGTTTATTTGGAACTGGGTTTGAAATCTTAAATGGCATTGACTTGAAGTAATTCCCTTTTGAATATTTCATTTTCTGGGTGTTAGCATCGAAGGTTGAGCGTTGTCTGTGTGGGTATGGGGTTGCCTTGGAAATTGCTTGGTGTTAAAGGTTTATGATGGGTTGGTAAGAGGGAACCTTGTCCAGTCCATCTGGTCTTTATCTTCAATATGAAGCCTTTTTGTTGTTTCTTATAGTTTGGTAAGCTGTAAAATAGCTTATCTTTTTGTCTTCTCCTTAACTTATTGGTCTTTGAGACTAGTGCTTCATTTTCCTTGTTTGTGTGGATGCCTTCTTGGCTTTCCATCCTTTTCCTTACATTATCTTATACTTTATGGTTGTGCCTTTGAGTCCAGGGTCCTTTTCTTTTCCTTTTATTTTGCACATATAGATTTTCAGACCTTCATATGTTTATTTCAATATGGTGCCATCACCCAAAAAAAGTTTCTGCTGGAAGCCTCCCAATTTTGATTTGAAGCAGAAGCGCTTGTAGTTGTTTTTCTCAAACTACAATTACAGCTGATATAGTTGAACTACTTTTTCATACACGTTGGTTTGATAAATTTTATATTATTCTGATTTGTGTATTTTTCTTTTTAAAAATTTTGTCATTGTACTGTATTTGAGAACAGAGCTAGGTGATAAGTTTTGGCATATTGAATATTGAGGTCAAAGTTCTTGTGAAAGATTCTAAAGGAATTTGAAGTAAATGCATGGATCGAGGGGACCAAATGGCGTTATCTGGGTCTGCATCTTACTATATTCAGAGAGGACTAGCTGGCTCTGGAGCACAACCTGAGTTACATGGTTCACCTAATATTCGTCCACTTTCTAATCCCAATCTACCATTTCAGCCCAGCATTGGAGGTGGTACCATCGGATCGTCATTACCATTAGAATCTTCAGCAATTTCACCTCATGGTGTCAATGTGGGTGCTCCTTCTGGGGTGCCACCAGGGGAATCTGTCAAAAGGAAGAGAGGAAGGCCTAGGAAATATGGTCCAGATGGAACTGTATCATTGGCATTGACACCATCATCGTCTAGTCACCCTGGAACCTTGACACAGAGCCAGAAGCGGGGTAGAGGGCGCCCACCAGGAAGTGGGAAGAAACAGCAGTTGGCTTCTCTTGGTAAATCTTTTGTGGTTTTGGAAATCCTTTGGGTTATGGTCTATTTATTTCTTTTTTTAAATGTTGGCTTGTTTATATAAGGATGACCTGAATGAACAATGCCATTTACATTCCAACATAATTTGCTTTTCATTATTAATTTTCTTAAATTCAAAATTTTGCTAATTCCCAATATAGAGAATTTTTTTTGATTAATATTGATGAACAGGGATCTGCTTAGTTTGATTGGACTTGTATGATTTAAATCTACATCAGTATACCATTATACCTTTCCACAATTGATGTAGACTTTATTGGGATACTGTCAACAACCATTACCTAATTCTTTAATCACTGCACCTGATTCAGATGGATTGTATTGGATATAATTAGAGTAATTAATCTATTTGGAAAAAGAGATCTTCCAATATTGACAAATTATCAATTTCTATACAAGTGTATATATGTGATTTATGCAGTAGAAATATATTAAGTAGTTGGTTATTATGCTTTAATTTTGCCATCAATACTAAATTGTGCTCTATTATACTTGACAGGCCATTGCATGGGAGAGAATTATTGTAGACTTGTACTAAAAAAATTCGAGGGTGCAAATATGCATGTTAGATAATGGTTTCACATTTGTGAAGTAATGAATCTCTTAGCATGACTATTGATATCATTAGAGTTATATTTTTTCCCACCGTTAGCATATATAAGTAGGTATGTGCAACTGTTATCTGAAAGACTCAGCTTCTAGTACCTAACCAACTGGAAAGCCTTATTTGGGTTGTGAATGCAAATGCATTGAGGGATAATACTTTTTGGTTCATTTTTTTTTAGAAAGTAGCAAGCATAACTGAAAATTTCAATTATAGAAACTAAGAGATTCAACTTTCTGACTTAAAAAGCAGCGACAAAATTGTGTCTGGCAGCAGGATGGATGGAATCTCCTGTGAACTAGTAAATATGAAGGAGCATCAATGTGGCTACAAATTTCTTGGGTTATGTCATTGGTCAGAGATTATTTCATTGTATAAACTGTTCAACATATTGACATTATTCTAGAAGTATGTATGTTTCAAATTCCTTATTGGAACTTTTTTTTTGGGTGAAGATCACAGCGTTTCTAACTTTTAATTTTGTAGACATTAATATCTAGAGAACATACATAGCAGTAAAGTTTGCGAAGGTCTCTATGTGCATGCTCTAAACCAGTCAAAAGGCCACAATAAGACCAGCTTGCTTCTGTTTGTAGTAACTAGTAATAGATGATTCAGCTTAGAAGACTGATTTATTTTAAACGTGGTATAAATATATATTTCTGTTTTTTTGATGTGAGTGGTTATTGCCAGGTGAATTAATGTCTGGTTCAGCTGGGATGGGTTTCACTCCTCATATCATCACCATTGCAATTGGAGAAGTATGGCACAATTTCCTATGAATTTGTATTGATATCTCGGTTCTCTTATTTACATGAAGTTATAGGGAACTTATCATTTGATTTGTACTGGTAGCCAAAATTGATGTCTTTGGGCTGAGAAGGGAGGCATAATGTTCAATTGATCTCGTGACATAATGATACAACTAATACCGTAGTATTTGCTCTTGAAAAGGAAAAGTTAACATAGTGAAACCAAAGCCAAGCATTATGATGATATTGATGTCTATGATAGTAAAGAAAAAGATAATGTAGGAAGGAGGGCAAAAAATAAGAGTGACAGCCTCACCTGCTGTCTAACATTTATTCATTTTTTAATTGCTGTTTTGTTATGACTCAATTATATTTCATGGAAGCATCATTGCATACTATAATACCCTAAAAAGTGATTTCGGTGGGGACATATTAATTGTGCTCTATCATTTTTTCCCTGTAGGACCTTTTAAGGTTGTGCCATTTTTCAGCATTTATGTTATTGAGAATCACACTTTTGAAATGTGCTTTCATTTTTTCCCTGTAGGACATTGCAACAAAAATAATGGCATTTTCTCAGCAGGGACCTAGAGCCGTATGCATTTTGTCAGCCAATGGTGCTGTCTCTACTGTCACACTTCGTCAGCCTTCAACTTCGGGTGGCACTGTCACATATGAGGTTCGGCACTTAATTAGTGTTATGTACACGTACATATGGATATATACATAGGTTAATACATAATTTCATTTACATATGTACATATAAACCACTATCATTCATGCATAACAAGTATGTGTACATAATTAATGCTAATCCTTTATAATTCATAAACACATTCCTAAGTAAATTTATACATATAATTATGCTTACATACAGCTATGCTGCGCAAATGTATTTTGATTTAGCATTCTACTGTTAACTACTTCGTGTCATTTTGACTTTTGTCTCAGACCATGCTTTTGTGCTTGGTGGTTACTGAGTTCCAAAGGAGAAGAAAGAGGCTGAACGAAAATTTTTGGCTTATCCTAGCTTTATTCACAGATTTTGAATGAAAATAGTTTTATTTATGATTGATTAGCCTTCTTAGTCACAGATTTGAACTTTTTGAAGTTATTTCTTTGACTCAACCTTTTGTAATAGTGAGCACAATTTTTTTGGGTTCTGATAAGGTTTTATTTATTGTACTTTGGCTTCAATAGGGGCGTTTTGAGATATTGTGCCTGTCTGGCTCTTACTTGCTTAGTGATAGTGGTGGCTCTCGCAATCGAACTGGTGGACTAAGTGTCTCCCTTGCTAGTCCTGATGGTCGTGTCATTGGTGGAGGGGTTGGGGGCATGCTTATTGCAGCAACTCCTGTTCAGGTCATTGCTTTTATACTGCTGCCAAAATGATATTAAATCTTGAAATTCAAAATTTTCATTTCCACCAGTAATAATTAAGTTTTGGGTTAACTTCATTCAGGTGCCTCTAGAGGCATTTTATTCTAGACCAAGGCCTTGTAAGATTTACTTTCTTCTTTAGTGTTTCAAAACATTCTAGGACAGTGTCTTAGAATGGCACTAGAGGGGAAAGTGAAATTTCATGAGACACCATTTAGAATATGGTGCAACAAGAAGCATCTAAAAATAATTAACCTAAGTGCTTGTTTGTTTTGATGGAGTGGAGTGGGAAAAACATTTAAACCATTGAAAGAAATAATATATAAGGGTAATATTGAAAAAGAATTATTCCATATCATTAATGTCCATTGTAACTTTCAAATAATGGGAATGGGAGTACTATTCCTTTTCTCATTAAACATCTGAACAATGGAGTGGTAACTTTTTCTCTTCCCACTCCATTCCATCCTACCCCATCCTATTAATGATCATTCCACCTCACTTTCCTCAAAACTCCCAAACAAGCCCTAAGTTTTTTCCAGCAACTTATATACCATGAGAAATTTATAAGTTTCCTCTTTGCATCATACACCCTTTCCCATGAGTTTTTTATGGAATCATGACAACAGGTGATAGTTGGGAGCTTTCTATGGGGAGGATCAAAGACAAAGAACAAGAAAAAGGAAGGTGCAGAAGAAGCAGCAGATGTTGCTATGGAGTCAGATCATCATCAGGCAGTTCATAATCCTGTTGCATTGAATAGCATCTCACCAACTCAAAATCTTACTCCAACTTCATCTCTGAGTCCCTGGCCTGCATCTCGACAATTGGATATGCGTATTTCCCATGTTGACATTGATTTAATGCGTGGGTGACAAATTTATTTAATATACACTAGTGCTGTGTATATATTTCGGATTGATGGTCAATCATCTAATTTTCCTGTAGTAGTAATGACATAATTGTTAAGTACCAACAAAAGAGTAGAAGCCAGCTGACTTTTGAAATTGATAAATCTCACCTTTCTTTATGCCCATGATTGTCAATGGGATTGTACTCATACTTTTGTAGCTTTTTTGAGGAATTTTAATTTGAAGATCTCATGTTCAATGATGCTGTTTATTTGGCTAGATCTGATTTGTGGTCCATCATGTCAAGTAGTTGATTTTTGTCAAAGAACTATATCTTGGAAAGCAATGGCCATTGGAGCATGAAAAGATTAGCCGGTTGAGAATAACATGATGTGAAAGTGTTATGTATATCTGAAATTCTGAGTGGCGTGGTATGTATTGTGTAGATGATTCTCATCTGAAAGTGTTGAGAATAATTTATTCGTTTGTGTTGTTCACTTTGAATAAGTTCAAAGTTGAAATATGAAATTTACATAGTTGAGGAAACAAACAAAGGAAAAACTATTAAATCAATTGTGGAAGTCTCAGAGATTAAATTTGAAACCAAAAACCAAATAGCTCATCAAATTGATCAAACCTTTTCTTACAAGAAAACCAAGCATGTTTAGTCTTATGGAAGTACTGCCACAAATAATAATAATTCCACCGTTGCTTTTGGACTGCTATTATTGTTAGGTGGGGTTGGGGTATATATGCTTGTTCATATCTCAACTTGGTATTGTTCAATTGCATTGGGAAGAACTTTCAGATTCATGTAACTACATATGAATCACCAACAATCTCAGTTAATTAGTGCACCTCGAATTGATATGGGACTTCCAATCACAACCTTGTAGTTTCAGGTAATAAGATTAAAGCTCCTTGATGTTCATCATTGGCTATAATAGTCTTTAATAATCACCAAGTACAAGTTCCCAGAACACATACAAATACACAACTAGAAGCATAGAACAAGTATACACTTATATTATACACGATATAATATTTTAAATTATACATAAACATTTTAAATTTTGTCTTATAATAAGCTGTATCCATACATGTGTTGTGTTCTTAATTTCCATGTATGTTCCTTAGTGCACAAAGGCATGCATATATGAGTGGCAGAATTGTGTGGTTTTACTCATGCTATTTATTTTGTTAGCGAAAAACAGCAGGATTCAGAAACTAAAACCTTTATATATACTTGAGATTTGATCATCTTGTCGTTAAATTGTTTTACGAGAAGAATTAAATTGACGAATAGCACACAAAATATACTCTTTGCATTATGGTTATGTCTCGAGTTCCATTGTATGTAGGGTTACTAGGCCATTCAAAAGAGAGTACTAAATCTCATAAGATACTGTCATAAAATGCAATATTTTAAAATACATGAATGCATTCGAATGGAATAAATTTAGTTGGTTGCTTTTAAGGGATGGCCTCTCTGTGTTTGGGAATATATGACTGGATACTTGTGAGTAAAAGAACCATTGGCCTGCAAATATAGGATTCTGTTCTGTGGAAAGAATCTTTTCTATGAAAAGAATCAGCAGCCGTGGATTCTTAGGAACGTCTAATTAAATACTTGTAAATTTAGGACAATCATGCATTGGCATGCATGTACCAAACAAATTATGGGTACAGTTTCAACTACTTTAGAATATAATTTGTTGTCAAAATATTTATATATTATTTTTTCTTATACATCTTTTTATAATAAAATAATAATAAAAATATATATATATGAATATCATTATTCTTTGTGCCTCAGATGATTCAACCATAGGTTGGACAGGAACTAGGAAAGATACTTTTTTTTTTTTCTCTGTTCGTAGGTTCCAAAATATCCCCTTTCTAAGCCTTGGCTAACTTTCTATTACAATTAAAAGAAATCAAAGTTCAAAAACAAAAATCTACTAAGCATTTGGTCATTTTTACTTACCCTATACCAGTATTTTAAAAATTAGACCAATGAACCGGTGAACCAGTAAAGACATATGATCAAGGGTCAATGGTCGAACCGAATTTTAATTAAATAATTTTTTTTAATTTTTTAATTTATATATTATAGATATTGTATAATATATCATAATAAATAACTAATATTTTAAATATATCTTATGAATTAGTATTTTTTTTATCACTTTTGTATCATTTTATAAGTTATATAAATATTACATTACATAAATAAATTAACAAATACAATCTACTTTGTTGGTGAGGAGAAATTATACTTTATCAATATGTGCCGAGTTTGATTCCTAACACATACGTTTTTGGCAAAAAAATAAATAAAAATCGATTTAATAGTGAACCGGCCGGTTTTAATTGGTTTTTGACCAGCGTTGACCGGTTCTTCGAAGGACAAGTTTTCTCCTATGACTGGACCGGTTACCAGGCTGGTTCACCAGTTTTCCAATTGAATTGGCCAGTCCGATCTGATTTTTTAAACAATGCCCTATACGACCCCTTCGAAAAAATAAGAACAGTCCCCACATTCAAAGCCCTCTTTTTTACCATTAGCTAGAACTTGTTTCACTTGCATATCATAAGGAATTCAAACAACGCTTCTATTAAGGATTATGTTCTTGCCTTCCATACTATTATTTATGTCTCCCCTTAACCAGTTTTGTAACAAGAGATCTTGGTACCACAAGTAATACTAGAATACCCCATAACATAAATGTTAAATGTTAGATTTTTGGATAGCCACTCCTAATTTCAAGATTAAAATATATCAAAAAATTAATAAAAAATAAATTAATAATAGCGTAAAAAACGAGGACCTAGTCCTTATAAGCTTCAACAACTTCAAATATAGTATGAGAAAGTACAGCGTGTGGAACCTTGATATCCATCGGCTTATTAGCTAAATGGCAATTGGTAGTTGTTCTATTTTCAATTTCAAAAAATAGGTTATTAATTTAATATTTTATAATTTTATGTCACTTTAGTACTCGGAAGTATCATGATTTTAACTTACCAGGAAAAAGACTAAAGTACACAATAAATAACTGATAAAATCAAAGCTCTAAATATGCTTAACATACTGAATACTTACAGAATTGGTGATATAATCAACACTCCTATTGGCTATTTCATATATAGTTTGTGAAATATTAATCAGTTCCTTTCATTGATAACTGTCAAACTTGCATACCACAATGTTCTACCAATAATAAAAAAATCCTAAACAAGCAACCAAAACATTGTCTTATTTGACAGAATTACTATGTCTTGTCAGCTGAGTATCTCTATATATACCCTCCTTATATATTCTTCAGAATCATATCATCGAATCATAGAAGAGAAAGAAAAGACGAGATGAAGATCCATCTTCTTTTAAACCCTCTTCCATTCTTCTTCTTTCTTCTTCTTGTGGCAAGCTGGTTGAGTGCTGAAGCTGCAAGTACCTGCAAGCCGAGTGGGAAGATAAGAGGAGAAAGGTAATGGGGTACGAATTATGATATTGACATGTCTAATGAGAAAATGAATAGTAGTCATCTTCTCTTTATTTGAATAGTAGCCAGTTATTACTCTTAGCTCTCTCTTATTCGAATTTAAATTTATTGTGTGTTATGGGTTGTGCATGAAAATTAAGGCCTCCACCAGGAAAATGCAATAAAGAGAAGTCAGAGTGCTGCGAAGAAGGCAAGTTATACAGTACATTCAAGTGTTCTCCGCCAGTGTCTGGGCGCACAAAGGCAACTCTAACTCTGAACAGCTTTAAGAAGGGTGGAGAAGGAGGAGCAGCATCAGAATGTGACGGTAAATTTCACTCAGATAACACACCAGTAGTGGCATTATCGACGGGATGGTTCAACCACAAAGCAAGGTGTTTGAGCAAAATCACTATTTTTGGTAATGGGAGAAAGGTGAATGCCATGGTAGTTGATGAGTGTGACTCCACAGTTGGCTGTGATGCTGACCACGATTTCCAGCCTCCTTGCCCCAATAACATTGTTGATGCCTCCGAAGCTGTTTGGAAGGCTTTGGGTGTGCCCCAAAGCAAGTGGGGCCTATTAGACATTTTCTGGTCCCATGCGTAATATCCAGATTTAGATTCGGTAATGACTAGTCATATTCTATTATAGTTGTTTATATACTTTGAACGATTATAATAAATTTAAAAAAAAAAAATTCATTATAGTCGTCAAAGTATTTACAATTTAGAAAACAATATGACTAGTTCTGGGTCTCATATCTTAAATTTAGTTTTCTTACTTTAATATTAAACAAAATAAAGCCACTTGTGCGCGGATTAGTAGGGAAGAGTTTGGATAATCTGTAAGACTTCTCCTCTACTATATAATTGTACTGAAATAAATTACATACAATAAAAAAGCTTAATTTTAATTTATTTCTTCTAATTTATTCACCCAAAAAATTTTAATTTATCTAATTTATTTATCAAAATAATTTAATACTTTTAGTTTCAATTTAAATAATATTGTTGCTATTAAAATAATTTAGTTTCTCTAATTTCAATTAATGCTATATAATTAATCAAATTATTATTTTTAAATAATTAAAGGAATTATATTGTTTAAAAATAAAATTCAAAAGATTAAATTACTCTAAGAAATAAACTAGATGATAAAATTTCTCTAATTAAAAATATAAAAATTAAAATTTTTGATTAAGCAAATTAAAACTGAAATTAAGCCTATAAAATATGATTGGGTATAATCCAATTTTAGTTTAACGAATTGATCTGATTCTAGAAAATTATCCTATATATATTTGGAATGCTTTAGCTTAATATAGAGAATATTCTTGCATTACATTTTAAAATATTCTTTTTATTTTGTTTATTTTCAAATTTTTATTCCATAAATTAGCAATTTGGATTTTAGTAACAAAAGATTTAAGAACACTTAAAAGTTATAGAACATATACTTTTGACATTCGTTTGAATGTGATTATTTAAATTGATGCAATTATTAATATTTTTTTAAGTTACATCTGGATATATTAATACATTTAGGTATTTATTTATTTATTTATTTTAATTATTTTCTTTTGTATTTTTAAAGTTTGTTTATATTTTTTTTTGAATTTTTACTCTCTTTTTGAATTTTATTTTTATATTTTTCTTACTTTTTTTAAGTATTGTATTTTAATTATTTTTTTTGAATTTTTTTAACTTGTTTTGAATTCTTTTCTTAAATTCTTTTGATTATTTTCTTAAAATAAAATTATAAAAAATTAAAAAATATATCAAAATATACTGATACCAAATATAACTTAGCAATCACCATTATTAATACATACGTAAAAGACAAAACACGACAGATCTTCTAGCTTTTTCTCCTTGTTGGTGACTACCTCTTTTTTACACAAAAATAATAATAACATAAAAATAACCAGCAAACTAATATTTTTTTCAAAAAATTAATATTTTTATTAAGTAAAAATTAAGAAGAAAAAATTATTATTTGGTGCTTATGAATACTAAATTCTCAAATGGTATTATATAATGTACACTCCTTTTTTTTTACCTTTCATATAAAGATTTTTTAATTATAAAAATTAGTTACTGTATTATAAAAATAGTTATTTAATTATAAAAATAATTATTAATAACTTTTTTATAACAATAATTATTTTTTTATAAATAATACATGACACCATTTAAAAATTTGGTATACATGAGACACCAAATAATATTTTTCTTAATTAAGAATTCTAAATTAAGTTATACAAAATAAAATTGTATTAATAAAAATGAAAAATAAATGTATGTGAGTATTTACATATGAGGTTAGGTGACAGTCGATTGAAGATTTCTAACCCCAACCTAATTTGTACATTGTAACAGTACTCTAATACTGATTGTATACTTTCAAACGTTCATTAATTTTTTCCCTGTTTATCTCATTTATTATTCAGTTTTCTTGGTATTAAAATAAATAATAAAATTGCAAATATACTATCAAGAATACCACACAAACTAAAATAAAACTAGATTGAGATTTAAATCAATCAATCATGCAATCAACATTTTAAAACTAATGCACATGCCAATGCTTTAAGTTTTGGCCTTTGGTTTTACCTGACCTTATATTTCGAAAAAGGATCAACAGTATGTCATGATATACATGTCCCATAACACAGTTTCTCAGTTGTGTCCCACACCTTCCCTCTTCACCATAAATTACATTACTAAGAGCTACCATTACCAATATCATCTTCACACTGCTAAATGCTTAATGTTTAGCCATGTATCTCCTCTTAATTAATTTCACTTTTCTTCATTTTTAGGCAACTGCTCAAAAATTGTCATTTCCAAGTGTCCATGCTTGTATCATTAGCACATCACACCCACACCAATATCATCAACAAAGGCTTGACATTGATAAATACTTGATGTTTACTGCTGTAGATCCTGTATATCACAGTTTTCCACAGCATGTATTAACAAACTGTCATGACTAAATAAACTAAGACATCATGATATAGATTATAGCCCCAAGGACTTTTACAAGCATTGCGAAACAAACGTCAGATCTAGACATTGGCAGCAGAAGAGAAAGTCCGTCTACAGCATGCTATCTGTAAGAGCTGGCAGCCTGCGGAAGAAATTAACTGGTGCTGCTGGTGTCTTATGCCGAAGCTTTGGGTGCCTCATTAAGTAAAATCCAGCTAAAAGAACCATCATCTGGAAGGGTGTCATATATAACACAATGGCAGCCACAAAGCAGAATGCCATGAAAATGGTGGTGGCACGAGGATCCCGCCAGCTTAAGAGTGCCTGAATCCTCTCTCCTTGAGTAGCTATATCTCCCACAACACTCTGAATCCTCCCGGCCACACTTCTTAACCGATCATACCTCCATCGCACTGTATCTGGGCTCCTTGAGGTTGGAAATGTGTCAAATTCCTCATCAAGCTCATCTGGGGTCACTGTATCAGCATTAGATATTCTAGTGTTCATGTGAGGAGGGTATCTTGGGCGGAACCTCCAATTCCACATCCCAATTACAAACATGTATAAAAGTAAGGTTGGAAGAATAAGTTCTGGGAAACACACAAGCATCAGAAAAAGAATGTGCACCAGCACTGTTGTAACAGGATGCTTCCATGTGGAAACTACCCCCAACCATCTTCCTACTGAAAGAAATCCTGAAAAAACTGACATCAGACGGAAGAAGTTTGCCTTACTACGTCTCATGCTCCAGAGATGAGAATCTGTATCAGACATGTATTCAACAACCTCCTTCCTTAGAGGAGGTTCTGCACGATTAAGCCGAGCTGCCACAATGTTGACAGCCTGGTGTCGTAGCTTTTCCTGTTCCACAATATTAAGTGGCTTTTTATAGTGCATCTTTGGCAAATGGGGTTTAAAATACAATTGCATCATGTCAGCCATCGATGTACATGAGAATCGTATTGCCAAGTGCAATTCACCCAGCTTCTTGACGCCAGAAGGGTGCAGCATTAGTAACGGGTAAGAGTGGGTGTAAACACGGCCAGTTTCAAGGGTTGAGATCCGAATTCGAACCTTACCAAGTTTTGAATCTTTATTACCATTTGAACTATTAATCTGCCCATTATCAAACACCCCCACAGTAAGAACTGTAGCTGGATCATAAACTTCCCAAGCGTATTGCTCCTGGTATTTTGGGTTCAGGTTGTCAATAATGGTTCGAGTGCGCACCCATTTGTGCCCATACTTCGCCACACAGTATGTATCAGATGTCCCCTTTCCCTCCCTACTTTTCATTGGCTGAAGTCCATCAACATTTAGAATGCCAAGTTCTAAGGTACCAATTGACTTCTTCCAGAGCTGCTTTGCTGTGGGTCGAAGATCACTACTATAATAGATTGACTCATCAAGCACATGGTACCCACCATCAAGACAGACACTGAGGTGGAGTCTACTAAAAAACTTATCTTTCTCTTTCTTTTTCTCCTGGTCCCCATCCATAGCAGTTGACATGGATTTTTCAAGGTTATACCACCTACTATGGATAAGTCGATCATCAGCACGCTTCTCAACTGAAGTCAAAGGAATAACAACATTCCCAATTGTCTCATCCTTGTTGGGACCAACACGATCTTCAACTGAAAGAATCAAATGTTCTTCGAAGGGTTCAGCTACAACAAACATCAGCTCCTGATGCCAGTGTGGGTTCATGGTCCTTGATTGAACTGGTTTTGTCTTTAAAATCTGATTACCAATCTGTACCTTAACATAGGCATCTGGAAATCTTGATTTCTCAGATACAAGTAAGTCCTGTGCCTCAATTACCTTAACCCTTACATACCATAACCTTGGTGAATGGTAAACTTTTGATCGAATATGAGAGTAGGAGGCCATAGAGGTCCCACTGAGAGAGATTGCGTCAGAATGCCATGCATCAGGGAAAGCCTCATCAACTTGTGTGCCATGCCAGACAGCAAGCATCAACTCACCTTTCTTCTTTTCCCCACTCTTGCCTTCGATTAGATACCATTCAGGAGCCAATGGACTATCAGGCGGAACCCGTTGAGGAATTTCATTAAGATCAAATCTTACAATCCCAACAACATGATCTACTAGCACATCCTTGTCTTTGACTACAACTTCAAGAACAGATGACTGCACATTGTCCCTTGCAAAGGCAAACACCTGATTCCATTCAGGGTTTTGTTTTTTTTCGTAGTGCTTGGTAGTTCCTTTGTAGTTTCCAACCTTGACTTCCACATATGGGTCAAGGCTCCCTGTCACATCCCTTGCTGGAAGGTCACGAGCTTTTACAACTCGTACGAAAAGGTACCCCATCTGTTCAACAAGGTCATAGGTGCTAGCTGGCCTGTTCCCACGTATAACTCTTCCCCCAACAACTTGCCCCCCTCCAAGGAAAGGACTTGTCTCTTTGAGAGCAGAATCAACTGGAGATGACGAACCTGCATATGCAGGTACAATTTTTGAAGTAGGCAGTCCAGATTTCATCTCATGCATCCCATAGTTTATTGTTGGCTGTGCAGATGCTGATGGAGATGGCTGCGCTGCTGCTGGTGGAGAAGGCTTCTGTTGTTGTGCTTGCTTTGAATTAGAAAGGCTATGAAATGTGTGCCTCAACTCAGTTTTCTTACGGGAAAAGGCGTTTAGGATTGAATTTGTGAATGAAGTTACTGGTGTTTGATCTTGGGTTGAGTGTTGATCTGTGTTGATAGAGGATTCCATAGCAGGAAGAGGGTGTGAGGATTTTATAGAAGGGTCATCTGTAACAAAAACCTTCAAACCAAGCTCACCTTTTATGTGGGAGAAAACACCTCTCTTTTCTAGAGGGTAGTGCAAAAGAACAGCATCAGAATGTGGAACAAATGATGTTCCAGTGAGGCGGACCTTACCAAGGAAGGATTTGGAACTACTGCTACTGTTATAGTGGTAGATATAGGCATCAAGGGTAAGGTTTGGTAATTTGCTTGGATCAGAGATGTTGAAGTAAAAAGTTTCATTCCAAAGAGGATTTAGATCTTTTTCTTTGGTTGTTGTCCGAAATTTCTGACCATCAAAGTGAAGTTCCACAAAAGCACTAGATGAATCTTGCCCATCTTTGGGCATAAGGTCATGAGCACCTGCAACTTCCACACCTAGCTTAAGATTGCTCATTGCCAATAAGAAGCTGCCAGCAAAAAATTAAACAAAGAGAGGAGATGTTATACCAGAAAAAGAAAGAAATGAAAAAGGTTCAAGATTAGTATAATATCAAATATAAAGTTGAAAAAAAAAAATAGTTGTTATATGTTAGATGAACAGATTAACAGACCTAGTTGTTATAATGCATGTATCTGAAAGCCTAACCACAATATGTACCACTCACCATATGCTTAAATGCTTAATTATGTGTAATGAAGTAATCGTGCTACTTGCTTATCAAGATAGGCAACCGAGTGTCATTTTAAAGCTTATTGCAACAGAGATTATGATTGTCTGGTTGGTCAACATAAAACAGATTCATGTGTCCCAATGGCAAAGTGGAGTTTATTAATTCCCTATTAACGGCCTCTTAATTGAATAAAATAATGAATATGCTAAAAGCTAAAAATTAGTCTTATCTATCATCTTGATCTGCCCGGCCATGAACTATTTGGAACCATAAGATTTTTGTATTATTTCAAAAGAAAGGCTGTAACAGAAGCACTCCCTAAGCTGGCAATTTATTTATGTTTTCCCATTAAGTTAGTCAAAGTGGAATTCTGGAAGAAGTAAGCAATTCTAGGTAAATTTGAAACACATTATAAAGCTCTAGAGGTATGAAACGTCAAAGCTTCAAATTCTAATTCTGTTGGCTGACAAATTATCTATTTTTATTCTTATATTATTCTGTAAAAAAGAACTGGCAACATGCCCGTTGGAGAGATAGCTGGCTTTAACATTTCAAAATTCACTAAGCACACTCTGTCTTCAAAACTTCTCGAGTTTCCCATCATGATGTCCATCAGTCCATGTAATACTTGGAAGTCCCCAACCAAATACACGTACTATTATTTAAGGAAAGAAATTCTCAGTGTTTGGCCTATTAAAGAAAGGCATCAAACATTAGAATTAATATTTATTAGTTCTTTTTTTCAAAGAGTCTGATCAACCAAGGAGATCAATATAAAATAAAATATTGCTACAAGCATCTAATCTACTAGTCTATTCCCATCCCAAAAAAAACATATAGCATAGAAAGAAAAACAACGCTAATTATAATTTTTTTCAATTGGTGCCAAACACAGATACCAGAGGAAATCGCATTATACACCCAGAAAAAGTGTAAAAAAAAAAAAGTAACTTATACTTTAAGCTCATGCAAGAAGGAGATTCCAAAAGCATCAACCAACCCATCCCACAACTGTCTTCTCCGTCGGCTAGGGAGCAAGACAAGAATCGAAAGAATACTTTCTATGAAAAGGTAATAGAGTATTTCCAAAATCAACACAAATATATCATTTTACAACAGGGATAAAGTCTCCTTATATTTTGACCTCAGTACAGAGGACCGTGACAAGAATATTCATAGTATATGAAGAATTAAAAAATGATTTTTGGATGAAACAAACAGGCATATGAATTAATTTATTATTTAATAAATTCGTTAAAAAAAACCCTCAAATTTTTGAAGCAGAGAAGCTCCTTCTCTGTAGAACCTTACTCGAAATTTCTATCAAAATTTTCCCCAGCAAAAAAACAGATTAAAACAATTTTCAATCGAATCGTCAAAAATTTTCTGCTTAATTCAGAAAACCCATTACCAGGTGATCTCCCCATGAGTAAAATTTTAATCCCAACAGAAGATTTCACCACAAAGCACTCACGATCAAAAAGACCATTATGCTATATAAGACTCTAACGACTAAAAATGAGCAAAATAGTCCATAGAGCCAGAAGGAAACACATGCAAAAACAGCAAAATAAG
>JASKGM010000014.1:4186562-4198274 GCA_034509205.1 Ceratonia siliqua
TGCCTAAGGACACGATCTAATAGATCGTTGTATCGAGTAGTTGGATCATAGTCTCTTACCATAAAAATGGCTGCATGTGCAGTAGCACCAACTATGAGAAATCCACCAATCCACATGTGATGTGTGAACAATGACAGTTAATGAAAGATAAGTGAGATTAGTGATTTGAGATTTAGAAACTAGAAAAAGAAGCCCAATTGCTTGTAGTTCATAAACTCGTAAACTCGGGTAAGAGTTTAAGAGTTAACTTAGGAGTTTGACAACCATGCATAGGACAAAAGAGTAAGTCAGCCTGAAACGCCGAGCACCATGCACTCATCACAGCATACCAGAAAAAAAGATTCCATCCGGAGTAAGGAAGCTCACCTGGGCCAAAATGCAACAAAGAAAGGAAAAATGGCTCTACTTTAACTGCGATGAACGTTTCTCAAAGGATCATAAGTGCAAAAACCCACAGCTCTTCATGATAGACACAGCAGACTTAGAAGGAGACAATAAGGAGAACGGGGGGAGATTGAAATATCACTACATGTGCTTGAAGGCTGGATGAACCCTTGAACACTAAAGGTAACAGGCTATATCTTGCACCAACCATTGTCAATATTAATAGACTCAGGTTCCACTCACAACTTCATTAGTAGAGATAAGGCCGAGATGTTGTAGTTACCAATCACCTCGCCATCAACCTTTAATGTGTCAGTGGCCAATGGCTCCATGGTCAGATGAGAAGGAAAGTGTCCACAGGTGCGACTCAATCTACAAGGTTATTTGTTTACAACCACCATGTATGTTTTGCCCTGGTAGGAATGGATGCAGTTCTAGGAATCCAGTGGTTGGGTGAACTCGGACCTACCTTGTGTGACTGGGGAAAACTCACTATGGAGTTTAAAAGCCAAGGCAGGAAACATCGCATTGAAGGGCTATCTGAAAGCTATGCTAAGGCAGAATCCATCCACACTTTAATCAAAACTAGGGGACACATAAGCGCCATATTTGCGCTGCAACCAGAAACTCACGATGAAACCAATAGCCCAGAAAATGTGGAACCCAAAATGGTGCAACTGCTTTAGCAATACAAGGAAGTGTTTGATGAACCCAAACACTTGCCACCCATCCGTAGCTTTGACTACCGAATTCAACTGAAGTCAGGGGCCTCACTAGTTAATGTACGCCCCTATAGATATTTATACCACCAAAAGAACGAGATTGAGCAACAGGTAACTAAAATGATGAACAAAGGCCTCATACAAAACAGCACAAGCCGTTACTCCTCGACAGGTAACAGTCAAGGATCACTTCCCGATTCCCACAGCCGAATATATGTTGGATGAGGTCCATGGCGCCCAATACTTCTTTAAGTTAGACCTTAGGTCAAGGTATCAGTAGATAAGGGTGCGAGCACAAGATGTTCCTAAAACAGCATTCCGAACCCATAGCAGTCACTATGAATACCTGGTAATGCCCGGCATGTGTAATGCACTGGTAACCTTTCAATCTGCCATGAATACTGTGTTTGCCTCCATTTTACGAAAATTTGTCTTGGTATTTTTCGATGACATACTAGTCTATAGTACTAGTTGGAGTGTTCACCTTACTCACCTTCGAGTTGTATTAACAATCTTCCTGGAGAATCACTTTTTTGCTAAATTATCTAAGTGCAGGTTTGGTAAATAGGAAGTGGACTACTTAGGCTATATTTTGACACAATGGGCTCAAAGTGGACCCAAAGAAAGTAGTCGCTATACAAGCTTGGCTGGTACCCAAATCTGTCACTGAGTTGGGGGGATTCCTCGAGCTCATAAGCTATTACCGCAGGTTCATCAAGCAATATGGGTGGAGAACAACCCCCTGACTCAGCTGTTAAAAAAAGATAAAACAACTCATGATCGATGCCTAGATAGTGCATCGGTCAACGAGCCTTACTCCTCACACAGTGGCTGAAACATTTGTTAATGGAGTGGCTAAACTGCATGGGATGCCACAAACGATTGTGAGTAATAGGGACCTGTCTTTCTCTCCAACTTCTGGAAGAATTCTTTTGATTACAAGGCACCAAACTCCACACCAATACAACAAATCACCCTCAATCTGATGGGCAGACCGAGGTGGTAAACTGGTGTCTCGAGCAGTATCTCAGATGCTGTCTCACAACACTCCAAGCAATGGAGCAAATACATCGCATGGGCAGAGTATTGGTATAATACCAATTTCCATGAATCCACAAAGCTCACCCCATTCGAAGCTGTCTACGGGAGGTTGCCACCAAAACTTGTGAAGTATGAAATAAGGGATACCAAGTTTAGAGAGGTAGAAGAAACCTGCAAGATCGAGACGAAATACTGACTAAATTGAAGGAACACCTACTGAGCGCCCAGCAACGCATGGCTGCCAATGCCAATAAAAAAAGGCGTGAGGTAGAGTTTCAAAGAGGGGATTGGGTGTATCTTTGTCTACACCCTTTTCATCCGTCTTCAGTATTTCAGCGAGCTCACAAGAAACTGGCTAGTAAGTTCTATGGGCCTTATCAAGTGCAGGAGCGTATAGGGAAGGCAGTTTACAAGCTGGCCTTGCCACCCGAAGCCAAGGTCCATCCAGTCTTTCATGTTTCGCTACTACAGAAGAAGGTGGGTGAAGTACCAGTAGATGTAGTAGACCTTCCCCTCATTGATGGCCAAGGGTAGCTCGAAGTGGAACCTACAACGGTATTACAAGAACGTTGGGTTACAAAGGGGCGAAGGCACACGAGGGCGGTGTTGGTACAATGGGTAGGACTTCCTCCTAAAGAAGCAATGTGGGAGTTCATAGCTGACATGCTAGCCCAATATCCTGCGTTTGTGGCCTCAAACCTTGAGGACAAGGATGTGCTTGAAGGGAAGAGGGATGATATGATGGTGAGGAGGTGCAGTCAACGAGTGGTGAAGCCTAACCCAAGATATGCATGAAGAGTAATAGGGTACTAGGAGTCTATCTTATCTTTTTGTTAGAAGTAGTTAATTATCTTGTAGTTAGCATAGTTGCAAAGTGATAAGTCATGAATGTAGTTATCCATATCTCTTGGGTATGGTTGTTAGATCACTCTCTATTTAAGAAACGCTGGCAAGCCATGCAAACTATCAGAATAATACTATTTCCTTGAGTTCTTCGTGTAACAGAATCACTGCGTGGTAATGTATTACACTATCTATGTTTTTGTTCTATTCTCTAAAAATTATAGTGAAAATAACCAACCAGCCAAGGAGAAATGGATTTATTGGTTGTCTTATTTGTGGACCTTCATGATCAATATATATGGTTTCTATTGGTTGTATAATTTATTATACAAGTGCCCTTGATATTTATTAACGATGCTCTTGATATTAAAAAGCTGCCACATGTCAAGGATTGTGTTTTCTAATATGAGACTTACTATGATGCTAAATTTGTTCTGGAATAGGTAATTCGGTTAATGTAGCTGTAGTTGGTAATGTGTATGTGTCTCTTTCTTTCAGGTTGATGTGACTGTCTATTCAAGCAGATGTGTATGTAGCTCTGCATATGAAAGGATGCGCTATGAAAAGTTGGGTATTATTGGACCCTTTATTGAATGCTTTTTCATTAATTTCTGGTTTTGAGAGCCCTGAAACATTTCTATGACCGTCAGAAAGTTTAAGATGCTTTTAACTGCCAGATAGATGCTGGGTCCAGTTTGGGTTTCCTTTGATTACATTTGCAAATGTCTGTTACTAACTGTTGTTACTCTAGTTTCTCCTATCGTTGCACTGTTTAGGGATGTACAACCTTATGCTGAATGTATCCCTTTGCTATTATGCTATTTGGTCTGCCATTGTGGGTTCTCGCAGATTGTAGATTCTTAGTCATCAGACTAATCGTATCACGTGGTTGTTAGTGATCCTTGTTTATCCAAAAGATTGTTTTTTGCAATGTACTTAATATGATGACCATTGCCACTTGAAGGGCTTGCAAACCTAGTTGCATGGTCTCTCTTTGGAATCTACAGTCTTCCTCAAATGTCAATTGCACATGGGTACGCGGACAATTGTTGCAGAAATGGTATGCTATTAGTAGCCTTTGAAGTTCATGGATGTATTTTGACACTTCACAAGCCGCTTTGGTTAAAAATGCAGCAGAAGATTCTCAATAAACAGTCAATTTATTATTTTCGGTTGTGATTTACAATTTGCAGTTCGTTATATGCTAGTTGTGGCAAATTTAGAGCAGTGAAAATTGCTAGTCAAAGGGAAAGAAGAATTATGCTTGTTAATATAATGAGGATGTGTTACTTTCTTAATCCACAGAAATGAGTAATAATTGACCTGAGTGGCTTTTGGGTTCATAATTGCAACTAGTGGTGGAAAAATATAGGGTCCGGTTCATTCTTAATAATAACACTTATCATTTGAGCTCGAAGTCCAATTTGATGGGAGGTCGTGTTTAAAACAGTATTTTCATCGTGAAAGGAATGTTTTAAATATTTTTTATACATTTCATAAAAGATTTTATAACTAATTATTATTATTTATTTATTTTACTTGCATTGGTGATTGATTAGAGAAGTATTTATTTGAGTTTTCTAAGAGGAGAATTTAAATAAATGTTCTTTTTATATAAGAAGTGTTTAATTCTTATAAATTGTTTCTGCGAAGGCAAAGGGAGCATTTAAAAAGAAATATATGAGATTCACTTGAAATATTCTCATATGCAAACAATTTTGTAAATTGTGAAGTATTGTTTATATTCTCCTTTATGTATAAAAAAAATTAGAATTTATGATATTGTAGAGAGAAAATTAAACATGGGCGTTATTGGTTGCATATGTATTCTAATATTTTATCTTTTTATTTTAAGATTTATTAATTTTTTCTATGAAAATGCAAAATATTTAATTTATAATTAATAAATATTATATAAAATTGGGTTTGAAAATTCAGGTTTGATGCTTGGGTCAGGCCGAGTTTGGGTAGTCTAAGTTGAGGGTAAAATAAATATTCTTAATTATAATTACAATACATAAGATAAGAATGAAAAAATGTTATGGACGTCATATTGGGGTATTAAAAAATGATTAATTCAAAATAACTATTTTATTCAAATATCTTTAAAATTATTGTTAGTGATACTTTTTTTCGTTATTTTGAAGTGAGTTAAATATAGAATAATGCTTGACTAACGAAGTTTTCGTAATCTTCAAACAATCTATCTAAATGCTTTGGTCTTTTAATATAAAAATTGTTTTTTTATTCAATTGTTCTAGATATATCATCTTTTAAACATTTTTGGGCACTCATCCTGCTATGCGTAGTGTTATTTTTCATTGTATGAAAAAGTATAAGTTCATTGATAAATAATCAATCACATAAACAAGATATTAATATTTTGAGTATCAAATATTTTATTATAAAATATTATTTTATGAGATCAAATTTCTCTTTAACAAGTATCCAATGATAGTAAATTTTAAGAAATTATTTTAAAATATAATATTTATAAAAACATTTAAATTAAAAAATTTATTGAAAGAATTTACCACATAATATGAATATTAAAAACATGTGAAGGAATGACATTTTTATTTTATTAAGTATTTTATAACATCAATCTTTTTATATGTCAATTTTTTATTAATTCATATAAATATTAAATATATATTTTTAATATAAATAATTTTATACTGAAATATCTCAAAATGCAATTTACACCCGACAAAGGCTACCAAATCCTAATTTTAAATAAAAAATTAACCTGCCAATGCTTTTACTATTTTTTATTTTTATTTTCAATAAAAATATAAAAAATGTTTGTATGATTTTTATTGTTTTTATTTTGTAAGAAATAAAGACACATTTCCAAAAATTTTAAAAACTAAAAAAATATGATTTTAGTGTTTTTAAAAAAGTGACATTTTTAGAATAATTTAGACTTTATTATAATTATTATTAGTCATGATAACTATTAATTAAAAAATGTGGTGGGACCATAAAAATATAAACTATTATACTTAAATTATATCAATAAAAAATAATTTAAAAATAATAAAAATAAAATTTCTATTAAAAGCAAACACATTAAAAAAATTGGAAATTACTTAAAAAAAATTAGAAAACATGTTCACAACATTGGCCATTAAGAAGAGAGAAGTCTAATATTCAGTTCTGCAGTTCCCGTAGTAAACAAAGGGGGTCCTTTCATGTTGTGTCCGTACTCTGCATTTCATTAATTGTCCTCTCCCATTAATGTTTCTCTTTCCGTCCCTCCTCAGCGTTACACTGTATATAGAGATGTTTTAATCCTTCCTCTGAGAGAGAGAATCCGCCATTAATGCCTTCTGTTCTTGTTCCTGTGTATTACTCTGCCATTAATGCTGTCACCATCGTTTTCACTGCATCTATTTTCTCTCTCATCCCAGTTCTGTGCAAATTGAAAACCTCAATACAGAACTCACCTCCATTAAACCCTCTTTCATATAGTTGGTTCAAGTTCGTCTCTCAACGATGATTCAACTTTCTCAATGCGTACTGCACTCTTATTTATTGCTGAAGCCAGCTTGAAAGTTGAAACTCGCTTATCGTCCTTGCAGTTGCAACCCCACATCAATAACATCTGCTTCGAATTGTACATCATACCCACTTTTTTAACATCGAAATCCTACCCTATCTATGCCCTACCCACTTTGCTTTGTCTCGACCTTGTGTTTCTCTCTTTTTGTATTGAGTCTTCAAGTGTCTTCTAGGGGGGCATTATAGTGCTAGAAATTTACTGCAGAATTGGGCTAAAGGTGTGGACTTTAAAAGGTACTTTGCATTTCTTTTATGATCTTTACTTGTTAATGCTTTGTGGTGGATGGTGTTTGAAAAACAGAAGGGAGAATGGGACGGACACCCTGTTGCGACAAAAGGGGTTTGAAGAAAGGACCATGGACTGCTGAAGAGGATGAGATACTTGTGAATTATATCAAGAAGAATGGGGGCCATGGAAGCTGGCGTTCTCTCCCTAAGTTGGCAGGTAAAATGCTGCCTTTTCAGTGACTTGAAGCATGTTTCATTATTTCTTAAATAACCCTTTTAAGTGGTAAATTTGCCGTGTTACATTATAGTATTTTCTAACTTTTCTTTGATGGCTTTTTAATGCTTGTTTTTGGCTTCCTTTCTTGGTAATTTGCTGTTTACCCTCTGGAAATTAGGAAATATTTGGATATAGGGTAAGAGAAAGTTCTAATATTTATCTTTGTTTACATCCATTGTGGTATGCTGCTTTCGTAATAGATACAATTCAAATAAATCGTGGAGTTATTCTGTGAAATTATATAAGAAACTTAACTCCCCTTCTCCCACTCTTCCTTTGTTTTATGAGAGTACTTGAATAAGCAAGGAATGATAGAAAGAAATCAATTTGAAGACAAATTTAGAGTCATACATTGGCATTTATTTATCCATCATTTTTTTTTGTTGGCCTTTTGGTTGGCTATTTTCTTCTTTTGTTCTCCTCTTGTTATCTAAATCATAACTTTAGTTTCATCACTAACATTAGATATTACCTACACAAGCTATCCAAACCATGATTTCTCCAATTTTTAACCCTTTCTTCAGTTGAAGTTTATGTTCTTGTATATAGGTCTTCTCAGATGTGGGAAGAGTTGCAGGCTTAGGTGGACCAACTATCTCAAACCTGATATAAAACGTGGCCCCTTCACTCTTGAAGAAGAGAAGCTAGTCACACAACTTCATGGCATCCTTGGAAATAGGTACTTTATTCAGCTATGTATGTAAAATAGACTTGATTGTGAGCGGGGTTTCTTTCTGATTTGATCTCTTTAGAAATTGATAAAAGTTAAACCCACCGGTCCATATTTACTGTAAAGGTGCTGGAAACTACCAAGCATAATAGTCTTATTCCTTCTGTCCTATGTGTTTTAAACCCATTTCAGACATAATTATTGTCAAATGGAGCACCGAAATCCTGATTGGTGGCAGATGTTTGGGAAATGAAAGTCTTTATCTCTATGGTGTTTAGAATGTCCCACCTTACAGTACTATATATAAATAAAAATGTACGGCAAAAAGATGCATTTATGGTGAACATCATTTGTGTTTTGATAGACCCTTTGGAACCAAAATACTTCCTCTTATGCTTTCACAAGAGCCGTTCATTTGATAATCATTACAGACCATTAAAATCCGTTGGCAGAAGAACCTTAATGGATTCAAATTATTAATTTAGCACATTTGTATGTTTTGTAATTGCAAATTTTTATGGTTGTTGACAACTATTTGGTGCTCAAAATATATTCCTACCTTGTTTAGTTAGCACTGTTATCAATTGTTATATGAATTAGGATGTTCTTATCTAATGATTAATATCATTGCCAATTAGGTAAGATACTAGTCCAATACTGCTATCTGGTATATGTAACCAAGCCAATAAGAAATGTATATATAAACATGTCAAATGTGGGATCATTGAATGTCTATTCGAACTTAAATTTCTCTTACATTCAGAATCATCCAATAACCAACAGTACTAACAACTGAGTAGGTGCTGATTGGTGGTGCGCCGCCCTTTGATTGACCAAAGTGTGCCTTGAGATACGTGTTGCATGAATCTCAAGGCACGCTAACATCATATTTGGATAATCTAAGGACGGAGAGCTCGAGCTCCTCTCTACAGCACCACCCAGTGCTGATACATTTTAGGTATAAAAGAATTGTCCTTTGTAACTAGATGCTCTCTCCTATAAAGCTGTTATGTTAAACAATTTACAGGTGGGCTGCCATTGCCTCTAAGCTACCAGGAAGAACAGACAATGAGATAAAGAATTTATGGAACACCCACTTGAAGAAGCGCCTTATATGCATGGGACTTGACCCACAGACCCATGAGCCAGTGGCGGCCTCTGGTTGCCTTGTAGACAAGAAGGCACAGGCATCATCTGTTTCCACCCGTCACATGGCTCAGTGGGAGAGTGCTAGGCTTGAAGCAGAGGCTAGGCTCTCAAAAGACTCATCCCTCTTCAATACTTCCTCTGGCAAACCTGATTCTGACTATTTCCTCCTCATTTGGAACTCTGAAGTTGGAGAAGCATTTCGAAATATTCACAAACCATATGACAAAACTACCGGCCAGAGCCCCATTTCTGCAGGATCATCGTCCTATAGATGTGGGACACTCTCTGCTATCACAGCAGAAATGGCCCTAAACCCAGAAGGATCCTCAACCACTTCAGCAAGCAATTTGAAGGAAGAAATGGAGTTTAGGGACTGCAAGTTATATGCTGAAGGTGCAATGGCTGGATCTGATTCATCAAGCTCTAATGACTTAGAAGATTCATCAGATACTGCATTGCAGCTCCTGTTAGATTTTCCTATAAACAATGACATGAGCTTCTTAGAAGGAAACTCTTTCATTGGCCCCTTTAGTAGTGCATTCCAGCAAGTATGATATTTGTATTTGGTAGCTTTTGGTTGATTATTTTGTAGTATCTGTCTTAGCCATTGAAGGAGTAAGAGAAGAAGATATGGTTATTGCTGAATATTAGGCTGGTTGTTCAGCATAAGTGACATCTCTAAATTTTTATTTCTAACCTTGCTGACATTATTATGGGTTTATACACCAAAAAAAAAAAAAAAACTAAGAACAAGTGACAAAAAATATGATTTCCAATTACAAGTTACTGCTATAGCTATTACATCAAGCCCAAAATTAAAAATTGTAAAGGTATGTTGCAGCGATTACAAAGTATTGCATAAGTTTCTTAACAAGTAACATCCCAATAGGGAATGGATAATTATTTAACCTTACTGTCTTTGTTTTTTTTTTGGGTTAAAACATATTTTATTTTTTAAAAAAAACTTCCCTTATTTATTTTTCTCTTTTTAGTGGTTGTTCTTCATTTCAACCAAGATTAATTAATGTTTTAATGATATAAATGTTCTCATATTTATTTTTGGTTTGAATTCTTTTTGATTTAATATTTCACTTATTTATTCTTCACTAATTTAATTTTTATATTAGCTCTTATTGGTCAAATGGTTGACATGGATAAATAAAATGTGGAGTTAACTTTGAGTAGGTTTATTAATTTTTAAATTTAAATTTTAAATTAAATTTTTTTTTTATAATTTGTATATTAAGAAACATGTTAAAAGAATTTTAAAAAATTTAAAAAAAATTGAAAGATTTTTTCTAATTTTTTTGTTGTCTTATTTTTTGAATTATTGTGTTATGAAATTTTAAAAAATTTTGCTTTTTTCAAATTTTTTTAATTTATTCTTAAAATAAAAAAAATAAAAAAAAACTTAGAATAACAATACTCAAAAGTAATAGGATAGAATTACGTATAAAATGCGCACATGTCCATTAATTAATGTGTTGCAGAAGTCATATCGGCAATTTGGCAAGGACCCATAATACAAATTGACAAAAGGATTATATTGATAAAAAGATAAAACACTAAATTAAGAAAAAATGATAATAAATATATATTAAAAAATGTTTGTGTGTATTTTAAAGGAATTATTTGTAAGTGTATGTTGGGTATGATTATTTTAGAACAGTACAGAATTCTTAAAAAAGGTCCATAATGCACCAACTTAAAGTAAGAAATGAAGAAATGAAGTATCCATTATGAATTTTATATCCTTTTTAAAAATTAAATTGGTCATTAAAGTAATGAAAGTATATTTGATCATAGTCAAATCAATAATAAAAGTATTTTTAAAATTTTATATTATATAATATTATATATTAATGATATAATATAAATAAATAATTTAATATAAAAATAACTAAATAATATATATTAATATATATAAAATATCATTAAATCACTTAAATATATATAAAATAAATTTAAAATGATAAAAAAATATATATATTATATTTATTTATATTAAAAATGATCAAAATAATATTGTTTTGAGTTCAAAAATTTTAAAAATGATATTAAAACAATGTCATTTCAGTACAAGAAAAAAAATTAAAAAAATAGAAAATAGTTGACCCTTCATTGATTTTTTGTCAATTTTGGTTGATTTTGACCGGTTCACCAATTTTTAAGAGTTAATCAAACTGGTTTACCGGTTTCCAAGTTGATCGGTGAGCCAATTCAAATTATTTTCTACACTTATGAGACACTATTATAAAATAGTGATGTTACTAAAAATAATTTATTATATTTTATGGATAAAAATGTTACTTTCGTCCATAAAGAAACACAGAAGGAGGGAATTTTTTGTTTTTTCCATTTATGCATAGAACACATGAACTGATCAAGGAAGTATGTAAATTTTTCATATAGGAGTGTAATACACTGAAATCAAATCTTTTGATATTTAAAATCAAGAGAGATATCACTACATCTATATCACTATGAACTTAAATGTTGTTTATTCTGCAGAATAATTTTCTTAGAAAAAACAACATTAAGAACAAATAAGTAGAATTAAAAAAATTACTATTAAAATTGATTGCTATGAGATGAGACCAAAAATTAAAGGCAACCAGGAAGTTTGAGGTGCTTCTTTGGAGGGATTCCAGTAGCATGGTAGTTTGGATAGGAGATAGTAAAAAACAAAATATATGTTTTAGGGGTTTTTTTTATGAGTAATGATAATTATATATTATTTTTATACATTTTTTATATTTATTATTATTTATCATATATTATCTATTATCTATTATTATTATTTTATAATATATTAATAATTCAAAATGAAATAT
>JASKGM010000014.1:4198374-4217518 GCA_034509205.1 Ceratonia siliqua
TTATTATTATTTATCATATATTATCTATTATCTATTATTATTATTTTATAATATATTAATAATTCAAAATGAAATATAAAAAAGTTGTAAAAAAATTGGTGTATTATTCTTTTTTCACCATGAGGAAGAAAAATGAATGATTTTTAACTAATTTTTTAACGTACGGATGGGGACGGAAAGAATAAATTTATTAAAGTTTATTAGTAATAATTTTAATATAAAAGAGGTCCGTAGGAAGTATAGTCTCCGTCCCAAATCCCCAATTTACCCCATTCTTGTTTAGAGGCGGAGAAATTTCTCAAGGATCAAAATTTAATTATGTTAGTGTATAACATGATTAATTATATTAGTTATATTTTAATTATCTATTCACCTTAGATGGCTAAGATAAGTGACAGAAAAAAAAATGAGACAATCAGATATGACTAACAAACTAGTCATGTTAGACACCAACATGACCAGATCTAAATTCAATTTTTCTTGTCTTGATCCTCATGTTGGGCAATCTTGGGATTTACTACTAACAATTATTTACTACTAACAATGGTCAACATGCCCGATCAAGTAACATAATCGAATTCGATTTCCAAAAACTACTATCCCTACTCCGAAGTGCTTCCTCCTCTATTATTTTATGTTCTCTCAATTTAACAAATCTTGAAGGTGATACTAATTATATATTATTAGACTATTTATTATTATTAAAAATTTTAATGTTTAGAAATTAAATCATTATAATTAATTATTTTAATAAAATATATTATAAATATTGTATTTTATTTTTGTTAAATTTAAACATTCAAAGAGAAGAGAAATCATCTTTAGTCTTTTCTTCCCTTTCCATCTCTTTCCTTTTTATTTTGTTCAGATTATGTTTTTTACCATTTCCTACAAATGATCAAACATACTTTTGAAGTATGAATCTAATTATAAAATTTGAATTTGCAAATGTGATTATTAAGATATATTCTGAAATAGGTGCATAAAAACAAACCACTTTGTAGTTTTGTGATAGAAAAGGATGAATGATTACCTCAGCTCTCTTCAGCTTGGCTCTGCTTTCCTGCTATTTTCCCAAGCATTAACAGCAGAGTGATAGTAATTTAAGCTTCAGCTATTAATTCACGGGCTCATAACATACAAATATTATTACTTTTTGTTAATTTAATTCGCTCTAATCAGAAAGAAAAATTATAATCCTACAGTAATACCAAGCATTCAATATTACTTCCATTTATAAAATGATATCTATACCACTTTTTTCACATCACCATTCAGATATGACAAGTTATTTTCTTTTCCTTACCCGTCAACCCCACCATTGATGAACTTGGAGATGCTGTGAACCACGACAATGGCTCCAAGATGGGACGGTGAAAGCACTATAGGTACAAAGCAGGCAATTAAGAATTATCGTTTAAAAAAAACGGTTGTCATATATATATTCTATCTAAAATTTGTATATTATCTTTTATATTTTATAGATGCATTATTTATATGAAAATACATACTATTTTATTCCCCTTATTATTTTTTTGGGTTTTGTTCTTGGTGCGAAGGCCTTTACACCCATGGTGCTTTCACTGGCTTGTGTTAGGAGCCGGCGTCATGGTTCATAGTATCTCCAAGTTCATCAATGGTGAGGTCAATATCTATTTTGAATTCGGTCATGTCGTTAAAAAAAAATGCGTGTGCAATGAATCGTGGTCGTTCGTATAAAAACAAACAACCACGATTTAAGAAAAACACGTAAAACCAATAAAAAAATCGTAGTTACTCGTACAAAAAACATACAATTATGATATGACAGGACCAGTCATGTTACAACTGACCAAATATGGATTCGACTAACATCATTGTAGGTATGGACAAAAACAAGTTGCCATGTCAGAATTTTGATGTGGAAGATTTTTTATAGATCTAAGTACTACTAGGATTAGAATTTTTCTCATGATTGGGGTATAACTCAATCCTTAATTTTAAAGATGAATCCAGTATTACTAAATTACAAGCTCATTGGTACAAATATTAATATTAACTTTGAAAGAACTTTTGAAATTATTAAAACCATCACTTTTTCCACTTACATTAACAATTCATCTGGGGTGGCTTTCAAATGAAATTGATCTAAACAAATAGCCTTATATTAAACATAACAAAAGAAAACTGAAGAAATCTATTAATGGGAAATACATTATCCATGAATTGCTTAACCTCTTGTTTCTCGAAAGATGGTGTTCCTATAAACTTGATACTACATAAATTGTCTGTATTATTTTAATACCTAAAAGCATAATTTTATTCAACTCCAGACAATTTTTTTTACCCTTGAAAAGATGGATTATTTGCAGCAAATATAAAGTTAATAGCCATTATATGCAGCTCAACCACTAAAGCAGAGATATGTACTTAGGCCTGCAATCCCAATGGGCTGGGCCGTGCCCATCTTTAACAACAACATGCATTGTTTAGGTCTAAGCAAAATTTGTGTGATATTTCTTTTTAATAAGAAGAATGATATTTTAACACTTTTTTTTTCACATTCTTCTTATATTTTATTTTTTATTATGAATATAATATAAAAAAATAAAAGATATAATTGATAAATGATAATAAAATAATAAATATGAGAGGAGGTATAAAAAAAATATAAAAAAGAAAAGTGTGAAAGTAACATTACTCTTTTAATAATGACTTCAACCTTAACTTAATTTTAAATTTAGTAAATTCAAACTCGATCTTATTTATTTAAGATTTTTCTAACCTAAACTGTCCCAAAATGTAAGTCAAGTCTGATTTTATAAATGGGCTCAAAATTTTATTTGAATTCAAATTTTGTTTTTTCATTATTATATGAGATATGAGAAATGAGGACATGAGTATGTGGTAAGAATTAAACTCTTCACATTAAGTATTATTCAAGACTAAGAGGTGCAATTAGACTGGAAAAGGTTGCTCTTTCCTCATATGCTCTTCCAGTTGTTGATGTTATTCAATATTTCAAAGGTTGAGCCTCACTTGAGCTGGCCCAATTTATAAATCAAGTATGGTTTTATAAATGGACTCAAAATTTTATTCAAATATAATCTTTTTTGTTTTGTTACATTAGACTATGAAGAAAAGAATATAATAGGAATTGAAGTCTTGTATTAAATATTCTAGAATTTAAGAATAGAAAAAAGGCAACTAGACCCAAAGGTTAGTGTCTCTTTCATCACCTAGGTTTTGGATATAATGAAAAACTGTAAAGATTGTGATTCATCTGACGGTGATGATGTGAGGGTTTTAATGTGGAAAGGTGAGCTTTCATGGATTGCGAAATTTCTTGGTTTTGCTAACAGGTAATACGGGTAGTCGTTGCGCCAACGGCATCCCATTGCTTGTGGAAGGTAAGGTGTTGTTCCGCTAGACGACAGCGTTTCACGCTGGTGAATGGTAGGTTCAGTGCATAGATAGTGGGACCCAATCTTAATTTTTTTAAATAAATTAAAGGAAAATTTATTTTTTAATGTTTATTAGGTACTAAATTTTCAAATGATGTGTAATTGAACGCTAAATTTTTTTATAAAAAAATTTATTTAATTTAAAAAATATTATATTCTCAAAAATTATTTAATTATAAAAACTAAAAAGAGTCTAATCATGGAGTTGAGAGTGGGCAAGATGTTGAAGAAAGTTAGCTCATTTTAATACAACTAATAATTATTTAAATCCTTTAATGATGTACATTAGTGAAAATGTGTGCAAGTTAATTCAAACTTCATATGATCACATCTGAATTTTTAACCAATTTAATTGCAAAAAATTAACAAAGTTAAAATTTAAACTTATGATATTACTTTCATCATAGATTACATGACCTTATTTATGACACAATAGTTAAAATTGATATGTAACATCTGTTAACATTTTGCCCAAAGCTATATTTTCTAAAATTGATATTCCAAGTTATGGACTAATTCACCCAAAAAAAACACACAGACAAACAAAGTTACCAACTTGGCAGCCATGTAAACGTCTAAATTTGGGTTTTGCTAGTTTAGGTAATTCGGAGGGTGTGGGTTTGGATAAAGGGTCAATTTTTCTCTTGTATTAAAAGAAATTTTGAATTTTGTTATTTTTATATAAAAAATAACTTATAAAACTCACCAACTGTTTGGTTTCCCTTAAATATTCTCGAGAATATTTTATGACATTTCTAAGAATGTTACATTTTTGTATTTGGTTTAGTTACAATATGCCTGGGAATCTTAAATAATTTTCCAAAAATAACCCTAGTCCTTTTTAATAAAAATATTAAAATTTCCTAATGACCTAACTTTTTTTTTTTCAAAAAATTAGATAATTAGAATTTATGGTTGAGAGTTAGGGTTTAGAATTTTAGGGTTTATAGTTGACATTTTATGGTTAACGATTTAGGATTTTAGGGTTAGGATTTATAGTTTATGGTTTATGTGTTGGGGTTTAGGGTTTAGGAGTTAGGGTCTTAGAGTTTTAAGGTTTAGGATTCTAGGGTTTAAGGTTTATAGTTTTAGGGGTTTTGGATTTAGGGTTTAAGGTTTTAGGATTTAGAAGTTTAGGGTTTTAGGGTTCACTATTTATAGTTTATGATTTATGATTAAAGGTTTTGGGGTTTTGGGTTTAGGATTTAGAATTTTACGATTTATAGTTATAGGGGGCGTTTAGTAACAGAAATATTTTATCCTTGAAAAGTTAACATGTTTTATTCCAAGAATGAGATTCCAAGAAAGTTGAAAAAATGTGTTTGGTTACCACTCAATTTTCTTAAGAATAATATGCTACATTCATATTCCTATGTTTGTTTCATGTAATATATATCCAAGAATATAAGCGAATTTTACAGAAATACTATTTGATTGAACTAAAAGAAATCAAGTAAAATAACATATGTACTAAGATAATTTTAGCATTATAAATAATTATATAATTATAAATATTTTATAATAATAATTTTATTTTTTCATATTAATTAATTTTAATAAGATATTTATTAAATAGAAAAGGCATATGTTATGAATTATATTTATCAAAGGGGTATTTGGGTAATAATTAATTATATTTATTAATAATTTTATATTTTCATATTAATTAATCTTAATAAATATATATTTATTAAAAAGCATTAAATATAAAAGCATTATAAATTATATTTATTAAAGGGATATTTGAGAAATAATCAATTCTTAATTTTCCATTCTCTCCCATAATCTTTTTAATCCATGTGTTTTGGAGGGAATGTTTATTTTACAAAATTTGAATAAAGTGCATTATTGGGAAAGATACATTCCAGGAATAAATTTTTCAAATCTTCTACCAAACGAATGAAATTTTTTTTCCCAACTCCACTTTCCCAAGAATGTCGTCCCCATTTAGATTTAGGGGTTTTAGGGTTTAAGGTTTCCATAATCAAGAAGGGTGAATAGTTCAGTCTTTCTACATAGATAAATTATTTTCATTAAACAAACAATTAATGGCCAGTCAATTTTAAGCATTAAAAATGAATTCATTAAATTGCAGAAAATATTATCAAAACACATAAATTCAACTCATGTTAGAAACTCAATGACTACACTTAATCCTTAGAACAAGAAATTAGCTACTCATGGTTAACTAACCAATCAATAAAAAATGAAAGAATTCTTCAATAGCATAATGGATGAGCTTCTCCTCCTCATAGCTTTTATCTCCACCACAGCCAGTCACGGATTCCCCTCATTTCTCTTTGGTTCCAGTTACTGTTTTATATCCAAGATTTCAGCAAAAGATCCCTCATTTTTGATGTGGTTTATGTTATTTATGCAAAGTTGCGCATCGGCGACGTGGCTCTGAGCCCTAAAAATTAAATTGTCTTGAAATTTCACTGTGTGTGCCGTGCCTTCAACATTTCAGTGCTGTGGCTCCACTAGGGGTTAATATGTGCCGTTGGCACCACGATACCCAACTCGCAGGCTTTTGGCATGCTGCATTCCTGCTCCTGTGCTGTAGCACTACGATCTCTAGATTTTCTTGTACTGGGGTGGCTTAAAACACATTAGTACTACTGCATTTTGCTCTCTTATTGTTGCTATGTGTTTTACTCAAACATTCCAACCTCTATTTTCTTGCCCAATTAGGAAAAATTAGAATTAGAAAAGGTTAAAAGGGAAAATAAAAGATATTACAACTAAGCACTTAAAATCCTAAATAAAAACATTAAGAACATGTAAAACACCCTAAAATAATACAATTAAGCCCAAGTAATTATATGGAATAAATTCTCACATTATATACACGCTAAAACGATGCGTAGCTGAGTCATTTCAGAAGACTCTCATGCACAGCTACTATAGGGGGACAAATCATCAAAACACAATAGTGGGCACTCCTACTTTTGAAACGCAGCGTCTAAATGGAGAAACACTCCCATCTACACGACGTCGCTGCATTTGCTGGAGAACACTTTACCACCTCGTATGGAGCTTTGGAAAAAAAAAATGCTTGTTAAAATAGAAGGGAGCAACAACAGAGAAGGGCATTCCATCTGCGGCAATATTGATGAGCTACAGTGAAAAAGAGCAGTTGGAACACTAGGAAATAGAGAGAGGAGCTGAGAGGAAATGATGATATATTGTATACATAAACTGTTTGGACATGAGAGGTTGGGATGCTACAAATTAGCTAAGAGATCTTGTGTGTGAGTGATTTTAGTGTGGAAATAGTTAAGAGGAAGTAAGAAAAAGAGGAAAAGGAGCCGAGGGTTCTAATATATATGCAAAAGATGTTGTAGAGATTTATAATTAAGAGAAAACACTCATGAAATAAAACGATATTCATGAGGTGCTATAGTTTTATATCATTCGCAATATTCACGATATATTAAGTAGTAAACCCTAACGACTGGAACATGAAAGCTGAGAGAGGTGAGAAATAAAGGGATAACACACAAATAACCGAAAGCTCCTGCGTGGGCACTGGTTTGCAGTTGAGAAACGAAGGAGATCTTCTTCGTCGGTTGAAAACAATGAACTGAGGAAAGGAGCTTCAAGGAATCATACAGATGTCATTGCTGAAATTCATCCAAGAAGTTTTCCTTTCCTTTTCTCTTTATTTTATTTGATGGAGATGAATTTGAATATGTTGTTTAATTTATTGAATATGTGTGACTACTTTTCTCTTTGATTAATGGTGATTTCAAAATCATAGACATGAATTTTGGGTAATTTTAAGTATTAATCTTTCATCTTTCAATTGGAATTGTTAATATTCTTCAATTATATCATTAATAGATTGTTATTTTGTTTGTTTGAGAGTGCAATTAAATGGGCATGATAGTAATCTAATTGCTAAGTTAGGGTTTTGATCCGTAATTGTTAAGATTTTCTATCAATAAGTAGAAATTGTAGTAAATGATTATGGGATATTTTTAAAAGATTGCATGAAGTCACTCAAGATAAATGAACTGAGTTTATGTGTTTGTTTCTTGAATCAACCTATCTTTCTTGATTGATGCTTTCATTAAATTAGATTTAGAGAGCTTATTTTATGTCATTTAATGGAAAATGATTAAGTGATGAGATTGTTTTGTTTAACGATATAGTAAGGAAATATAGAGATAGTCGAGTTTATAATTATTTTAGAATTGTTAGTTTCAAAAGAAAGTGAAAGATAAATTTTAATTATTGTGTATATTCATGTCTAGAGGTGGAGAATAATTTCTTAACCATGTTTATTATCCTATTTCAAAGTTTCGATTTTTGATTTTGCAATTTATAGTTTTTATTTTATTTCACTTAGTTTGCAATTTAATTTAATTCCAAACTCCCTCATAATTTGTTGTTAGTCTTAGTTATTGTGTTAATTAATTTAATGTGTTTGAATCAATAGCATATTAATTAAGAACAATCATCTACAAGAATAACCCTACTTTACTCAATAACAACGACATCTTTTGCAATGATTTATTTTGATACTCCTTTTGGATGATATCATATACTCACTAGATCATGAACTTCTTATTTAATTTTAATAAAATCAACTAACTCCAATTTTAAAATTTTGCATTTAAAGTAAATATAAATATTTTAAACAACTAAATACCCTCAAATTTGCTAAAAAATCTAAAGTGTGGAGAATATGAACTATATAACCCATGCAAAATTAAAAGGGACATTAAAAAAAGGAATAAATTATAGACATTAACCATGGAAATTCTGATTGCATGACCAAAAATACAAAAGATGTATGATCAATCTAACACATTTTGTATGACTAAATGATTTAAAGCACCACCCAATTCTAATACCCTAATAGTATTGTTACCAAATATAATATGGTAGAGGTGTCAATTAGGATGGGGCCTGACGAGCCAACCTAGCTGGTTGAGAGTCAAAAAACTAGGTTCTAAAAAATTAAGGTCATTTTTGACCTAGCTCATTTAAAGCCTGGCCTTACAAGGCTCAACCCTTGATGGGTCAGGTTAAGCCTTATAGGGTTTTTTTTTTTTTTTTTTTTTTTTTTTTTTTTTTTTTTTTTTTTTTTACAAAACCTCTTTATTTATAAGTTTCACTTCTAACTTATTTCATGTAAGTATAAAAAATTGAGTGTTTGTTGAAGGACATAGATGAAAGTTTTTTTATTTTTTAATATTTATATATTTTAATTTATGTTCTCTTTTTAATAGCGGATAATATGTTATATAACTAATTTATTAATTGAATTTTTTTTGTCATTGTGCTTGAAATGATATAGGACTAATAGGAGTATGTATTATTTAAGAGTCAATATATGAAAAATAATGAAAAATCTCAATTATATTTTTATTTGGATGAGCCAAAACTTGAACTTTATTTTTTTAAAGATTTAGATGTTTTGAATATTGGAAGGACCATAGACATCGATTTTCAGAATTATCAAAAATGACATGTGATCTACTAAGTATTCCAATCACTATCGTAGCTAGTTAATCGGCTTTTAGCATTAGTGCACATGTATCCGTAATTAGTTGCATGATTTTGTTCATAATTATAAGCTTATTAACTTTAAACTTGTTCAATTTTTTATTTTATTTTCATTATTGTTACTAACTTTTTTCATTATTTGTGTTTTGTAGATGAAGAATAAGATGACAACTTAACAATTGTACCAAATTTATCTAAGTAAGATTCAAATATAATTATCGATGATGATTGATTAATCATTTTAATTTTAATTTTATATAATTATAATATATATTTTTTAATTTTTAATGTCCTTATCTATTAAGGTCATTTTAACCTTGTAACCCTATACTATTAGGGTCATGTTGAAGAATTTTTTAAACCCTTTTAATAAAAGGGTTTTTTAAGCTCGGATTGTTTATGCTCGGACTGATTGACCATAATTGACATCCCTACAATATGATAAGACTTTATGCAATGTTTTAAAAATCGAACCGGTTATTGAACCGATAAAGACAGAGAGTCACGGGTCAGTAGTTTAACTGGGGTCGAACCAGATTTTAATTAAATAATATATTTTTAATTTTTTAATATATATATATATATATTATATAATAGTTATTAATTAATTAAAATAAAATATCATTAAATAATTTTATTATAAATTTACAACTAAAATAATTAAATAAGTCTACAATTTTTATTATACAATAAATTACTAATTAATTTTTAATATTTAATTAACTTATTATAATATTTTTAAATTTTAATTACAAAATTATAATAAAAAATAAAAAATTATAATAAATACACTTTACCCCTTACTTTGCACCCCTCCCAAGTATTTCTCTCTTCCTCTTCCCAAGGCCACTTCCTCCCGCTCACGGCTCACCCATCACTTCCCTTTCCCTTTCCCTTTCCCAAGACAGCAGCGTCTTCTCTTCCCTTTCCCATAACTTATTATATGATTTATATGGGGGACACATTAGTTGTCTTCGAGTTCTTGCATTAAGATTTACACTAATTATGATTTATATTAGTTGTCTTGGAGTTCTTGGATTATCAGATGTAATTGCCTTTGTCGTATTAATGGTGGCTTTTTGCTTCTTCCTAATCTTAGAATTGACTTGTAGCGGCTCGCGTCGCGCCCATCCCTTTCCTTTCTTTTCCCCCAACTTTATTCACTTCGCAATAAAGAGACTTTCTAATAACATTATAAGTGATAAAAGAATTGCATATTGACACATATATGAAGTTCTTACTCCTTTAGACTTTTTTGTATTTTTCAACCATTTTTAAAATTATTTTATCACTTGTAATATTTATAATAGCAAAAATATTACCCAACCTTGATAAAATTAGTATAGTTTAAAATTTTAAAATTATAGGAAGCATTTGAGATAAAATATTTGGTAAATGTTTGACATAATTTTTTTTAATTTAAAAAAATAATATTTTAAAACAATACTATGTAAGATATTTTTTTGAGTGACTCGGATTATTTTAGAATGCCTAAATTAAAAAATAAAATAGTTCATAAAATATCCATTACATCTAGAAACACTTAACTATAATTTACTCTATCAACACAATGAAACTTTGACATAAAGAATTAATATCTTGGAAGAGGTGTGACAATTAGTGGTATTAAGATTCGTTAGTTTCCTTGCCAACGCAATTTTATACTTTTTACTAAACCATCTATCTGAGTTATAAGGAATTACTTTCAACTTTCTATAATAATTTAATTTGTACAATCTAATTTTTAAGAAATTTTTTGCTTACCTAGTATCAAATTTTATATTCCAAAAAAATTCAATAAAAAAAGAAGAAAAATTTGAGAACTTCATTTTGCACTAGACCAAAAATTGAAAGTTAGATATATAATATATTTATATTTAATATGTTATTAATGATGTTTATATCTAAAATAATATTAGATATCCATTTACAAATCAAATCCTATATTATAGTATCCTTTAATCTGTGGAAGAGGTACATTAGTTAAATCGTGGGTTTGGATAAAGGGTCAATCTTTCTATTGTATTAAAAGAAAATTTCAATTTTTTTTATTTTTATATAAATTAACTTATAAAACTCATAAAATGTTTATTTAATATAACACTTTTTTTCATGCATCTCTTCTCTCTCTTATGTAAGATAAATAATTCACACCGTAGATATATTTTAATGAAAATTTAAATAATTAAAAAAAATTTTATGTCAAAAGAATTTAAAGAAATCATTTTTTCAGACGAAAATATAGGAAAAATTATTATTTAAACATTAAATTTTTAAATAATGTCATGTATTATTTATTTATTTTTTTTATCTTTTATAAAAATAGTTATTTAATTATAAAAAATAACTATTATATTATAAAAAGAATTATTTAAATTTAAATATTATTATTATGTTATAGTCATAACATAATAATTATTTTTATAAATAACAAAAAAGGATTTATATAATATATTATATTATTTGAGATTTTGGTACTTATAAAACACGAAAATAAATTTGGTTATTTTTAGTTCAACGTAATTATTCATTAATTTTTAAATTATCATAATTAACAACATATAAAATGTATATATTTTAATAAATAAATTGTAATTACTTAACAAATAATTATAATTGAAAAAAACCGGTCCAGACCCATGAAACACCGGTAAGATTTTGGTGGACAACGAAATAATTTTTCAATTTTTTTTTTACTTAAAAAAAGAGCGAGAGAAAAAAATAAAAAACTAGTTTCGGCCTTGGAGGCTCCAAAGTCCAACCCGAAAATGATGTCAAGTTCAAGGCTCTAGGTCGGTCCAGCACAGACCCTCTTGGCACTGGAAATGGATCGGATCCGGATCCAGCCTTTTCATAGCACAGTCTACTCCTGCTCGCCCACTTCCTCATGGCATCGCCGGTTTCATCTTCAGAGGGAACGGGTTGGGGGCTGAGGGTATCGGAAAAGGTTTTTGCTTTGTATAACTCTCTTCCCAAGAAAGGAAAACCTCAAGGGCGCGAAGTCACTGTCTTGGCTGCTTTCCTTCTATCTTCTCCTTCCAATGGTTCTTCTTTGGCTCTTTCGTTTTCTCTGTCAATTTCCTTTTTCTCTCTTGTTTTTTGGTTCTGTTTGGCATATAAAAGCCAGGAAATTGAATTTCAGTACTACATTTCTTTTATTTTCTAAATCCCCAGATAAATTGAGTAAAAAAAAAATCATCTTTAGCAGAGGAATTCATTGATTCATTTTTGGGTTTTAGATTTGGAAGCTGTTGCTCTGGGAACGGGAACAAAATGTATTGGACGCTCGCTCTTGCGCCCTTATGGAGATGTCGTCAATGATTCCCATGCTGAAATTATAGCACGGAGAGCTTTAATTAGGTTCTCCCGTTTTTTTTAATTGCATATTCTGAATTCATTCTGTTTACTTATTAAGGTGTGATTTTCGTGCATTGTGTATCATTTTAACTGCAAAACATTCATATAAACAGTTTGGCACTATTTAATTTGAACGAGTCGTGTTGAATTTCAATGAGTTTGTATGTTGGTATTGCAGATATGTATTGCATTTCTTAATCTACATTTTTACTGCGATTTTTGGAAATTTTATTATTTAAAGGATTTCTAAAAGAAAATCAAGCGAAGTCTGGTTTATACTATGTATTTCCATGTAAAGAGATACTATTTCATTCTTTTCTATTCACACCAGGTTCTTCTATACACAGATTCAACATCTTACTGAAACTTGTAATAAGCATATACCCAGCAATGGAAGTAAACGGTTCAAAGTTGAGGATGATAGCTTACAATTTGAGTTGGACCCAGATTGTCCTGATACAAGGAAATATACCTTGAAAAGGGGTTGGAAACTACATATGTACATATCACAACTGCCATGTAATTTTAAGGATTTTAATAATCAAAATCCAACATTTAGTTGTTATTATGTGGGTTTGGTTCAGGCTAAATGTCTTCTTTGTTGCCTTTTGTAGGTGGCGATGCTTCGCCGAATTCACTGTTCTCTCCTTTGGAAGGTGTGGTGTTAGGAGAAAGTAATTCACCATCACCTTTGGGTAAGCTAAAAAAAACCATTGGTAAACTTTTATAGCATCTAATAATACGATTTGATGCACAGCTTAGATGTCCTTCTCATATTGCTTTCACTTTTATATTTCCACTGTAAATAACTGTCATGCTTTCTTATATGTAATATCACAGTTACTTAAATCACTTCTCTTGTTACGTTATTCCTAGATGTTTCTTTTGGGATCATCATGTTCATTCTGGATGATTTGCTTGACTGCTTGTTTGTGATTTAGTTGTTTGCAGTTTGCCATTCAACTTAAGATTAAGACATCTCTAAAGTGCTATTGCCAAAGTAAATCTTCACTTTGTTTCTTTTGATAGAACAACTTAAAAGTAGTGTGTTGATTTTGGTGTAGATCACTACAGAATTTGCATGGACTTCTGCCAATTGAGGAAGCTGTCTTATTATTTATTTTCTTTTGTAACAAGCGTAAAATGATCCATTTCTAATGGCTTTTGCTATGCTACTCGTGGAGTATTGCTTTTTTTTTTTTTTTTTACTTTTTCTTTGTTTTATTTATTTATTTTTGAATACTTGTGTTATGGAATTTATTTATTTTATTTTAGATTCTTTTAAATTGTTTCTAAAAATAAAAATTATAAGAAAAAAAAAAGAAAAAAGAAAAAACTACACATGTAGTATTGCTAGAGTAGCAAAGCACCCACCATTTCTAATATGGCAAAGGCCAAGAGCAAAAGGTGTTCTCATCTTAGATGGGTGAGAAAGCATTCTAATAAGAAACAACTTGGTTGATAGTAAATACTTTCACACAACTTTCTTTCCTTTCAATCTTCAGATGGTTGCCCTTTGATGATTTTTCTTATCAGATTTGGTGATTACTTTGTTCACCTTATAGTATTTTTGGTTTTAGATGTATATTTGATGGAAATTTTTTCACAAGATGATTGGCATTTGGCAGTCATTTTTTTTAAGTCTGAGGGGGAATAATTTTGCCTTCATCTCTGGATAATGGTTCAAAACAAACAGGGATGGTTCAGAGGAAGCCAGGTCGCGGTGATACAACTCTGTCAGTTAGTTGCTCCGACAAGATAGCTCGTTGGAATGCTGTTGGTGTTCAAGGTTAGACATACTTAAACTGGGACTGTTTTTACTTTGTTCCTGGAAGTTAGATGTAATACAAGATTAGAAAAGTCCTGTTATAATTTTACAATTTTAATGCATTTTGTAAAATAATGTGGACACTGAGGCATGAAACAATTTGTCACATGACAGACATGATTTAGAGCTTTGTGCTGGTCTGATAATGTGATGCAGGAGCATCTCACACTGCCTGTCTTCTGTCTACTTTAGTTTTTATTTCTTTGAAGCTCTCATTTCAGTGTGTTTGCCTTAAGCTTATTCCTGTTTAACTGTACATGTGACCTGCACATGTTTCTTAGTAGCTTAGGACCAGGAACTCTTCCTATGTTTGTATTTTATCTTTGTTTTAGTCTTTCACGTGGTTAGCACGTTTGGGTCTCCCTCCCTTATATAAGTTCTGTCGTGTTCCCACTGTATGGTAGTTTTTTGATATATGTCTTATGAAAAAGAGAGGTTTTCTCTTCTGGAAGAACCCTAGTGTTCTCTTTTATCTCTATCTTCGTCCCATTTCCGAGTTGTTATAGTCTTAGCTTCCCTTTCCCTTCCCCATACTGCATCATAATGTTATCTATATGTACCAGTGGATGTTTAGATGAATTCTGGTGATTCTGCATGGAACATTGTGATAGTAACCACTTTCAGTGTATGAGTCAAGTTGAGTGACGTTGTTTCTCTTATTTCAGGAGCATTGCTTTCCTATATTCTTCAACCGGTTTATCTTTCATCATTTACTGTTGGATTGCCCCTTAACAGTTCTGAGAATTTTCATTTAGAGGATAACTTAAAAAGCGCTTTGTATGATCGTATTGTACCCTTGTCAAATGAGCTCAGAAGTCCATTTCTGGTGAACCAGGTTGGTAGAATATTCAGTATTCAGTATCTTAGTGAAATAGAAAAGTGAGGAGGATCATGAATATTTATATATTTCTTCATTTTACAGCCGCTATTTCAGGCAGCCCCAGTACCACCAAAGGACTTTCAACATTGTGAGAGTGCTGCTGACACTTTAACATGCGGGTACTTGCATGAACTATTGGCAAACGCGGAGTGCTCATGTAATTTTATGGTTTGATGTTGCAGTCTAACTGAATGCTTAAATTTGCAGATATTCAATATGCTGGAATAAATCTGGCTTGCATGAAGTCATCCTTGGAACCACTGGAAGAAAACAAGGCACCTCTGCCAAAGGGGCACTCTACCCATCGACAGAGTCGTCTTTATGCAAGTAAGCTGACAAGTACCACCCTAAAATTTATACCTGTCAACCCCTAATTATGGTTATGTCTTTATCTCAGAAAGAGGCTGCTGGAGGTTTTCTTGTCACTGAAGCATGAGTGCTCGAATTCTTTGGTCAATGGGGTTACATATCGTCAACTTAAGGTATTGTTTAGTACTTCTGATATATGATCTCATTCTATATAGTGGGAAGAGTGACCATGATTTATCATCTGCTAATTTGTTTGACATGGTTATTCCTTTGCAGGATAGGGCCGAAGAATACCAATTAGCTTCCAAAATTTTTAAAGGGAAACCACCTTTTAACAATTGGTTCTTGAAACATTTAGATTGTGAGGCATTCCCCATTTCAAATAGCACAGTTAATTAGCAGTTGAAAGCCTATTTTTGTTGTATCTGTGAACTGTTGAATAAGAAGTTAGAACCCAGTTTTCAAAATTTTGTGAACGCTATTGCTTACTTTTTTTTTGGGTTAGAAAACACTGCATTCATTGACAATGCTGGCATAAAAGGATATGAATCTGGTCTCTTACTTTCCAGTCAAATTTTTGGCACATCGTGGCCGTCCGCATAGACAGTTATGATGCTTTTGGCACAAAAAAGAGTTATGTACAAAAAAAAAGAATGTTCCATTATGATTGTGTATGTGTGCGCAGACGATTATGATGGGCATATGAGCAATGACTGGATTTCACTTCTGGCTTGAGATAATAAAAGTTATTTAGGCACTAAACAAACAAAATATAAGCCTGCACTTATGAGAAAAGATCGGATACTAGTTATCTAATAATAATTAGTGGGTAACACCTTTTAGACATAAATTTTGAACATAAGAAGATCTAAAATTTTTTTTACCAAAAAAAACACTAAAAAATAGATATTGTTAAAAAGATTGGATGAGAGGTAATATACCTTCCAATATTTTGAAGAGCTAAGAAAGCTTAGACTCTCAATAGTCCTCAACTAAAAATAAACTTTCATTGGAGAAATTTGGAATTCTTGAAGCACATTTTTCAATCACCAAATCTCTTTATCTGAAGAGGGGATATCTTTCTTCGATGAAAGGAGAAAATTTCCTCAAATAGGAAGGGGAAAAAGAAGAAAAGAAAAATAGAAGCATGGAGGAGGATCAAATTTTTAATAAGCTTGGTCTGTATGTTTTTTTTTTATATAAATCAAGTTAATTATAAATGTATATATAATTATGTCAGATGTGAGATTCATTGAGAATGACATAATCACTACTGACATATTTATATGTATACTTATAATTAGTTAATTTATAGATATTTTAATCACATTTGACATACTTATATGTATATTTATAGGGTGTTGCTCCCCTACCGTCCACACCGTGAGTGGTATGGGAGTTTTTATAATTTTTTTGATTTTTTTTTAAAATTTTTTTACTTTTCAAAATCAATTAATTAATTTTTATATCATAAATTTTTTTAGATATTTTTATATTTTTTATAGACTTTTTTCAGTTACAAATAAAAAGTAAAAAAAATTATGGATGAATAGTAAAAAGAATGTAAAAAAATTTAAAAAAAAATTAAAAACATCTTAAAAAATTTTAGAAAAAATACATAAGATAAAAAATATTTAATTAATTAAAAAAATTTAAAAAAAACATAAAAAATGTTAAAAAAAAAAAGAGAAGACGGTAACTTAGTCCCCTATATTTATAATTGGTCAATTTACACATTTTTCATGAATGAACTCTATTTAAAACTTTTTTCTGGTGAAGATTAGAATTTGAATGAAATTGTTCGAGTGAGATAGATTGAAGTTTGGGGAAAGTAGTTTAGCTATATATAATATAATTAGACGTCTCATTGATCTCCAATAGCAATAGGCACATAGATTAAGGTATTAATACTCAAACTTTAACGTTGAGAAAGTCAATTGGTAGTTTCCTATTACTAATAATCACCCTGGTCCCTGCTCCATACAAATTACAATAACCTTCCCCCCCACGGCAACGCTTTAATGTTTGTGAGCCTAATCTTATAGGCTGCCAATTCTCTGACAAATTATCCACTTTACCCAATTCTTGCCGCAATTTCATTCTGACTCTTCACTAATTGAGACCAAATTCTTCACTCTTCTCAATATTTTTATACTCAAAATTTATATTCATATTCTATTTTTATAACATTTGACACATTTTTTTTATTTTAGAAATGAATTTTTATTTTTGTATGAATAAGTGAATATATCAATTTATCTTTCAATTTTTTTATTATATTAATTTTAAGAGTAAATTAATATATTCACATATTTATAAGATAATTGAATGTCATTTAAAAAAAATATTGAGTATTATATTATTAAATTTTAAATTTTATATAAAATAAAATTTAAATTGGATTATCAAGTTTAGTGAGAAATTGATTTGTAAATGAGAGAATTGAAAAATAAAAATAAATGTAGACATAATATACCCATTCATATGTAATTTAGAAGAGTTGGAAGAGAAAAAGAAATAAACCAAATGAATGAAACTTACACCAATATAAGTAGGGCTTCCTGTATTGTGTAGGGCTTATAGATTTTTTTAATTTAAATTTACCATATAAATTACTAAAAAAACTTGTGAGTATTGAGGGATATAAAATTCTTCGAAGGATGAACAGAATCAATCTGGTCATATTGTCAAAATCATGACTATTCTTGTGTGATTAGATAGTCACGATTTAATTTCTATCGTCATATTGCAATGATCTAGATTGCCATATAAGAGGTGTCCAGTAAGCAAATTGGATCCCGTCATGTTACTGACTGTCATGTTGAAATGATCGTGGTTGTTCATGAGTGATCGAACGATCACGATTCTTTAAAAAACATGTTTTTAAAAAAACTATAAAAATATGTATAAAATCGTGATTATTTATGTGTAAAGGAACAATTATAATTTAACTTCTCCTGTCATGTTACAAGGTAATATAATGGGACCTGGATTTCCCCATTAAAGTAGGATAATAGAACTAGAAATCTTAATATCTTATGCTCAAGTATTTAATTAAGTTTTTTTTTATAAAAACAACTTTTAGTCTTCCAAATTAATACCATTGTCAATTTAATATTTCACAAATTTTCGTATTACTAGATTTTTTTTAATTTTTAAAGATGACCACTATTATTTTAATACTCAAAATGATGAACAAAACTATATTCTGGAATATTTAAATAATAAAAAATTTGTCAAATATCAATCCTACCGGCGTCTCTATTATTCTTCGATGCCCTCGCAATTTCGCATTACGGGTCAATGGCACCAATGGAAAAATACGGTGCCTTACTTTGTTGGAATACAATAGTTTAATGGACATTAAATAATAATTTTACCTTTTAATAATAATAAAAAGTTTCAAAAATAAAAGTATATTATTTATTATTTATTATTTTTTGTGTTCATTTTTTATTTTGAAAGACTGTAATTATTAAAAAAATAAACTGATATATATTTCAATAAAAGTTCTGTTTATATATTTATTTATAATTGATTCAGGCTTAAATACAATTTTTTACCTATTGGCCGATCCACTTTTTCTCCTAAAAAAGTAAATTATTTAAAAAAAATGCTTCAGGAGAAAAAGCAGATTATTTTAACAAAAGTAATTTTGAGGTGTTTGGATCAAATTTTTTTAAAGTGTTTTTGTTAAAAAAAATTAATTATTTTAAAAATCAAGATTTGTAATTTAAAAAAAAAAACAAGTTCAATAGAAAAGATAAAATTTTTTTTAAACATATATATCTCTAAAATATTTTACAAATTTTT
>JASKGM010000014.1:4217618-4256442 GCA_034509205.1 Ceratonia siliqua
AAACTTGGTCCAGATCACAAGTAATTTGACCAATCACAATGAGCACTTTCCAAAGGTAATTGCTTATCTCCCTATCATGGAGACTTCTCTCACTTTCTTTTATATCCACTTCATCAATGCAGTCTAGAAGAAATTTAGGTAGATTTAATATATTAAAAATAAATAAATTATGAATCAATATATAAATAAATAAAAGATAGATTTCATTTATAAAAATATATTATATATGTCAATATATATATTTATATATCTGATTATAATTAACTTAATTTGTTCATTTTTAATAAAGAGTGAATGAATAATTTAATCCTTTTAAAATATAAATCTTTTTAATTTAATCACTTAAATATATAAGTCTTCTTATTTTGATCAATTTATTAAATATAATAGACGAAAAAGCTAACGTGACACTAATAGTATCTGATGTGGCGTCCTCTTTTGACATATATTGTTTCGTCACGTCGTCATGTCAAACATTGTTAGTGCTACATCAGTATTTTTGTTTATTGTATTTAATGAATAGATCAAAATAAGATAACTTACCTATTTAAAAAATTAAATTGAGATATTTCAACTTTAAATAATCAAATTAAGAGTATCTAAATCATTAATTTACGAGAGATTTTCCCCAATATAGCTTATTGGCAATAAAAGACCACTACTTGGGGGTATGATGGTAATCTAACTGAAGAAACAAGTCCTCGACCCATTCTCAACTTATGTGAAGGTCAAAACTCGAGTATTTTCTTAGCAATTGATTAAGGAGCAAACTACGGCCATAGAACATGGATACTTTTACCAACAAGGAAACGTTATATACGTTTCCCTAGCTTCTTCTTTTTATTATCTATATAATTTTAATTTGTATAAAATGGAGAAAGTATTAAAGGTAACAAATAAAAATAAAACCATTTTTTTAATCATTTACGTGACACCAATTTCAATTTTTAAAATATGGGATAAGTTTGACATATTTAGATTTTATTTTTTTATCCTTTCCTAAAGAGTTATCCCTTGCCCTTTTACTACTTCATACTTTTTAATAAAGACTATAAATTAGTTCTTTGGCTTTTACAAAAAATAATAATTTATATGTACGTCCTGTATAATTAAAACAAATTACCTTTCCCTAAAACTTAGTTTCTATGTAAAAAAAAAAGGTATTTTTATTCCAATATAAAACTAATTCTTTGATTTTCACCCAAAAAAAAATCTCCATTATTCTCTTAGGCCCGTCTGGATGAGCTTTTTTGAGAACAAAATACTTTAAAATTTTTTATAGAATAAAAATAATTGTTTGGGTGAATTTTTTGAACAAAAAATAGAAAATTGTACTTTTTTTTAATTTAAAAATTTTAACTTTAAAAAAATACTTATGATATATGAAAGAAAGAAGAATGACCGATCATATTTTAATAAAATTTTATGAAAAAAATATTATTTTAAAAATATTATTTAATTATTGTATTCAAATATAAAATAATTTTTATTTTTAATAAAAATTATTATAATTGAAACATTTTCATAAATTTTTTTTTTAAAGTTTATCCAAGCATGTGCTTAAATTTTGTGGGTAGAATGATAAATTCCACTCTCTTTTCTCTTTCCACTAAAATGAAAGAAAAACTAGAACTTCATCCAAAAAAATTACAACTTTTTGCGGCTATTAGTGATAGTGTTTATATTTAATTCTTATTAGGAGTTGTAATGGGTTTGAACTCTAATGTTTCATAACAATTTTCTTAATAAATTGTCAGTAAAAAACTATGGACAGATTATCAACTCAGAGGAATGCGAGGGGACCAGACCATGCCCATATAGTCCTTCTCCCTCTTCCTCGTCTCTCTCATCCACATGCAGAAGCTTTCCACGTTTCAACCCTCTAGGTGATGAGGATTCAAACTCAGCAGAGGATTCCAAACCCTACGGACACTTACTGCAGAATTACTCAGAACTAGACCAGAAGAAGAAGGAAGTTAGAGAAGAGAAATCATGAAGAGGGATAATGAGATATACCTGAAACTCTTCTGGGGTGGTTCTAATTCTAAACATCTGAGTCAGAGGCCGTGGTGGTGGTCAAGGAAGACGACAGCCACAGCAGCTACTACCACCGCCGTCGTTTTGTTCTGTTTCATAGCCGCTTTCTGTGCTTTTTCAGGCTGGATTGATGCGGTGAGTTCTGCAAAACCATGGCGTATTTCAATTGACTTCTGTTTTCCTCATCAAGCATTTATTGAAGGAAATTATAACTCATAATTTATAGAGAGTTTCTACTCTCTTCCCCTGCATCCTCTTTTATACTGAGCCGTCTTATATTACAGAATCTTTAGACATAAATTCATGGTAACAAAACTTTTTATTAACGTTATATTATGAATTATAATGTCCTTCAATTGATGTCACTGCAGTTTCACTATACATGGGAGACAGAGGAATAGAGTGTTCTGCCTATTTGCTTCATTCTTTGGCTTTGGGCACTTTATAGAATGTTTGTCTTAGTTAGTAAATTCATAAACTGAATCCATGGTGAAAATTTTGGTAGAATAGGAAGTTTTTGGTAATTCAAGGAGATAACTTATGTTCCAGGTTCATATGACTCATGTTTTTCAAGGGAAAAAAAGAAGAAGATTGGGGTGGAAGGAGAAGAAGAAAGATCAAATTGTTATGTAAAGAATTTGATTGAGGAAGCTCTGATTCACTTAGAAATTAACTTCCAAATCGGAAGAAGCTCATATCTAGAAAACGACCCTTTTCTTTTTATTTTTTGTGGTATCACAGTATTTGAGAAAATTTATTACTGCTAATCCGTTATTCATGCCAAGATGTAGGGTTTGGGGTTTCTGGCAAGTTGAAACAGAGGAGTCATATGATACATCAACATTTTGAATCTAACATTTTATTCTATAGGTGATATCTAATATGTCTCGGCTGTCATCTTAGATAATAGGCAACATTTAAAATAACAATATGTTATGAAATTATATTTGAATGATATCAGCATAAAGCTCTTATACTATAGTATCCAAGATATTATGCCATAGTACGTATGATATTAGTATCTCTATAGAAATAATTTGGTTAAGTGCTTCAAAACAATATTTTATGAATTTTACTTTCTTCTATGATGTTTCAAATAATTTTAAAACAATACCATCCAAAAAGAAAAATAAAATTTCATAAAACATCATTGTATAATACAATTCTTTGCAAGCATATAATTTAAAAGGAGTCTGATTTAGAATTTGTTTTTCAAGTCACTATTTGCAGGTGTTTCCTTGCCGAAAGAGCAGCTTCCAGCAATTAAACAAGAATTCCCTCTTAGATGCACCAAAGAAAACGAGACACAAACTTGCCCAAGAGACTATCCCACTTCACATAACCCCACTAATCCTATCCGTCCATCAAACCATACATGCCCCTCATACTTCAGATGGATCCATGAAGATCTACGGCCATGGAGAGAGACTGGGATCACCAGAGACATGGTGGAGAAGGCAAGTAGAACAGCACACTTCAGGCTTGTGATCCTGGACGGTAAGGTGTATATGGAGAAGTATAGGCAGTCAATACAGACCAGAGATATGTTTACTTTGTGGGGCATCTTGCAGCTTCTCAGATGGTACCCTGGCAGATTGCCTGATTTGGAGCTTTTCTTTGATTGTGATGATCGCCCTGTCATACCATCCAAAGATTTTCGTGGACAAAACACAAGCCCACCACCCTTGTTTCGATATTGTTCGGATGAGTGGAGCTTAGACATTGTGTTCCCAGATTGGTCCTTTTGGGGATGGTAAGTATAAAATAATTTCTGATCACCATAGAAGCTCAGATATCATGTCAAAAATGAAAAATCATTTTTAAATGAATAATTTTATTATAATTTCTAACAATATACATTTAGACTAATGCTACTCTTACAAATCTTAAAAAAAACCTTTTTTTTTTCTCATTTTATACTCTCAAAGAAAGAAAAACAAGTTATCTTGTTTGGGAAGTTTGTGAGTAGTTTGTAAAAGAATTGTTTGTGAGAATAACATTACTCTTTTGTTTATATTTGTTAATTTTGTTGTGAATAAAATTATAATTATGACTTTAACATGCTGTCATTCCTTTTTTGCCAAGTAAGATGGAATGATGGATGAACATGACTTTGATCATTTCATTTTTTTTGTTAATTTTCCCCCTACTTTCAAGAACTATTGAAATTAAGATGTTTTTATTTCACTTCATTACGCCATTACCATCTCGAAGGGTCTTCACTGTAATTCTGTATGGTACCCATTTTAGATTGTAAGATCCAAAACAGGGTAGGTTGAATAATGTAAAACTTAAGAGGTGCTTTGGTTTATCTTTCATAGAACACTGCAATCTAGTTATTTCTTTCCTTTTGATAGGGCTGAGATTAATATAAAGCCATGGAGAGATCTTCTGAGAGATATAAAAGAAGGGAACAAGAGGATCAAGTGGAAGGACAGAGTTCCGTATGCCTATTGGAAGGGGAACCCCCATGTGTCTCCAACTAGGGCAGACCTTATGAAATGCAATGTTTCAACAGAAAATGACTGGAATAGTCGTCTATACATACAGGTATTTATCAATTCCCTGATCATTTGTTGTGAGAAAAGGCCCCCTAATTCACATCAATAGACAGATTACATGATATTGTGTTTGGATCACAGGACTGGATACAAGAATCCAAACAAGGGTACAAGGAATCCAACTTAGAGGACCAATGCACCCATAGGTAGGGAAAGGCCTTTTTAGCCCTCTATTTCAGTTTAAAGTAATGATACTTATACAAACTTCATTTACTGCTAAAATGCCTACATCTAAGTTTGACCCAAAAAAAAAGTTTAAGTTAGGTCACTTGAATTTATATATAGTCACCTCAGTAGCTTGTGTATAATTTGTAAATAAAGTTTGGGTAAATGGCACTACTCTTCAGTTTATGTACATTTGTTTCTTGGGGAGACAGAATGATATGTATCTTGGTTTTTTGAAGGTATAAGATATACACAGAAGGATGGGCTTGGTCTGTAAGTGAGAAATACATCTTGGCATGCGATTCCATGAATTTATATGTACAGCCTACGTTCTATGATTTCTTCATTAGAGGCATGATGCCTTTACAGCACTATTGGCCCATTAGGGGCAACAGCAAGTGCACATCTCTTAAGTTTGCCGTGGAATGGGGCAACAATCACACTGATAAGGTCAATCTCTCTCTCTCTTTCTCCATTTAAATAGAGGTAGATCATTAGCTCATGAAAATCATTGAATTGAGGCTTTCTTTTTCCTTAAATTACAAGGCACAAGCGATAGGGAAGGCTGCTAGCAACTTCATACAAGAGGACTTAAACATGGACTATGTATACGATTACATGTTTCATGTACTAAATGAATATGCAAAGCTCTTAAGGTTCAAACCAACAATACCTCCGAGAGCCGTGGAGCTTTGTCCAGAAACAATTGCATGTGCTGTAACTGGTACATCGAGGAGGTTCATGGAGGAGTCATTGGTGAAATTTCCTAGTGATTCAATGCCATGCACTATTCCTCCGCGTGATGATTTAACCCTTCAAGATTTTCTTAAGAGAAAAGCTAATTCAACAAGACAGGCAGAAATTTGGGAAAATGAATATTGGCAGAATAAAAGTAAGGGACAGTAGAATAGGCATTTTTGACATGTATGATCTTCTGCCGAGATCATGCCTTCATTGTATTTACTTTGCTTTAATCTCTTATTGAACTCATGTAACTATGCTGCCTTCATGAATGACCCAATGGTAAGTACTCCCAAAACCCTGATAGCTACGATTCTTCGGGCTGTTCTGTCGTTTGAGGGGTGGACTGTTCTGTAATTCGAAATGTGAATTGAAATCTGGACAGCTGTTCTGGGATTGCTGATATTATTGCTCCATAATTCTGTAAAAAAAAGAAAAACAAGTATTCAGCCTTCAGAAATATTAAAAACATTAGGAATAAGCATCTTTCTGTCTGTCAAGTGTCAACAACTTGCTAATATTCCTCTTCGTCCCTTCAGCTTGTTAATTTGACTCCTGACATAATTATGTAACAAACGAAAGCAAGAGGGGAATTTGGAAAAGATGTCATCTTACGCTAGCATAATCGTAAAGCTCAAAAAAGGGCACAGCAACCAATTTGTGATATCTTCGTACAGCAATATGCATCCCTTCATACAAGTGAACAAGGAAAAGCTTTCTGCACTCCTGAAACAAAGAAATCTTTCAAGTCATTTCAACCCAAATATAACGAGTATAATTAGATTATAATACGATATTTTTGTTTCTTTTTTCACAAACAAAATGTACCTTATGCCTTGTGATATGGGGAGGACAATATGGGTACATCGCATGTTCAAAGTTTGGTCTTCACCACACAGCCACACACCCTCCAATCTGCAACAATGTGAAACCAGCGATCAGAATAGCTCATCTCTGGTCCAAATGCAGTTACCTTGTACTGATACATCTAAGTTATTGGATTATAAACTCTACTAAGATGAATATAAGTCCAAAATTTCCTACTTGGTATGCATGCTTGATTAGTGTGTGGCCTTTTAAAACTCATTCCCCTGGTTTCCTTAAGCAAAAAAAGAAGGAAGATGTTATGTGCTATCAATGGTCCAATACTATAGAAATTATTGTGCTTAACACAAGAATAAAGAATATAAGCCTATAGATACAAGTGGATGCTCAAAACTCATTATACACTGTAGGAAAATCTGAATATACTCTGTCTACCACATTATAAGAAAAGTTTCATCCTTTCAATATATATACATGGACCATGGTATTAAAATATCAACCCAAATTATTAGTCGAATACAATAAAACTCCTGAAATTCTTATGACTATTCACGTCTAATTCTACCTTGCTAAGAAATCTTTTTATAACACTCTACAAGTAAGTGAGTTTCACGATCCGATCCAATGAAAGGATCATACATCATATTATCCACATATGCATAAGACATGCTGAATATTAGAAAATTCAAACATTTCATTGATTAATCACACAATCAAGCACTCAATGGGTCTAAACCCACCATATATATTTTCCTTGCAGGACTAAAGAGATACCTTTAAGATTCCATCTAACAATGTATACATAATTAATTTCAATATAATCTTGCTTGTTTCAAAACATCTGAGTTTATCGAGTTGTTTCTTCCCGTAGGAATCAAGCAAATTCCTAGTGATTCATAATACTAGTGCCTTCGTATAACACGAGTAACGCTTCAAAGCTTCCTCACTATTTTATAACTACAGGAAACAATTAACAATATAATTTCACAGTTCAAAACATTAATTAACAGAACAGAACACATGCAATGTATATCATAAGTGAAAACGGAGGTTAAATGGAGACTAATGGAGCAATAAATATGGATTCTTATAAACTTCATTCATGATACGTGCTCCTGAGCGTACTTATCATAAGTTAGGTCATAGTTTCCTCGTATTTGGACAGTTGGTAACCTTTATACGCTCCAACCACAAATTTAGACCATACTCTAATACCATATTTCTAATAATCATTTCAATGGCATGTCTTCAAGCTTATTTTGTATCTCATATAATTTGGGTAGTGTATCTATGTGCGTTTTTATTAATATTGTAGTGGCTGTTCAATATTGAAATGGTTAACAATTAAGAAGGGAACATTTCAAGGAAGCAAATAAAACATGCCCACCAACCAGTGAAATGCTACCATACATGCTAACTAATGAATAATAAATAAGATGTGATCAAAATTAGGGCGTGACATACATGACATGTTTGTCATTTTAAAAATATATTTTCTGTCATTTAAAATAATATTGAGATTATTTTTATTTAGACGTATTCAAAGATATTATATTTTAGACTATGACATATAAGATTCGTTTTTCTCTTTGGTGCCTCAACTAATTCTTGAATAGTGCATTATAATAGCATCAAAGAAGAAAGTGATATATAATAAAGTACCATTTTAAAATACGATGCCTCTGTAAGTATCAAAAAATAATTTAATCAACAAGATAGAAAAAAGTGAAATCTCATAAGTTATAGGGCATTTACCATACAACAATAAGCTACATTTAAAGATATCAAAAAATAATTTATTCAACAAGATTTAAATGTTCACCTATGATCAATTTTTAAAACACTTACCAAATAATATCTTTTGGAATTGTTAAAATATTTTCAAATATGATACCATCATATATTATCATCTCAAAAAATATTTAATTGTGTGTATATATAATTTAAAAAATAAATATTTTATTTTATTTTTACAAAAATAATAAAATAATCATTTGTATTTGTAAAATAAATATATCAATTTTATTATATATTAATTGAGATAATGAATTTATTTTGTTTTAAATTTAAAATAATATATTAAATTTAATAAAATTATAATAAAAATAAAATAAGCATTGCTTCAATGAATTTATTTTGGTTTTAACTCTTGCTTATTATCTTTTAGGAGAGTGCTATCCTATTGCTACTATTTATCTTCCACCTCTTTTTTTTTTGTCTTTATTTTTTTATTTTTAATATTAATTAATTATTTTTTATGTCATATATATTTTTTAAAAATTTTTAAAATTTTTTCTTATAAATGAATAGTACCAAAAAAATTATAAATGAATAATATAAGAAAATATAAAAATTTTTTAAAAAAATTAAAACATTTCAAAAAATTTTTAAAAAATTATATGATATAAATAATAATTAATTAATATTAAAAAATTAAAAAACTAAGACAAAAAAATAAAAAAATAAAATATCAAAATGCTAAAAACTAGGTTACCATCCTAAAATAAGCGTAGCTGCTACTGTATCTTTTGTTTTTGGGTATGAACTAGCGCTTATTTTGTTTGACATTCTCAATAACCACTAGTCATTCCATCGAAGAACTTGAGGCCCAAATGTAGGCCCACCCTGTGTGCAATTGAATAAATTATTATATATATATATATATTTTTAAATTTAGTAATATAATAATATTTTAAAATTTTTAAAATAAAAGATTAATTTACCTAATTTTATGGATAAAGAAATAAAAGTAAATTAATATTCTTTCTTGCATTTCTTTTATTATATTTGTAAAAATAATGTAGTTATTTTTTATTATTTGTTAAAATTAAAGTTTAATAACGTTAAAAATTATTTTTATACAAAACTCCTCAATTAAATAATGTTATTAGATAAAAAATTAAAAAAATGATACATAACATATTAGATAAAAAAATAATATTATATTTAAAATCTTTTCAGTAATTGAAAAACTGCATAAAAATTATAATATATAAAATTTTATTAAATTTAAGCTTTAATTGTGTATTATAATTAATAATATAAAATGATGTTTAATTTAGTAAATTATATTTTTAATTATTATATTTTAATAAATAAAATAAAAAATATTATTCCTTGAATTTTAAGATATATTATTATTATTTTTAATTATTAAATTAAGTAATAGCTTGTTGTTAAAATATATAAAAAAAAATTTACGTAAAATTTTAAAATAGAGAGAATATAATATAAGAAAAAAGAAATGTGCTTTTTTTTTTTTTCGAGTAGCCAGTTGCCAATTTGCCATCGGTTCATCCGCTGAAGAATGTCAGTAGTCATCCGCTCCAAGCTCGCGTTATGATAGTTGCAAGTTCCATCACCGATTCCAAGTATATTCAGAGTAATTATCGTCTCAGTATCTTCATAATCATTGTTTCTGTACTCCTTTTTATGGAAATTGCTTAACAATTAAAATGCACCCTTGACTTCTGTATCATTGTTGTAAATGGGTATGCTAATCACACAAAATCTTCTTAGTTTATATTTGGAAAGTAATTGATGGGGGCGCTATGGAACATGTTAATACTGAAAAAACTATGGTATATTGGGATGAATAGTGGTGGAAAGAAGTCTGAAACATCTGCATGTCATGGCAAGAGTGTTGCATCTTCTTTCAGTTTTTGTCAACGTTTAAGCACTTCTGTGTAGGGTATCAGTGTGGGTTTGCTAAAATGGTAATAGAAGTCTTTAATTTGATGACTGGTTTATGATTTCTGGTTCTTCATTTATCTTTGTTGAGGCAAATGACATTGTAATTCCTGTAAAAGATGAAAGAAATGTTAAGGACCAGACCACTTCGACCCAAATCCTTGAGCTGTTAGGTGAAGGCCTAAGCTTGGTTTTATTAATATTCTAACAAGCCACTTCGCACTCGCTTGAAGCATGGAGAAAGCAGAGGCCCACTATACATTATGCTGAAATTTAATTTAATTAGGACCACTTGGTTATGGAGACTTTGATACCATATCAAGCATTACTTCATTCCAAAAGTTTAAACTGTTAGGTGAAAACTCAAGATTGGCTTTATTAATATATCTAACAAGAGTTTGGCATTCTGTTGATAAAAGATGGACACTCAGAGTTCAATTATCGAGAATTGGCTTATTATAAAATCCAAGTATTTAAAAAAGAGAGAGAGTGAGAGTCATGAAACTGTGGATAGCAGAAAGATTTCCCTGACACTCATCATTAAGCGTTAAATGGATAGCACATCCTTATTGGTGATCTGTGCCAAATTTTCACTCTGAAGTTTGTATGACTACAATTATGAAAATGTTCTCTGTAGCTCCACTTGAAGCTAGAAATCAATACTTTTCATGATGTTATAGGGGCCTAATCCCTTTGATGAATCTCTCTCTCTCTTTTTACATTAATTCAAGTTTTTCATAGAGGAATTGAAGGATTCTTAGATTTTACATCTTGTCATTCTTTTGCCAGTTGGATAACTGAGGGACAAAAGTTGAAGTGATGGAAACCAAGGATGGAGATGAGATCCATAATTGTTTGATCAAGCTGGTTAATCTATTGTTCCTTCCCTCCAATTTATTTCTGGTTGTTGCCTTTCATCTAGCAGTGGAAGAATTAACAATGTTGATATTTTATTACAGCGAAGTAGTCCCAATAGGCGAAGGGATAAGGTTTACATTGGCTGCGGAGCAGGGTTTGGTGGTGATAGGCCTTTGGCTGCTCTTAAGTTGCTTAAAAGAGTCAAAGAACTAAACTATCTGGTACTTGAATGCCTGGCTGAGCGTACTCTTGCTGATCGCTATCAAATCATGGTTTCTGGTGGTGATGGTTATGATTCTCACAGTAGGTGTTTCCTGTTTTATGTAGTTAATGTTGTCCTTTCAATTAGATATGTGTTTTGGTATATCATTGGAATATTCATTTCTTACCATGAGTTAAAACAACACAATAAAAATTCTGAATGAAGTCTAGTCTGTTGTCATCATATGCTTTAATTCAGCTACTTTTGACTGATTGCTCTGGTTCTGTCTATATCTGCTACCTGAGCTCCAACTGTACATTCTGGGTGGTACAACTAGATTCTGATAGCATTCTGATATTGAAGATGTATGAATTCACCTGCCAGTGAAAATTTTAATGTTTTTTTTAAGATGGGCAAGTCAAACCTATATATAAATGCAAAACAAGTAGCTGGAAAAATGTCTAATGGTCTTGAACTTAGAACACCCACAAAATTTAACCTGGGAGGAGTAATGTGCAAGAACCTGTCAGCAGAAATCTTTGTTTTATTGGTACTTGGATGTTTATATACTCAAGTTCTTCAACCTTGTACTTGGTAGTCAAAAATCACTTTTTTTTTGTGGCCATTTGAGTAATGTGTCAGTGAAACATTTATATATTCTAATGAAGATTCTGCAACCGATTTCCTTAAGAGCCCTAGTTTTGGGCAATTTTGGATCTTCTTTTCCTTGACTTAGTCGCTTTGTGTCTTAGTTAGTGTGATTTTGGTTTGGAGTCAATAATATACATAAACTGGTTCATTGAACTTTACTGAATGAAAATTCTTGTTCCTTTATCTTCTGGTCTGAAGTATTTTGGATGTGTTAATCCGATGAACTATCCTGTAAGTTCAAAGGTTGATTGTAGTAAAGCATATATTTTAAAAATTCAGATTTTAAAACTTATGAGAGAGATACATTAATCAAAATTACAGTTTGTTAAGTTCCTTAGAAAGATTACTCTCCTTTATTCAATTTACTAAGTCATTTGATATTGAAGCCATTAATGGTTACTTTGCTACTCTTGCATTTTCTAATTTTAAGTTCCTGGTGGTTGTAAAATTCTATTTGCAGTTTCTGACTGGATGCATACACTGCTGCCTCTGGCTATGGAAAGAGGAACTTGCATAATCACCAATATGGGTGCAAGTAAGAATTTTTAATACTACATGTGCTGGATCACATAACAATTGTTCATTATCAGAAGAATTTATATGATAGTGTAATGCATTTGGTTTGAATTGATAAAATATCTGCATTGATGCTTTTGTTTGTCTAACTTTGTTCATTCATTGTTTCTAAAAGTGGATCCTTTGGGTGCTCAAGCGAAAGTCTTAGAAATAGCTAGCAGTCTGGGGCTTAATGTTTCTGTTGCTGTTGCTCATGAGATGTCCATCACACATTTAGGTATTTAAATTTCCTTGTAAGTTTTACTTTGACCAATTTCAAGTGTCAAATGAATTTTGAAAATGTGAAAGGTTAATTTGAAATACAAATTAATGTGCAATTCTGTTTACTTGTCTATGATCTTTTTACTACTATTGCAACTTATTGTTTTCATTATGTTTGCTGTATACTGGGTGACCCACCTTTAGTAAATGTGCTTGTCAGTAGTTGGAGTAGGAAGATGGTTTTAGTTTAGTCAAATGGTTTGAAGAGTGTTCCTGATTCTCTAATATAGAAACAAAAGAGGTCACCTAGTAAGGAGGTTTTGTTGGCTATAAGGAAGTAACAGTTATTGTGAATTCTATAATTTATTTCTATACTTATTTGTTGGGGATCGCTGCAGCCTGCTTTTGTGGTAGAGAGTTCCATTTCTTACTTTCTAGGACTTAACCTTATAAGTACATTTGTTTTATTTGTGTGTTTTTGGTCTTTAGCTCCCTTTAAGGTGTCTTTCTGAAAATTTTGATGCATCTGGTTGCACTATCCTGCCACCTTTTACTATATTCTACTTATCAGGGAAAGAATATAGTAGATTATGAGGTTTTCTTATTATTCATTGTGCTTAGCTTTGCAACAATACAACTTTATAATATTTTTACTTCACTATTTTTCAGGTTCAGGATGCACATCTGAGAAATTGTATATTATGGAGGGTGTAAGAATCTGGTCTCTTGTGGGTGATTTTGTGATCATATATTAAATCATTCATCTACGAATTCTCTCTTCTGGCCAGAAGTTTTTTTTTTTTTTTTCTTGTGAAGCCATTCACTGTTCTGTAGAGAATGGTAGATTTATTTTTCTTCACATTTGCTTATTAGACAAAGTGACAGCTTTGGTTTTCCTTAAGGTTCTATTTGGTGCATTGTCATATGAAGAATTTTATTGATAATAGTTGATTTTGTATTATTTCTTCAATTATTTAAGAGGTATTAATGGGAAGGTATCTATTATGAAGTTGCTAATGTTGAATTCTACTTGGTGTTTGTGCTAGTTTGGTATTATGGCCAAGTTTTCTAGTTTTGGTTTTTCTTTTTTAAGGAAGTTGCCATCAAAACTCTTGGTGCGACCTAGGAACTCGCAAGGAATGGAGACCTTGAGAGTTGCATATTGAAGACTCTGGCACTAGTAAGGGAGTAGTTTGTTGTTGAGTGCCTTGGTGTGCAACCCAAGTAGTGAAGATTAACTAGGAGAAAGTCAAGGGGGCTCCTCATGGGAAGTAGGTTGAGGACTTTTGAGAGCTATGTCATTGTGTTAAATTATGTTGTCAAGGAGAGCAGCTGGGCAAATGCAGAGGGAGCCACTCATAGGAAGCAAGTGGAAGAATTTTGGGAGTTGTTTGTCTAACATAAATAGGGGGAATGCTAGTTACTTAAGGTATTCCATCAATGTTTGAGTTCTTTTATTTGAGTTGGCTATGTTTCTTTGTTTTTCTCTTCAACTGGGTTTTATTCATAACAAGTTGCAAGCTTTTTAAGCTTCAGCTTAAAGGAGAATGTTAAAAGGTATCCAGAATTTAGGGAAAGTCTAGTAAAAAAAATATAAGAGTTACTTGTAGTGCACCATGTTAATAAGTATTAAGGATTTAGGAAAGTCTGGTAGGTTAAGAAAAGAGTTTCTTGTGGTGCACCTAAAGTAAAGGGTATAAGTGTGTTTGTGTGGTCATAGTATTAGTATAAATAGTGGTTGAGGGGTCAGTTTTATGTGCACACCGACACTGTCATTCTTTCAATAATATGTTTGTTTGGTCCCTTTTTTTCCTCCCTGTTTTCTTAACATTATTGAACTAAGTGGAGAGTTTAGTCTGTCCCCTTTTGATTATCTATTCACAGCATTGTCATCTAAAGAGTCTGACCAAAATTAGTTATTCTTGCCCATTATCTTCACTTTAGTTGATTTTTGTAAGGCTAGATGTCAAATTTGGCTATAATTTGTGAAGGGTGTCAGCACCTACTTGGGAGCAGCTCCTATTGTTCACTGTCTCGAAAAGTACCAGCCAAATGTAATAATCACTTCAAGAATTGCTGATGCTGCTTTATTTTTGGCACCTATGGTACGGGATCTTATCTTTTTTTTTTAATTCCTCATGTTCTTCCTGTTCCTCCATCACAGCTGTTTTAAGTAAATGGATTGAATTTTTTTATGGAGCGATGAGTTTTAGTCAGGGTTGTGTAAACTACGCATATTATGAAGTTTCAAACTCGATTCTATAATTTAAGCAGATGAATAGAGACTCCAAGTAACTTAGATTGACCTAAGCCAGAAGTAATGCTTTAGTTGCACTCTTAGATTGGAATCCACATCATGAATAAGAGCATATGGAGCCATCACCTTATGAAATACTTCAAGATTGTATGAGCATGTATGCATGAAATTTTCTAATTGGCAGATTTTTCTGTGTGCCATTCACAAAAAATTGCAATGGAACAAAATATGTAGTCTTTGGACTGAGATGGCGATATTTTTCAGTCTACACCTTTTGTTTGTCTGGGTGTTTTAAATTCCAACAATGGTCTCAAAAAATTGAACCATAATTCATTCATATTTATTATTGATGGATACGGTGACTAAAGTCTGATATATGTTTCAAGGTTCTAAAATAGAAACCAGTTGGTTCAGATTATCAATGAAATGAAAGACTGATGAAACGACATGGTGAGAGAGAGCAACAATAGTATCTTAGTGGAAGTTCTCATATTAATTAAGATTTGGTTTAAGAAAAAAATTGGTTTTTTTTTCTATGGAGCATAGTGCATAGGTTTTTGAGGACTGACTACCATAAATTTTGTCAGCAGTACAACATGAAGCATGAAATGGGACCTGTGTTACCCAGTTCTCTGTAGATTACATATATGTCGGATAAAATTCTTAATGATCAAGCTGGTATATGTATAGGTTTATGAACTAGGTTGGAACTGGGATGACTTAAATCAACTAGCACAAGGATCTCTGGCTGGCCACCTTCTAGAGTGTGGTTGCCAACTCACAGGGGGGTATTTCATGCATCCAGGTCTGCTTATATAGCTGAACTCTATCCTAGCATATAATATACAACTGTAGAACTTGTATTAATGAAGTAATGCTCTTAAGTTTCTATCTTGTTCTTTGTAGGAGACAAGTATCGTGATATGTCCTTTGAGCAACTACTGGATTTATCACTTCCTTATGCTGAAATTTGTTTTGATGGACAAGTGTGTGTAGCAAAGGCAGAAGGTAGTGGTGGAGTTCTAAATTTCAGGACATGTGCTGAACAACTACTTTATGAGATTGGGGATCCTGGTGCTTATGTGACCCCTGATTTAGTAAGTTAGATGTTTGTTATGAAGCACTTGACATTGAGGTATGATTATGATAAGAGGGTGGAAGAGACAAAAAAATTCACCATGTTCTTGAACAGGTCGTTGATTTTCAGAATGTTTCATTTCTTCCATTATCAAGCTGTAGAGTTCTCTGTGCGGGGGCAAAACCCTCTATGAAACCAGTTTCTGATCAACTTTTGCAGTTGTTTCTGAAGGTGTTTTTCTGAATCCTTCTCTTCATAAATGCATGTAGAATTTTGATTGAAAGTAAATAAGTTAGAAATCTTATTTTGCTTATCTTTTTCCTGCATGAAATTGGTCCAATTGTACAGTCTGGTTGTTGAGATGAGAGCATGTTGGTTTTGTGAGACTTGGCACTGTCAGCAGTCATCCTGCTGTATGTGTAAGCCCGCTGAGGTGGAACAAGGGGATGCCAGAACAGCCTTTGAACTAAAAAAGCATGAAAATTATCTTTCAAAGCTTATGAATATGATAAGGTCAAAAAATTTTGATGTGATCTCCTAGTGCACATTTCCATCCAGTCCTACATTTCAATTTCATTTTTTAATTCAGACTTTTGTATTTGAAACTTCCCAGCCCTCTGTGAATTCAATGCTTAAGGTAAGAAGTAATATGAAATAATTTGGGCATTTGTTTTCCTGAAGTAATATTTTAGAGGCAGCTTTTCCTTTAGTCACATTCTCACCTGCATTTTGTTTTTGGAGTTTGTTTGTGCCTTATGTGTCTGTGCTTTTTTACTTTTATGTTGATTTATACTTGTTACATTGAATTTGTAATATCTTTTATCTGCTCTTCTAATGCACAAATTGTTTCTGAAATTTATTTACACAAGGCATTCCATTACTTCTTACTAGATCCCATTTGCTCTGATGCTCTACATATTTCTTTCAGGATTGCGGATGGAAAGGATGGGGAGAAATATCTTATGGAGGTTATGAATGTGTTAAACGTGCTAAAGCTGCTGAGTTTTTGGTAATTTTTACAGAAACTTTTAATAAATCCAACCTTTAGATCAGTGGGATAAAAATAATTCTTTTTGCTTTGTGTACTTTAATTCTATTGATTTTGCTGCTTGATGGAACTACTTGGTCCATCCTACTCTCCATCAATTAACATTTTGTTCCTATACTTGATTAGGTTAGATCATGGATGGATGAAGTATTTCCCGGTCTTAACCACAATATTCTTTCTTACATAATTGGCTTTGATAGCCTCAAGGCTGCCAGCACTGATGGAAATGGTTCATCATGGAGGACTAGTGAAGATGTTAGGTTACACATGGATGGACTTTTTGAGCAGAAGGAACATGCTGTCCAATTTGCTAGAGAATTTACAGCATTGTATACAAATGGACCTGCTGGCGGTGGTGGTATCAGGTCAATCTGCGGCATGTTCTTAACTAAATTATTCATGAGGCAATGCAAATATATGAGATTTAAATCTGGGTTCAATTGCAATTGATATTCTTCTAATTTGGAAGTTGCTGAGTTCACAGAACAACTTGGATGAAACCTTATTTTTGTTGAATTAGCTTTCTGAACTTCTCAGGCAGGACTTTTACAATGGTCTGGGTTATTGGATTCTGTAGCCCTTAAACCTTTTGCTTTCCATTCCTCAGTTTCCACCTCATGGCGATCTGCTAATGGTTTCTTTGGAGTATGATGGTTAGAGGGAGTGAAGGGGACTTCTTTTTCTTCTGTTTTCTTTCTTCCTGTTCTGCATTGTTTTTCTGTTTTAAATTTTTTTTTCTTCTTGCAATGAAATTTCTTTTATCCATTTTGGAAAAAAAGAAAGTTATGAAATGAGGAACTTCAGTATGATAACAGCAATTGTGCTTATTGATGGGATTCACATTTAGTGTTGTAGATGGCTGGCCATTGATTGTTAGTAATGAAGGAGAATTATTAGGTATATGACCTATGATGAATGAAGGTTCACTGGGAGTTTGAAAACTTGAAGGTTTTGTTTTAATTGCCGTTATATAAATTGATTATTAATTGGGAAACTTTATTTCTAGAAGACGTTGCTACAAAAATATTGAATCTGATGTTGTAGGACTTCGAAGAGCTAGTTTATATTGTACTCGATTTCTTCATATTTTTTCTTCCTTGCTGTTATGATCTCTGAGGCGCCCAATATCCTTTCTTAAGGCTGTTAGTGATATGTCTTTGTCGTGTATTGAATGCAGCACTGGATGTAAGAAGCAGATTCTTCTAGAAAAACGATTGGTATTCTTTACTTCCTCTTTCTTGGCCACTCTTATGTTCATGCATATGCATATATGTAGACTACACTCATGTACACCTTCAAACTTATAATTTTGTCCACTCAACACCATGCTTCCCAGAATGAGAACTTGGAAATTCTTGGTCAAACTAATCACTCATTTGAGATATGTGCATGTGAAATTGTCATTCTCAAATTTGGAAAAGTATATCATAATTTTCTCTCCTTGGTATGTATTTTATCCCAGCTACTGCAATCAGATAGTGAACTTCAAGCAGTCACAGAAAGTTGTGATTTCTTGACTAATCAAATTACTAATAAAATATATTGCATTCTTAGCAGTCATGGTTTCATTGCAAGTCTCATTAGTCATTACATGTTGCAAGGACTAAGAAATTATTCATCATGGTTTGGTTTTTCTTCAGGTTAGGCGCGAAGATGTTTTCTGGCGATTTGGAATGAAGAGCAACAGAACAAGCATGTCAAATAAAGTAGTTGCTCCAAGGCATACATTGACATTGCCACCAAAGCAACAAGCTGAAACTGGCAATTCTTCCTCAGAGTTTGCTTTATCTGAAAGGACCTGTCCTGCTCCATCTGGCCAGAAGATTCCACTCTACAATGTAGCACATAGCAGAGCTGGAGATAAAGGAAATGACTTGAATTTTTCCCTCATCCCACATTTTCCCTCTGATGTTGAGAGGTTGAAGCTAATTATTACACCACAATGGGTAAAATCGGTGGTCTCACCTCTTCTGAATTTGTCCCCTTGTCCAGATTTAGATGCAAGAAATGAAAGAGACAAATGGGTCAATGAAAATGTTGAAGTAGAGATATATGAAGTTAAGGGAATTCAGTCATTGAATGTTGTTGTCCGTAACATCCTAGATGGTGGCGTTAACTGTTCCCGGAGAATTGATCGGCATGGAAAAGCCATTTCAGATCTCATTCTATGCCAACATATAGTGTTACCTCCATGATTATGTGCTTTCCCTCTGATACGGCATTGTTCTGATGAGTTTTATCTTCTGCAATAGTTGTTCTTTATTTGTAGCTAAAGTGTGCAATGCTAAAGTTTTATCATAAGAAAATATATTAAAGCTCGGAACTTGCTTTATTTGAAGCACTATAACTTTTCATTTGCAGTTGAAGGGGCAAAAAACCCGTAGTGTGTGTGAAGAGCACACACTTCATGATAAGAAAGGTTGTGGCCACAGCATCTGTTTGATTTTCTCAAATTTCATTGTTACTGCAATTTAGAAGAAGCCTTTGGTAGTACTATCAAAATGGGCATGACTTGGCGGGTTACCCCGTTTAACTTGTATGTTGGACATGCTTGGATTGCAAACATTATGACCAGTTTAAATACGGGATTTGGCTGTTTACTTGCAGGCTCAAATGGGCTAGTGCAAGCCACTCCACAAAACGCAAATATAAAACAGGTTAAATGAGACTCGTGCCTGTCCATTTATGGTCTGTTTAGCCATGAATTTGGGCAAATTCGATATGAATTTATATTTTTTTATCTATTTAATAATGGTCTAACATAGTTTGTCTTGACCCAAGAACATTAGCTCAAGTGACATCTTTCTTAATACTAAATATTAGTTTATTTCAATAGGAGTTTAAACCCTTACTCCCCTTGAAGTTGAAACATTATCTGTCGGTAAAGAAAAGAAAAAAACATAGTCTATCTGGTTTAAGGAGGAGACCATCATAGGCCATACCAGTCTGTTTGATAGCGCTAGGCCTTGAGCATGAGTAGTATACTGGCTAACATTTTGCATATTAGAATAGATTGATAGTCCTTTTCATTTTGCATATTAGAATAGATTGATAGTCCTTTTCTCTGTAACACTAACACACTACGTAACTTGCATTTTTCAAATTGTGAAAATTTTCTTTCATTTTCCTTTTTTGGCTCTTCTCTTTTCAAACTACTTTAGAAATTCATGATATGATTTTCAGTTGGAACGTTGTCCATGGTTTTTTTCATTGCTTAAGCTAATCTGTGCTTGTATTAACAAACACGCCTACTAATAAATAGTTTAAAATATTTTAAGGGATTGAATTTATTAGTCAAATTATATTTCATATTTATAATTGATTTAAGTTTAATATAGTAAGTTATGGATGAAATACAGGGCAGAGTGAGATGGGCATGAAGTTGAAAACAGTAACAAGGGGTTTTTAGGAGGCAAAAGTATCTCTTATATTTGGGGTAAGTTTCATTTTGATGCATTAATTAATTTTTGTTTCATTTTAGTCCTCTAATTTATAAATTTTTTTCAACTTGAGTCCTTTTTTATTGACACTGTTTTTTAGTGGACGTTATCGTTTGTATGACACTTACATATTATGTGTATTGAATATTCAATTGATACATTAAATAAACAATCACATAATATATTTTCGTTTATTTATAAAACAATGTGAGTAAAAAGACGGAATGAGAATAAATTTATAAATTAATAAACAAAAATTAATTAAGAGAACAAAATAAAGTTTATCCATATATAAGTTACCTGAATACTAACTTGATGCATTGGGGGTTTTGTTAGCTCCAAGGTTTTAAAACTTAAAATAATAAATTATTTTTAATGATGTTTTATAAAATTACAAAAATACAAAATATAAATTATGCTATACTAATAAATTTTTTATGGTGTATTGTGTAGCCAAGTCAAATGTGAAAACTGAAAGGCAATAAATTCATGAAAGAAATAGAAGAAGAAAGAGACAGAATGCGTAAGTCAATTCTCAAAGTAATGAAAAGAAAAAGGTGCTATGATTTATGTTACATAAGAAGAGAAGCAAAGGTTATAGAGAAAAAGCAAACAAATGAAGGAAAAGAAAGAAAAAAAAATGAAAAGTAAATAGGAAAAGTAATGGCTATGGGAGCATTTATTAGAAGGCAAATGCTACCTTCTCATGGGATACTCACGAGTGAGTTTTTATTTATTTATTTTTATTTTAAGAAATAATTTAATATAAGTATTTAAAAATAAATTAAAAAATAAAACAAAATAAAAAAAATTTTATTTTTTTTATTTTTTTTATTTTCTTTTAAATTATTTAACTAAAAAAAATTAAAAAAAAAAATAAAAATCCACTCATAAGTAGGGTAGTAATTACTTTATTAGAAAAGTGTACAAGCTAAATACATTTTTAGTACTCTTGAGTAGTATGGTATTATTTTGTTTGATCTATGCCACATGGTACTTTTTACTTGAAAATTGTTACATGACAGATCCAGCGAAGAAAGTACCATACTCCTTAAAGTATTAAACATTTTTTCGTATAAGCTATAAGTAATATTAAAAAGTCAAACAAAAGCTTTATTGTGAAAAGAAGACCACTCTATGGGTAAAAGAGTAAATGTGCCAGAGAAAATAACAAAAGAAATGGGTAAACATATTGAAAGAAACAAAGGGAAAGTGATGAGCATTTAATGAAAAGCTGAAGAAAGTTAATGAGTTCATTTGTATTAATTGGAAAGCTAAAAAACCCTACTGGAGAAGCTATTTGTGTGTTTTTATGTTCCCTCCCCTATTACCATGTATGCTACTCCTTGAAGTAAACAAAACAAGTTTAAACTAAAGAGGATGTTGTCTGGCCATAACATCCATTGCATGCAAAGAAGGTGACTTCTCTCAAGACTAGAAGCTACAACAAACTACAAGAAAGAGAATCTAAAGCCTACCTAAAATAGCAATTGAGAAAGTAATGAAAAAACCCGAGAAGAAAATAATCTTGTGAAGCTTCCTCTCCTCTAGTTTTCTATGTTTTTCATATTTGCTATCTCATAAACAAATATGAGATTGTGAGCCTTCACTCAACTTGTTTTTTTGTTTATCTTATTTTCAACTTAGTTATATGAGAGCTATTATGAAAAAGAAAAAAACAGTGTGCTTTTTTGTTTATACATACTCTTGAGAGAGGAAAACCCTTCATCTTAAACCATTTCTGAGTTTGTATTTGTGATGAGGAGTCACTTGTATAAGTTATTGGTGAGCTTGATAAACCAATTTGTTTGTGGTGAAGAGCCATTGGTATTTGTTGTTGGTAAACGTGTTCAAAATCATCTTGTTCGTAGTGAATAAAGAAAATCATCTGTTGTTAGTGAGCATAGAAAACTATCTTTGTAATAAGTTTGGAGACTAGTTAAAAAATTTCTTAGGAGTCAAATGAACTCCTGGTGTTGAACCAGTATAAACTTCTGGTATTGATTTTTTTTCCTTACTCTCTACTATTTTTAAACTGAGTTTTCAATCTAAAAATTTTATTGAGGTAATAAAATTGTTTTCAAGATATGGAAAGGAGTTTCAGATCCTTAGCAATTTAAAATGTTTTTAGGTGACTGAAAGTTTGTTCAAGATCACAAAAGTGCTTTCAGGACATAAAATTTATGTGAACCTTTTGTTAAAGTATTTCAATATTTTCAATCAATACTTCTCTGCATTAATCTCATCATTGTTTAAAGAGTATCATCGTGAAATTAATTAAAGAAGAAAATTTTAAAACATGATATGTCATGTTAGCATCATAATCATCTAGACGGTCACGATGCGTATTTATTTCGTTTACATGTAAATAAAATTCAATTGTATTTATATGTAAATAAGACATAAATACTCATCGTGACTGTTCAAAAGTAAATGGACAGCCATGACTTTTAGATGGTTATGATTTTGCTAACATGATCCGAACATATTATTATTTGTTAATATAACCAAATCCATTTTCAAAATGAATTATATGACTTAAGAACTAAACCCAACCATAGTCTACTAGTAGTTATATGAAATATTATGTTATAGCGGATTAAGATTCTCTTAGTGAGAGGAGAGTAATGTCCTTTTACTTAATATGTCAATGTGGAAGACTGTAATTTACCCATAATATTATTACGGGATAATACTTTGATATCTAAAATATTATGGCTAAATTACATGTAATCTCTTTTAATTATAGGTTATGTATAATTTATTATTTTGTACTAAAAAATTGATCAATTTATCCCTTAGACATAAGTTGTCATACAATTTATAAATTCTGTTAGTAATTCATTTAAAAATTTCATTAGTCTTTCGTGTAAATTAATAAATTATACATGTTTTTCTTTATCTTTTAAATATAGCTTTCGTGTAATTTACACATTTTATTAATAATTTCTTTAAAATTTTCATTTATTTTTTGTACAAATTACACAAGTTTTTCTATGGAATTATTGAGAGAAAATGTAAATTGCACAAAAATCTATGTGAATTGTTGATTTTTTTGAGTACAAAAGAATAAATTTCAATTAGTACCTAAAATATATAGATACTACCACAAACATAATACATGACATAAACACCCCAACATGAAAACTATCGACACATTAGAAGTACTATAAAATTTTCATATTTATCTTGTATATCTTGAATCTAATTAAATAAATAATAGTATTATAAAATATAGTATTCTAAAATAAAGAGTAATATTATTTTCATACTATTTATTTTATGCTTTCTTTGCACTTCCTCTCACCCTTAATATTATATTAGTAACTATATTTTTTATTGTCATTTTTATATTAAATCAATGGTAAAAAAAGTAAAGTATAAGAAAATATAAAATAAGGAATGTATAAATAAACATTTTTTAAAAATATATCCTTAGGTTTGTCATTTTAAAAAATGACAAAATCCAAAATTTAACCTCAGCCTGAACAATCTAAATTTAACTCTCTGAACCTCGTAAACCTATTTTACAGCATAGCAAATGGCCAAAACAATTGGCCTTGGTTAATTTTGTTTTATCCCATAATTTACAACCTTGAAAAGGTCAAAAAGCACCGACCTTTTTTCACTCCAATCTATTGATTGTATCCACAAATCACAGCCTAAATTTTCTAAGTTTGCCTCATAATATTCTGGGTAAATTATGAACCACTATTGCTTAGACATTGCCAAGACTTTTTTTATCCCATTTGTCTGAGGTGCATGGTAAATAATGACTATGGTTCTCTCCTGTTGAACTTCTCTTTAATCCTCAGACATCCTAAAATAAAGGAAAAACAAAAGCATAAGCAGCACAGTTCCTAAGACCTTGTTTCTGAGTCTTTGTTGAGGAAGGAAGAGAATGGCATTCACAGGAACTCTGGATAAATGCAATGCTTGTGATAAGACTGTCTATGTGGTTGACATGTTGTCCCTTGAAGGCTTGCCTTACCATAAATCCTGCTTCAAATGCAGTCACTGCAAGGGATTCCTTTCGGTATACTCCTTCAATAACAACATCATTTTTTTGATTTATACGTATATTTATAAGGGACGCATTTTTGATACGATAGCCGTTAGATATGCACCACGTGACATTAAAAAAAAAAATCAATAAAAAATGTCACGTGGCGTAATCAATGCGGTCGTCACACCGTATTTATTTCCCTTCATGAGATGATTTTATTCAGGTGTTTTCAAAAATATTATATTCAGAACGGTGCTTCTTGAAATTTGCTTTCCTTTTTGAATAATTTCATAAAAATATCTTATAATAATACCAGAGAAAAAAGTAAAATCTTATATAATACCAATATACTTCATAAAATTTACTTAATTTTAATGAAACTTAATATGCTAGTATTTCATAAAATCAATGCAATTTGTTTGGCCAAATGGGGTTCCAATCAATCATTAAACAATTTCATGATGTACAGATGAGCAGCTACTCCTCAATGGATGGTGTCCTCTATTGCAAACCACATTTTGAGCAGCTTTTCAAGGAATCTGGCAATTTCAGCAAAAACTTTCAAACAGGTATAGTCCATCTTCTGTCAATTTTATTTTTTTCAACTGCAATCTTATGGATTTGGATATTTTCATGTGAGGAGATAACATGACATCTATATACTATAAAAGAAAGACACAATATACTGAACCCACAACTTAATTAGTGAATCCCACCTATTTTTTTAATTGTGGACTTATATTTATTATGTTTTTTTCTCTCATAACATGGTAATGTCCCGATATTTCCTTACATGAGATAATCCAATATCAATCTTACAAAGTATATATAGATTGTTTCCTCCCATAACTTTCTCTTTGGCTAACAAGTTTTGCTGTTTGATGACTAAAAAATGTGGCAGCAAAGTCTTCTGAGAAATCAAATGAGCTGGTATGTTCACTATCCTACCTTTGCATATGCTTTGTCCCACAAAATTGGCAGGCATTGTGTTCTGTTGTAATACTGAACTTTTAGAATCATTAACTTCACTGAAATAAGCTTATTCTTTTATAGTACTCTTGTTAAAATATATGTTTTAATTATCTTTACAGCAAAAGACCTCAAGCAGACTCTCTTCCATGTTCAGTGGAACCCAAGACAAATGTTCAGTTTGCTCAAAGACAGTCTATCCACTGGAAAAGGTTTGTAATCTCATATCTTGCCCATACTCAATTATAAAAAGGGCAAAAAATTCCTAGGGCTTGGCCTAATGGTGGAGGTGAACAAGTAATGTGTAGTTAGACACTTGTCACAAGTTTAAATATTAACTTTGTCAATTTCTTAAGGCCAGATTGCAAGATTTTTCCTTGTGAATCATTTAGTTATGGAGTAGATGACCTGTCTTTGACTAAATTAGGAAAATTGATTATTGAGGTACGCACAAGCTGATTCGGACATTATCTGACTGCAATACTAAAAAAAGAAAAACACAAAAGAAAAAGTGTACAAAAGCTCCTATATTGGTATCTCACTTGTTTAATTCTACCAAGTAAAAAATGACTCAGAAAGAAATTACATCTTCATATATCTTTTTGGTTCATTTGACTCCAACTGGAGTTTGAATTTACTACCCTTAAGTCCGAAAAGGTTTTATTGTTCCTGAGCCAAAGATTCATTGATATATAATTAAATTAAAAATTTCTTTAACCAAACTATCTATATAACTTTGGCCTTTATTTATTTCATTTTTTTTTGAATATAGGTGTCACTGGAAGGAGAATGCTACCACAAGTCTTGCTTTAGGTGTGCTCATGCAGGGTGCCCTCTGACACATTCCTCCTATGCTGCCCTAGATGGTGTCCTCTATTGCAGGCACCATTTTGCTCAACTCTTCATGGAGAAGGGGAATTACCACCATGTTCTTCAGGCTACTCAACACAAGAAGAATGGTACTCCTCCTCCTGAGCCAGCAGATGATGAACAGCCAAAGCCAAAACCTGAAGAACAGAAGGACCAGACACAAGAACAATCTTGAAGGAAATTAATTCTGGGAAACATGAGATTTGCTTAATTTCTTCCTTTCTGTCAGAAATTTTCAAGAGTGTTGGATGAATTTTTTTTTATCAGTGAGGACAAATGTAAGATTCAGTGAAATAATGAGGCCCAAAAGGATAGATTAACCTTCTTTTTCCTCTTTTCCTTTTGGGATGATATAAGAATTAATACCAAAATTTATAAAGTTGTAGACAATGTAAATTTCTTTATGTCATGCTTCTCATATGAAAAATCTGAATTTGTATTTATTTATTATATTTATATATATCTGGTAAATGACTTTAGGGTAATAAAACCTAAAATAATGGTGTAAAAACATTTTTCCTGAGAAAATGTATGTTACCATATTACTATGGTTGGGATTACATCATATGATATTTTTTATTAAAAATATAAAAAAAATCACGTGGCGCGAACTACATTACAACCTTTTACTTTCCCCCCTTCTCTGTTCCTATAATAACTATCAAATGGGTATGAAGTAGGCTGACTGAGTTGCCGATGAGATTAGCAAAGCCCATTGCCCGCCACTTCGTCACCTCCACCGGGAACCCTCGACCAGTTAACTCTGTCAAAGAGCTTCATGGCCACCTCATCAGAAACCACCTCCACGCAGACCCTTCGTCCATGTCCGAGGTTATCAAATGCTACGCACTGTCCGCAACAAATTTACTCAAAGCTCATATGGTTTTCAACCAAATTCAGCACCCCACTTTGTCGCTTTGGAACTTCATGATCCGGGGTTGGGCACACAGTGACCAGCCCAGGGAAGCAATTCATATGTATAACCGTATGTATCACCATGGACTTGCTGGTACTAATTTGACCTTCATATTTGTTTTCAAGGCTTGTGCTCGAGTATCTGATGTTTTTCATGGTAGAGTTGTTCATGGCCACTCAGTCAAACTTGGGTTTGAGTCCTATCTTTTTGTTTCTAATTCCTTGATTCATATGTATGCTTCTTGGGGTGATTTGGGTTTTGCAAGGAAGGTGTTTGATGGAATGGAAGAAAGAGACTTGGTTTCTTGGAATTCGTTAATTTGTGGGTATAGTCAATGCAATAGATTTAGGGAGGTTTTGGGCATTTTTGAGGCAATGCAGGCAGCGAATGTGAAGGCTGATGCCGTCACAATGATGAAGGTTGTTTTAGCATGCTCTTTTCTTGGTGAGGATGATGTTGCAGATGTAATGGTTAAGTACATTGAGGAGAACCAGGTGCAAATTGACGTCTACCTTGGAAACACCCTGATAGATATGTATGGACGGCGGGGTATGGTAGATTTGGCCCAAGAAGTATTTGATCGGATGCAGCAGAAAAATATAGTTTCTTGGAATGCGTTAATAATGGGTTATGGAAAAGTGGGAAACTTAGTTTCTGCTCAGAAGCTATTCGATGAAATGCCACAGAGAGACGTGGTGTCATGGACTTCTATGATCACAGGTTACTCTCAAGCTTACCAATTTACAGAGGCAGTGAGACTTTTTAAAGAAATGATGGCAGCTAAGGTAAAGCCAGATGAAATTACAGCTGCTAGCGTGCTTTCTGCTTGTGCCCATTTAGGGTCACTCGATGTTGGGGAGGCAGTTCATGAATATATACGTAAGTATGATGTAAAAGCTGACGTTTATGTTGGAAATGCCTTGATAGATATGTATTGCAAATGTGGTGTAGTTGAGAAAGCATTAGATGTGTTTAAAGAGATGAGAAATAAGGACTCTGTATCCTGGACGTCAGTGATTTCAGGCCTTGCAGTGAATGGTTTTGCAGATTCTGCACTTAAATATTTTTCACAGATGTTGAGAGAAGGTTTTCGGCCTTCTCATGGGGTTTTTGTTGGAATTTTGCTAGCATGTGCTCATGCTGGATTGGTAGATAAAGGCTTGGAATATTTTGAAAGCATGGAAAGGGTTTATGGACTGACTCCCGAAATGAAACATTATGGATGTGTTGTGGATCTTTTGAGTCGCTCTGGCAATTTAGAAAGGGCATATGAGTTCATAAAACAAATGCCAATAGCTCCAGATGTTGTAGTATGGAGGATATTATTGAGTGCTTCCCAGCTTCATGGAAATGTGCCCTTGGCTGAGATTGCCACGAACAAGCTTCTTGAAGTGAATCCTTCTAACAGTGGTAATTATGTACTCTCCTCTAATACTTATGCAGGTTCAGACAGATGGGAAGATGTTGTTAAAATGAGAGGAATGATGGAGGAGAGTAATGTACAGAAACCATCAGGTAGCAGTTCCATAGAAATACACGGTTCAACAAATTCTCATAATCCTTGTTTTATTTAACTGCAAAAAAGAAAAAAGTAAATTGATTGGTATCTAAAAGAATTATATATGACCTTATAAATTGATTTCATGTGTGGGACAATATTGTCAATGGAAGGGACATAAAGCATGGGCCTGAAAATCTGAACCTTAGCCCCATTGGCCTATCAATTTGTCATGGGGTGTCTTATTACCCCATGAGAACTGTTATCATGAAAAAGTAGTAGAGTTGCTTCACATGGATTAGAAACCAAATCTTTCAACAGGTCAGAGGTTTGGTTGTGCCCAAATCAGCCTGAAGTACTTGGCAATAAGCAAAGGAATGATTTATTGCATATTCTACTTCATATAATCTGGTCCAAATGATATTTTGAGACAGCTCTTTGAGGTTTCCATCCTGAAAAGCAGGAAACAGCAGAAAGTGGCTACCAATCATCCAGTGGATTAAGATTAGAAGTCCATGCTTGGGTTGAGGCTAGCGACAGTCTGGTTTAATGGAATTGCCAATTCTTGAAATCATGAAATCATCTCGTGGTATTTGGCTTCTGTGGTACTCTAACTGTATCTTCTTTCGATCTATAATTGGCTGGTCATTATGAAACTTTTATATATGAATTAATCTTTATATTGCTCCATCCATTTTATACACATTTTCAACAATATATAAACTATAATTGTACAAAATAGGTATAGCCTAATTGTAATCAATAAATAAGCTGGATAAAGGGCGGGACACTCTTTAAAAAATAATTGTATTCGTAAATTAGAATGATTAATTTTTTTCTAGAAAAAAAAAATCCTAATATTTGGACACCTTTATAATTTGATAAACTTGTGTGGATGAAAATATAACTTATTTAACACGTTGCCATCAACATTTTTAACTTTTTCAATGGCAGGGATAAGGCTACTTGGTTGTGTCAAATTCAATGACTGAGATAATGCCACTTAGGCGTCTGAATCCCATTTTTACAAGATGGTATCTTATTATTTCGTAACTATTGAATCTTATCATGTTTACCACTCTAACCCAAAGTTGAACTATCGTGGCCCGTTCAGAATAACAAAACACTATCCTATACATGATGGGATTTAAGTCCACCACTTAGTTGTAGCATTGGTGCCACAAGTGGCAACAAAGAATCATCTTATTATCATATTCCTTCTAATTAATCCCTTTCATATATGTCCATTACGTATAAATCACAAACGAATACCTTAGTTCATATCCTAGTCCATAACTTCATAACACCATATTCTTTCATTATCCACAAGCTTTGTGATTGGACAACAATGAAAAATTTTGAGAAATATAACAAGCCACCCCCATCTGCGACAAGGAATATTTGCACAAATAATTCAAAATGTCTCTTGAATCACATCAAGTCATAACAAAATTGTGGTAGCCACCATTGCATTAGACAATTCTTTGATTATAGCTACAAAATAAGCAGAGAAATCAAAGGGGTCAACACAAAAACCAAGCAAAACCTACAGCTTAATGACTGAAAATTTGTGGGTGATACTGAAGATGAAAATATGAAATGGGTCTGTGCACCTGCCTGATGGGAATTAAGACAATGCAGGAAATTGTCAATTATTCTTTTCACCTCTTTTCTTTCCCTACACATTCAAGGTTGCCTTGTTCTGGGGAAGTGTGAGGAGTTCTATCTTATTGTTGATGTTAGAAATGCTTCTCTCACAACAATATCTTATAAAATTTATAAAATATTTGTTTTAGCCAATCAATATGTAATATGATGATGTGAGATAAATAATAATAATTCACTAAAAAAAATATTTTGTGATTTTTCATTTCCTCAATAAGTAATAACATTTGGCCAAATGAAAATGTATATATACTTGTTGAAAAGGGTTAAAAAAAGTAAATGAAAAACAAATTTTTATCATCACTTAGGGCCTGTTTGGATTTTCTTTAAAAAGAATGACTTTTATAGAATGAGAAATTGGTTCTGAAAAAATAAGATATTTTTTCAGAAGGAGATGCTATTTTACCTTCAAATGTAGTAATAAAAAAAAATTTATTTCTCATTCTCTCAATCTCCTTAATTGAAAAAGTTAAAAAAATTTACCTTCTCCTTAAAGTTAAAAAACTCATTTATTTTAACTTCTCCTTTTCAAAAAAAAGAGATATGAACAGTTCAAGGTTTATCAAAATGATTTTTTTTTTTAAAAAAATGTATTCTCCTAAAAAAAAAAAGGAGATACGAACGGGCCATTAATAGACCCAATGAAAAGTAACTATTTATTGTCTTTTTTTTTTTATCATGCTAGTCTCCTTATTTTTAATGGAAAATGTCAATTTCACAATAAAATTAAAAAAAATAACGAAAATAAATGAATAAGTGGTTGAGATGATTTTAGTGACAGATATGAACCTACTTTGTGATCCTTTGTGAGAAAAATCATTTTTAGATGAGCATTTCTATTTTTAATAAACTTTATTTATCTAATTTTTTTTTTCTCTGCAAACGGAACTAGGTGATCTTTAAGCAAAGAAAAATAATATTTTGATACAATTTTTTCTTTTATTCTTCTTTTGAAAATAATTTATATCATTTCCTATTTGTCTGTCTCCATTGGGGTTAAGTTAAAGGCCTCTTTAAGGAAAGATTGACTCAGTTGGGTGGGAATAACTCCATTTGGGTCTGTCTCCTTGTGTGTCTCATATTCTATTCACTCGTCTTTCATCAAATTATAGTTAATGGGCAACACTATGGTTTTTTGGGACTGCACCATAATTTTGGCACTAAAATTATATATATTTTTTTATTTTTTATCTTAAATTTTTTTATTTTTTAACATTAATTAATTATTGTTTAGGTCATATAATTTTTTAAGAATTTTTTAAAATATTTTAAATTTTTTTTAGAAATTTTTTTATCTTTTTTATACTATTCACAATAAATTTTTTGATACTATTTATTTATAAATGTAAAAATTTTTTAAAAATATAAAAATATTTTTAAAAGTTCAAAAAAAAATATATAACATAAATAATAATTTAATAATATTAAAAAATAAAAAATAAAATAAATAATAAAAAATAATAAAAAACCTAAACTACTGCCACAAACACTCATTACTTAAGTAAATCCTGCATGAAATTATAGCTAATTTTATTAACAATTATTTTTTTTTTTTGAATTAGATGTTGAGTTAATTAAATAATCTATTTGACAAAATTTAAATAGAACGATAATCATTCATATGATTTAGTGAAATTCAATTAACGAACCATTTATTTGGTCCAGTTATTGAATGGGACTACACGTGGAATTGAACCAACCAAAATTGGTCAATAACTATATTTATTATCCCACTTGACCCATTTGATTTAATCCAATTCCATTGGTAGTCCAATTTTTAATACTGCAAAATCGATTATAGAGAGGTAGAATTGAGTTTAACTGAATACCAACTTATTATTAATCCAGAATGTGTAGAACTTATACAAATACAAAGAGCAATTTTGCAGGCTGTGTGATCGCATGTGCTCCAAAAGTAAGACGGCATATTTGAAGAGACTTATTTGGTATATGTTGCCAGTCATGTACATGACATATTGCGGTATTGCTGAAATTATCTCAAGGGTTTCCTAGGAAGAGAGCTTTACATTGCTTCATCGTGTCTTCAGGGCTAGTTACTGAAAAACAATCAAAAATATTGTTAGAAGAAGGCGGCAAGGATCAAACTCCTAACGATTTAGTTATAGAGGCTTTGATATTATGTCAATAATCATTTCAACCTAAAAACTTAAATTATTAGAAGGTTGATTTAAGAAAACAACTAACCTGTGTGCCCAACAGTTCGTTCTGATTCATAAATTTCATGGTCATTTCCACCCTATTCAAAGGGAAAAAAAGAAGACTTTATTGGAGAATAGGTAGCACAATATCAGCATAGTTGAACATTTGGTCTACTCCATGGATAGTCATTAAAGCATATGAAACAAGTCACGCAGAAAGAAAACATTTCCTTTCTGCTGTAATTTAAAAAGAAGATAAAATAAGAGAAATAAGTATTCAACTGAACGTCCACTGCCTCAGAATTGAATCTAAATGATGATTAAAAAGCCAACTGCATGCTTGTCACAACAATTTTTGCCCAAGGCACTTGAAGCATTTTGAGTAAAAAAAAAAAAAAAATCATGCTATCCATGACCATTTGACCATTACTGGAGCAAAGAGAAAAGAAGTTGCTAATAAAGGAAGATTAATTGAAAACAAAAAGAGCTAGCATGTGCATGCAGGTCGGTAGAAAATGTATGATATATGCTGATAATTGGTTCAATACTCGAAACGATTTAGAACATGCATAGTAAACTTTTGGACTAACCTTGTAGGTTTTGTCACCAAAGAAGTGGATTTTACTGAAATCATCAAGGTATCTTAGGCTGTATGTTTTATCCCAACCTTGAGGGAAAGCCTGTAGAGTGGATACAAATTAAAACCTGTTGGCCTATCCTTTGACTGATAAATCATCATGAATCATCACTTACATCAAAGCTTATCTGTCCTCCAATGGAAAATGTTAAATTAAGATGAGCAAACTTCTCACGAAGTACAGAAACCATTTTTGGGCGTATATTGTGAACCTGAGAACTCAACTTGCAAATTATCAGGACAAGATATACACCTAGCACAAAATCTAATCATGGAAATTAAAAGTTCTAGTGGATATTCTATGAACAAAAACACATCACCTTGTCATACTTTTCAAATTCATCTCTTTCTTCTTGGCTACAGTTTCGCCCAATCGGTGACACATTCAGCATCCCACTACGAAACTCTATAAATGTTCCCCTAACAATGTTATATGTCAAATTTGATCATCAGTTTCCTAGAAGTTTAACAAACATGAAAAATATATGATTAGCCCCTAGATCCTCTAACCTCTTTATTGGGATATCCAAGTCAGCAATGTAATGAAGTGTAAAGTTAATAAATTCCTGCAAAATAGTCCTCATTCTATCATTATAACAGTCAACTAATTAATATAAAATGGCTTCTTTACATACAGGTCATAAGTTTACTTAAGTCAAACAATTAATACACAAAGGTATAGTCTCATTCTTTTACTGTTAAGCTTAAAATCTCATACAGTAAAAATCTAATGCAACAACATATATAAGGATGTAGTAACCAAGCCAGCTTCAGTCTCCCTTGGGTAAGATGCTTTGAACAGGGACAGAAACAGAGGTCTTACCTTGAGCTCTTCTTCACCAAGGAATGACTTCAAGCTCTGGAAAGAGGACAATACACAACTAATCATGGTGCTTTATAGAAAAAGTTTGCATAAATAAACGCAAGAGGGGGAGAGTGAGAGAGAGGAAAGCAAAGGTAAAATCCACAAAGCTAAAATCTAAAGTACAAATGGCTTATTTTCCTTCTTCAATCGAAGTTCTCAAATTTAAGTTATTGTAATTTGTTATGACATGGCCAACTTAACTTTTTATAGGTGTAAACAGCTACATTTTCCCCTGTATACTTAAAAAAAATTTGTCATTATAGGATTCATGATAGTACCACTAATTATAAAATACTTCACTTGCTGGTGTTCTTTTTAAGTACTCAAAGGATCAGCACATAGTTATCCACATACCATCTTAGTTCATGACTTCATTCTACAAAAGTGTTCAGTCAAAACTAAAAAATGATCCCTGATCACGTCAATTTGCTTTTATCATGCTTGCGGGTTTATGTGGTACCTGAGTTCCAATGAGATTTCCTTCCTTATGAGCCACAAGACCATTCTCAGAAAATACAAAATCGTAGTCATTAATAACTGCAGCACAGAGACCAAACGGGACTGTCAAAAAATAGATCCATCTAATTCTTTTTTCCCACCTTTTTTAGGTTAATAACTTATCACTTCTTCAAAAATAGGAGAGAGGAAGAAGAAAGAAGAGAATGGAAAGGGATACTGCATGACAATAATTATCAACATAGAAGCAAACAGATTAACAGAATTATACACTTTAGCCAATTTTAGAGGCCAGAATCTAATTAACAGGACCAAGAAAAGAAAACAGATTATGGAATTAATTAAATAATAAAACGAACACTAAAAGTGGTTTCCAAGATTTTTGATACTGAAGAATCAGGAAAGCAAAGCCATTTAAAGCAAACCTGTCTTCCCAAGTTGCTCAGATATCTTTGTAAGGTCAGATCCACCCACAACTCCAACTGTTACAATCTGTAATCAGACATTGTAAGATAAAAAAAGTGTGTTATAATATATTATATGCTTAGTGGGGTAGATGGAGAAAACAGACACCATGTACCTTCCTTAATTCCTGCATGAACTCTAACATCTCTGAAGTAGCCGCCTTGCATTTGAGTGTAGGATAAATTTAATAGAGGCAACGCAAACTTAAACATTCTAAAAGAATAAATCCCAATTTCTAGTTGTTTAGGGAGGAGTAGGGGAAAATGAAAGAAGTCCATTACTGCATTTGATGATGAGTTATGAGTAACCTCAGATGACTTTTAGATAAAAGATATGTATTAGAATCATACCAAGTTTCTACATTGATATATCTTTCTGTTATAATCATAGTAAAATAGTTATACATATGGAGAGTCTTTAGCTTTAGAAGAAATATATACCTTCCTTGGAGCTGAAAGAGTTCCATCAACATCAAATAAAGCAATTATACCGGGCTTTCCACCAGCCATTATAACTTAATTTTCTGCAACAAAACCTGCAAAAATTTAAACTTTTCAATTAAGTAATGACAATTGACATTATACAGACTTCAAGCTTTGAGCACATATATCATCAAACTTGAAATCAGGCTACTTTTTCCTATGAAAGTACACCCCGAATTTTACTTAATCTAACAGTTAAAAACGCAAATTAAACCTCTGACAAGACCCTGAGTTTTACGCAAGATTAAACTTTGAAGAACTTAGCTTTCTGGGCATAACTAAAATTGATGAAACCAACTCCACTACCAATTCGGAAGCTGTTATTCTGTTAATAGCTTCAAGTAAAACTAAAGATCCGAACTACAAATCAGCATCGTCTATCCATCTGAACACCAAGTAAAAGTTGAAAATAAATAGAAGTTATAGAACCCAATTCGAGAGATCAGTAACTCTGGGGCAATTCTTCAACGTTTTAGAATCAAGCTTCCACTTCAAATCTAACCCCATTATATGTTGCTAAATGCAAAACAAGAATTACAAGCTACAACCATAGTTGGAATAATCAAAGCTCGATAATTCAGTAGAGAATGAGAGAGATCATACAGGTTGAAGAGTCTGAAACTGGATTTTGGACACAAAATCTGAAGCAGATCTTCAATGGCAGAACAGAGGGAGTTCTTGGGATTATATAAATTGGTTCAGATCTGCGAAGCTTTTTGGACACAACCTTAAGTGGGCCCTTAGGCTTTAAGAACTACGACTCTATAAGCATGAAAATTAGCATGAAGCATGCACCTCGTAGGAGTCAACTGTAACAGCGTGCTCCGGCCCTTACAGGTCGGGTTTCATCCCAATATCCGAAAATCCGACCTGATCCATTTGGGTGCAGGTTTCCCTCGCCCTTCACTTTACTTTGTTTAGAGCTATCAATTACGGCAGGTAACAACCCCTAAGAGTTTATTTTATTTTTAATTACGATTCATAATTTTTTGTTATCATTTGTGATAAAGTAAGATATTTTATTTATTAAATTTATACAGATTAAATACTAGAATAATAATAATTTAATTATTTATTAAGAAAAATTGAAATACTAAAATCTTTGAATTTATTTAGATAATATATATAAAAAATTGTGATCATATTGGCTTTAATTAAAAAAAAGATTTGTTTAAATCTATCAAAAAAATCATAAGGAGAATGATATCTGATAGGACGCGACTTTAGAGAGCTCAAGTTTTCCATCATCAGATTGTCTAAGTATTCCTTAAATACATGTAACAATCATCTCAAAGTATGCCACAATTCCGACGTGAAGACTTAGCTCTCTACAATATTTCTTTATCTAATAAAGTGTGTATTATGCCTCCACATTATTAACAACTCATTTGGCATATAGGTTTCTTTAACTTCTTAGACAAGAGTTGTAACATTAGTCTTTAGAGCGGTTCATTCTCGGCTGTCACTGAGTGAGAGGACGGATCAGGCTAAGCGTAAATTGTTAGAATGTCATTGTACGGACCCATTTTTATGGTGCCTGTTTTTACTTTCTGCCTTTGATGTCTCATGTCAGGAGTTAAAGGTTTTGATTTTTTTTTTAAGGAAAAATAAACAGAAAAAGAACAATTGTACCAATTTTGATGGATTTCAATAGTTAAATGTAACATGCATTAGGCCAAAGGCCATCAATTTTGCCTTTGCATTGAAAGCCAACTTCTCAACAACCTCACTTTATTTTGTCTTCACAATAAGCAACCTTTGAACAAATTTTAGGATTTGTATCCCAACATTTTCAGGCTGGAATCTTTTTTTCTTTTCTCTAAATCTGAACCATCCAAAATTATTTGAATGATCCAAATGTCTTATTAATTTTTTTGTTTGAAGACAAAATTTTGTCTTCTAGTGCAAAGATCTTAACAAAGAAAAGGTGGGATCCACACTCCAAATTTTACTGCAACAAAGGAATTTAACTGCCTTTGATAGAAATAAAAAGGTGTTAGTTATCAAGAACTTGACCTTTTTGTTAATACACATATTTTAAAATTATTTTTTATAATTTATTTGTTGAATTATAAATTAAATTTAACGATAAAAGAGCTTAACTTCTTAAAAATTAAATTCAAACTCTCTGTATTGGGACCAGAAACAAAACACAGCTCATCATTTTGAACTAAAATGGTGGCACTTGATTCATATTAAAAGAAAAGGCCCAACATTTGGCAGCAGTTTCATGAAAGGTTGAAAAGCCAGTGTTGTTATGGTTTTTCCTTAGGCAGGAGAGGCGTGCTTCTTGCCAAGAAGTCAAGAACCCATGTGTAGGCATCCAATACAGCTCTAGAGAAACCCTCTCTAACGTAAAAATCTATCATATATTCTGTAACCTCATTCAATTTTTCCTCTCAAACACTTTCAATATACTTTTAACACTTCCCAAGCCCAATTCATCTCTCTAAATTTTACACACTAGAAATGAGCTGAATTTTCATTTTGTTTTTCTTTTTTAATCAGGTGTTATCAAAATCAATTTGCACCAACTTCAATAAATTTATTTCAATCAAAAAAAGGTCATTCACTTTGAAACTAAGAAAATTTCCCTAACTTATAAACAAATTGAATATTTTGTGATGTGTGCAATTAGCATTATTTCATGACTAAAGGGTTGTTCCTACCATTAATGAGAAAAAATGTGTCCTTTTTCTTTGGCTAAAATCTTCTTTTGGCCCCTTAACAATTTTGAGTTTTATTAATATCTCACAACTTACATAACATCACCAAATTTGTCCCTACTGTTAACTCGGTTAATTCTACTAATGAAATTTGTTTACGTGTCTTTCACGTGACAAATTAATTGTCAACGTAGACATTTAATTGTCCCGCCACAAAAACCTCACCATATGTTGGATTTGCTTGGAGACAAATGCATCATTCATTTTGACAAAACCTTTGTAATCGAACAGAAAAAGATCGAGGGGAAACTACTTCCACAGAGATGAGAACCCTTTCTCTTCCTTGATCGTTGTGGGATATTAATGGAATAAAAAAAAGTTAAGGAACAAACTTAAAACTTGACAAAAAATTAAAGAGACCAAAAAAAGACTTTAACGTTTTTTATTTTATTTTGAAGAAGGCGGGAATAGGACTCAGACTATTATATAATGTACAAGTAAAAATATTTGGAGAAATAATAGGTGTACACCATCAAAAAGATATATCATCATACATCACCACTCAAATTATAACACATGTCACTTTTATATAAAAAAAACAATTTTTTCACTTTTTCTCTTTCCTCTCCTTTCTGTGTATGGTGATGTACAAATATTTAGTGCACACATATCATTCCTCAAATATTTGCAATGGAACATAAATTTTATTTATTTCTTACAATGAAAAAGAGGTTCAAACTTGACAGAAACATGAACATAGCTCATTATTCTCTTAAGTATATAACCAAAAGACTATCTAAAATGAAGCCCCCGAATTTCTCATCCAACTTTGTTGATACT
>JASKGM010000014.1:4261407-4307453 GCA_034509205.1 Ceratonia siliqua
AACTGACGAAAACAGTTACCCAAACGAGTTTTTTTGTTTTCGCAGAACAAAAAAACAAAAAAACAGTTTTTAAAAACTTTGCCAAACAAGGCCTTTATTTCTTCCAAAAAAATCCCTCCTTTATAGCCATCCGAAATTGCACTTAAAAACATTAAAAAATGAAAGTAAAATGGCGTAAAAGAGATAGTGTGAGGGAAATATAAGTGTAGGAAAATCAAAGAATGGAGAGTGGTGAGAGGCATGATGGAGAAAATGAGAGAATGGAGAGAAAAAGAAAATTGAGGAGGGGGCCTAGAAGCTTGAGAGGAGAGTGTGTGAAAGAGAGGATGGAAAAACCTAGAAAAAGAAATGAATGGGGGGGCTAAGAGAAGAAAGTGTAGGAAAGATTAAGTTTAGTTTAAGTTAGGAAGGAGAGAAAAGTCAGGCGGGACAGCTAGAGATCCAAGGAAAAGAAGGAGGGAGCCTTAGGTTAAGTGATGATATGTCAATGGGTAGGTTAATGGAGATGGGTTAGGGACTTGGATAGTTAGCTTAATGAGAGTAGGCTTGGAAGGGACTTTAAGTCCAAAACAATAAAAAGGAAAATATGTTAAGGATGAGTTGGAAAAAAATAAAAAAAGAAGAGGAAAGTGAAGTTGGGCTTTAAGTGAAATGAATTTCTTTTTGTTTTGTTATTTTTCTTCTTTTTTGTATTTTTTTGTATTTTCAACTTTTTATTGCTTTTTTTGTACTTTGTATTTTGTGATTTTTGTACTCATTTGTAAATAATAAAAAATTTCTAAATAAAATATGGTGTTTACACTTATACAACTCAAAGTTTATATGTGATTATATTTAAATTTTATATTATTTTTGTTCAAAAAATATTTTCGACAGAAATTATTTTTTCTAAAAATAAATTTTTTATTATTTAGACAACATGATAGAAAGTGTTTTTTGTTATTTAAATAAGAGGTTATGACCATTCTTAAACTAGGAGTCAGGTTTGGGCCTACATGGGAGACTCAATCTAAATGCTGCATCACAATAAAAGTTGAATGTGAAACAAAAATGAAGACTATTAAAGGATTATAACTTGAAGCCGGTAAAATAAAAAGTGATTTCTCTTTTAAAAATTAATTTTCTACTATAAAAGTTACTAATTTTTTTTATTCTTTTAAATTTTTCCATAAACCAACTCTTTTTTTTTTAATCAAATAATAAAAAATTTTAAAAATTTACTTTCCATCAATTCAAAGATGCCCTTACATATATTAATATATCAATTAAAAGGTTATGAAGAAAAGTGTGACTAATATTACTACGCTTCGGTAGGGCTAGGCTAATTAGAGCTGGCAAAATCAACCTAACCCAATGGGCAGCCCAAATTATAAGGTTAGGTTTTGTAATATAGAGCCCGAAAAAATTCAAGCTTTTTTGGCCCGACCCAACTAGGCCAATGGCCCACTTGGGTCAGAGCCCCAAAATTTTTTTTTTCTCTGTATGAAACAATGTTGTTTGGTGTTAGAAGTAAAATGCCAAATGGCGTCATTTTGGGGATACCCTAAGCATCGCCTTTTAATCATTTTCCCTTAAATTCCCTCCCCATTTCCCCTTGAATTCCCTCCGCAGCTCCCAAGCCTCCCTCAATGCCTCCTAAGTTCAGTCACCAGTGCCTCCACTCCCCAGCCTCCTAATGACGCATCTGCATAAGATCCTAATGGTGTCAAGCAGCAACATGTATGGTGGCCATTGCCAAGTACTTCCACTGTCTGTGATCCTTGAGTTCTTTATTGTTGGCTTGCCCTCGCCAAGAATAATGACTGCTTCTCTTATGGAGTTCTAGTAGACTAGTACTAGCACTCCCCAACTATATAGTCCTAGCCTAGTACATATCTTCTTATTTTCTCTTCAATGTTCCTCTTCTATCTGGTCCACCCTCCATTCTTTCCCACTAAACCTGTATCTATCAAAAGATAATTAATATGAATTAAATATAACCATTTCTCTCTCTAGACTTATTTTCATAGCAGAATAATTATCTAAGAGACAAATTTCTCCAAATTATTTTTTTGACTTTGAAAGAAGAAGAGCAAAATGAATAAATTAACTTAAAATTAATAGAAATGGAAATAACTATATAAATTAGTAAAGAGAAGAACATGATTTGGTTGGATTTAAGCGGTTATTCATTGGTGTTGCCTCACTGCCATTTTACTAACGTATTATAGAATTTACTTTAGCCATATGTTTTGTTTTGATTTTTAATTTTTTGTATTACCAACATGTTCATTTTGTTTTATTTGTTTTAATTTTTAAATGAGTGGATTTAGTGATCCCTTCTTCTGAGGTTGGCTACAAACAGTCAATTCTCAAAAACAAAATTCATTATTTTTCATATGATGAGTTTTTCCTGTTCATATGTTTTTAATTTCCTTCATTTTTGTGTTTTTGTTATCATTTCATTTTGGGATTGGGCTAGCTCAATAGCCTGATGGGCTAACACAAGGCAGGGCTAGGCTAGTAAAATGTCAGCCTAATCTAAATGTAGGCTGGCCTAACCCAAATTTGCTGTCTAGCCCGATGGGCCTAGCCAGCCCTTTTGACAGCTCTGCTTTCGGTGGGAACAACAGCAGCTATATCACAAATATATGGCTTAATTGCATTTATGGTTTTCCTAGTTTACTAAAGTTGTAGTTTTGATCCTTTTAATTTCATCTTGAACAATACGATTCCCCTAATTTTATCAAAATTACAATTTTAGTCCCTTAGTTAACTTTTCATTTATTTTTTAAAGGTCATTGCTAACACGAACAAAAAAAAATCACGTGAATTAAAAAATTTACACATCAATAATTTTACCTTTAGTGGAGAGAAGATGGAAAATTTGAGTGTTGATGTGTCATCTAATTTGACGTGGAAGTTGAGAAGGCAAAATTATTTGGTGACACGTAATTTTTTTGTGTCCACATTTTTTTTTGGTCCACATCAGCAATGGTCGTTAAAAAATTGATGAAAAGTTAATCAAGAGACCAAAACTGTAATTTTAACAAACTAAAATATAAGAAATACAATGAAGCCAATATTTATTGTAACTTTTTTTATTTAATTATGACCCTAATTCTAAATTATAATTATAATTACAATGAGCATGGTTATTTCATTATTTGTACAATTTTTTTCACTCTCATAAGTTTTAATTAAAAGTATAATAATATCTAAATTTACTTGAGTTTACAAAAAATGAGTAATCCTAAATAATATTAATTTGAAGATAATTGTTAATAATTACCAAGATTGTAAAAAAAATTTAGTGTAAATTTTATTTTTCAACTACAATCCTAAAAATTAAATAAAGAAATAAATCCATCTCTACCCTTAGTTGGTAATGGAGTTATGAGTACTTAACATATAAAAACAAGATTGGAGAAAACAACATCATTTTGCATGCCACAAGTTCATGCATTCAAACTAGTCGGTTGTTTCCATTTCTTGCCATCTCAATTCCCAAAACCCCAGAACCTCACTCTTCCCTTCCCCTTCTCACCCTAATGCAGTTACCATTCCATTTAGCGCCCAATCAGCACCATGGACTTTTGATATCAGTAGTTGATCATAGGATGTGACCTTGCTTAACTGTAGTAGTCGTTAGTAGCTGTTAGCTGTTTGGGTAGTTAGCCATTGTTAGTATCGGAAATGAGGACTTATGTGAATTAGTTGTTCCTTAATTTATGCATGGCTTTGCTCTTTTGATGTAGATTATATATATTCCTCTTTCTTAATGAGAAGGTATGAATGATTAGAACCCAAACTCTTGTGTTTCCTCTACCTTTTCTTTCTTCCCCACCCTCTCTAAATTCAACCTTATTAGTGGTATCAGAGCTATTCTTCATCCATGGACACCCATGGGAAGTCTAACGTTGAGTTCCATAACAACGTTAACGAAATCTTAGCTCGCCATGAGTCAACCTTTGATCAAATGAATGCTGCCCTACAGACTATCATGATTGAGTTACAAGCCATGAAAATGTCGCAAAATGCAACTGTGAACGAAACTAAGGTCAATACATTCGCTCTTGGCGAGATAGTACCATCGTCTAGCAATAAGGGAGCGTTGAAAACCACTACCACCTAAAACTATCATTCCCAAAATTCAACGAAGAAGACCCAATTGGATGGGTTTACAAGGCGGAGCAGTATTTCACCTTCAAAAGTGTGACCCCTGAGCACCAAGTCCAACTGGCTTTGTTTCACTTGGAGGGCATCGCATTACAATGGCATCGATGACTAGCAAAACTCCAAGGACCCCTCACATGGGGAGAGTTTACCAAGGTAGTGCTAATTCATTTTGAACCCACTGATTACAAAGACCCCTCAGAAGTATTAAGCCGACTCAAACAAATAATCACTGTGGCAGCCTACTAAGAGGCTTTTGAGAAGTTATCACATTGTGTAGATGGTGTACTAGAGAGCTTTCTGACAGGAAGTTATGTATCTAGACTCAAAGATGACATTCGCTTAAACGTGAAACTCAAACAGCTACAGACCTTAATGGACGCCATGGGAGTTTCTCGGCTGGATGAGGAAAGAACCTAATTGTTAAAGAGCTTACCCAACACCAATCGGCCATTGTTTGTAGCAACCACATGACCAAATCCCAATTTTGCCACTGGCCTACTCTGGCCACCCCCTAGACAGAGAACTCAACAAACAACCCACTCCTCAGAACCAACTTTCAACACCTCACTGATTAAGAAGCAAAGGAAAGCTAGAAGAAAGGCCTCTACTACTACTATGACAAAAAAATTTACTCCCAGCCATTGTTGTGAATGTCTACAACTCTTTATAATTAAGGACTTAACTTCTGAGGAATCAAAAGAGGAAAAACGAATGCATGAAATCAAACAAAAACTAGAAGGAATGCTTGAAATATCCTTTTATGCCATTTCGGGACTAACCATCCTCAAACCATTCACTTTCTCGAAAAGCTAAGGAATAAAGAGGTTACAGTTTTTGTTGATGGGGGGAGTACCCATAACTTGATAGAGCAGGCCTTGGTTAACAAGCATCAGCTACTAGTGATTCAAGATAAAAAAAACTCTAAGTTATGGTAGCTAACAGGGAAAAGATGTAATGCCTATGACAATGTTGAGATCTATCAATTATGGTGCAAGGCCTTCAAATCACGGCCGGTTATTACATACCAGTTGTTGCTTGCCAACTTGTCCTCGAGGCACAATGGCTAGAGACATTAAGCATAGTTGAAACTGATTACATGAACTTAACAATGTCCTTTAAAAAGAAGGGACAACCTACACTCTCCACAAGCTAAACGCTCAGAGCTTGAAGTATTGTCCAACAAAGAAGTGGGTAGCTTGCAGGGAATCAGATTCTTGCTTCATATTACCTTCCTAGAACAATTACATGAGGTAAACTTATATCACTCAACTGCTAAATGAGTTCTTGCAGGTGTTTGAGCAACTAAAGGGATTACCACCTAAAAGGATGTATGACCATAAAATTCCCCTGTAACCTAACACATAACTAGTGAGTGTATGCCCCTACAGATATCCACACTGTCAAAAGAATGCTATCAAGAAAATGGTTACAGAGGTATTGCAGACAGGCTTAGTGAGGCTCAGTCAAAGTTTGTTTTCCTCCCCATTCCTGTAGGTGAAGAAGGCCAGTAAGGAGTGGAGATTATGTGTCAATTACTGAGCATTAAACCAAATAACAATCAAAGACAAATGCCCAATACCTGTTATTAAGGAACTACTAGATGAGCTTCATGGAGCCAGGTTTTTTTTGAAGTTGAACCTTAGAACAGGGTAGTACCAAGTGTGTGTTCATGATGAAGACATGGAGAAGACTACCTTCTGCACGCACAAAGGACACTAAGAGTTCCTTATGATGTTATTTGGCCACACTAATGCACCGACGACATTCAAGAGCATCATGAATGAGTTATTCAAGCCCCATCTTTAATGATTCAACCTTGTATTCTTTGATGATATACTAGTGTACTCAAGTTCATGGGGGAATCACTTGCTACATTTAAGGAAGGCACTAGCAATATTGGCTGACAATGGTTTATTTGCAAAACAATCAAAATGCCAATTTGGAGTCAGGCAAGTAGACTACTTAGGCCACATCATCTCCGATCAAGGAGTGGCAGTAGACCTAGCGAAGATTGAAGCTATTCTAAAATGTCCAACACCCACCGCAGCTAAGGGAATTAGGGTATTCTTGGGATTGTCAAGATATTATTGAAAGTTTATCAGAAATTTTTGCAATATAGCTATACCTCTCCACCATTTGCTATCGAAGGAATGATTTAGATGGAATAGTGAGACTGAATTGGCATTCAAGCAGTTACAAGAAGCATTGACAGCTCCTCCAATCTTGAGCCTTCCTGACTTTTCTAAGTCATTCATCATTGAGTGCGATGCAAGTAGGGTAGGCCTCGAAGCCGTCTTAAAGCAGGGCAAGAGACCTATTCCCTTCTTCAGCTATGATGCACCGATACTTCGAAAATGGTAAAGTATCCGTACCATACTCGTATCGGATACTGATACGCGTACCATACTCTTGCATTACCCATTCTAATAACTCTATTCATATCAACTATACTTTTATACTTCCAAATAACTTGCTTCACATTAAAACTATTGTATGAAACTTTCCCATAAAGACCACTCATTTGAAATGGATCAATAGAAAATTTATGTCCCATTGTCAAATACTTTTTCACAATCTCAACAATCTTATAAATAATATTCCAACATATATACTATTTGTTAAGTAATATCCTAATGTATGGCATATATTAATTTTTAAGAAATTGGTCGTATCAGCGTATCGTATCAGATACTCCTATCGGTATCGGTGCAACATAATTCTTCAGTGAGCCCTTCAAAGTATCAAACTTGACACTCTCTACCTATGAAAAGGAAATGTTGGCCATAGTCAAATCAGTGAGGAAGTGGCATCTATATTTGCTTAGGAAACCTTTCATTGTGAGGATTGATCATCAAAGGCTTAGGTACCTATTAGAACAGAGAATCATGATACCAACCCAAGTGCGTTGGCTTCCTAAATTGCTTGGTTATGACTACAAGGTAGAATACAAGAAAGGCCCAGATAATTAGGGGCTGATGCACTCTCTCGGGTGGTAGAATTTCAATTCATGGCAGTCACGATCCCCTCCACAGGTTGGTGGTCCAAATTACAACAAGAAGTACAAGGAGACCCATTCTATATTAAGATGGCTAGTGCAGACCCTAGTATGAGCCAATGGGATGGAGTATGGCTTAAGGATAATAAAATATTCCTAAGTCTCACCTCAGAGTTGTTCCAAAAATTGATCACTGAAAGCCATTCCACTTCAGAAGGGGGACATTTTGGGTTTCTTAAAACACTTTCTCGTATTAAAAGGGATTTCTACTGGCCTAACTTGCGAAAAACAGTGAAGAGTTACTTGAAGGAATGCAGCACTTGTCAACGGTATAAAAACAACTGTATGAAACCAGCTGGACTATTGGAACCTCTACCTATTCCCAAACAAATTTGACGTGAGGTATCCATGGACTTTATAGAGGGACTACCCCCTTCTGATGGCGATACAGTTGTAATGGTAGTTGTGGATATACTCAGAAGTATGCACATTTTGTGCCCCTCATGCATCCCTTCACAGCAGCCATTATTGGTAGGGCCTTCATAGCAAACATTATTCATCTTCATGGAATCCCATCTTCGATAGTTAGTGATCAGGACAGAGTCTTCCTCAGCGCATTCTGGCAAACATTGTTTAAGCTTCAAGGAACTAAACTTTGCCTGGAAGATATGCCCTTGATCCTGAAGACAAGGTAAAATTTGAACCAATTTAGATCACCAAATGACAGCTCCATATGCTTTTAAGCGTTTGAACTTGAATTCTTTTACTCAATTATAGAGTGCTGGAATTTTTTTTTATTTTAAGGCTGAATTATGGAGTTCAAAATTTGATTTTGACCCCTTTTTATGCCGTCTTCTTGATTACTTTACACTTTCTTTTGTTCCAATTTTTAAAGTACGTGTTTCGGGTATCGACTTTTGTATATACATCAAGTAAAATGGTTTTGTATTAGAAATTAATTTCTTTTCTACACTTATGCTTACATAAATCTGACAGTCTATGTGACTTTAATGAACGATTCTAGTGTTCTTTAATGGCAGGCGTAGGTTCTTGCTTTTAATTCGTGATATAAATTGGAATTGTTCATATATTGCTTTCCCTCTGTGGCTATGTCAATACTTTAAGGTTTATGCCAAAGAAAAAATATATCTGTTTGATAGGACCTATAAGGAAGTTAATGAGAGATTAATCGTGATTCTATGTGTGATAATCTATCTGGGTTTGTTATTATGCAAATATGTAAATGAGTAACTAACCTACAATTACATCCTCTATCTCGTACTTTTCTTCTTTCTTGTTTCATCAAATCTTTATTTTCCCCCTGTAAGAGAGGAAGATAAAGGGAAAAAAATACGATTTTGGAGAGGCAGTCATGTCAGCATATTGATGCTCCTAACAAGGGAGCAACATAATGGATGGTCAAGAGATCTACAAGAATTACAATTAGAAAAAAATGTTAAATTAGATGGTACAAGACGAACGTAAGATATAAAAGGCTGAATAAATTGAATTTGATATGGTAAGAAATCAAGGCAATAATCATAATTAGGTTTATTGCCACCTTCTTATATGAAAGTTAGAGTGTAGGCTGATAATGAAGCGTGTCAGGCAATGTGGCTTACTATATAGTTTCTAATAATCCTAGTGCAACTCTAGAGCTAGATATGGACCCATAATGGTGCTGATATTGACATGAAAGCCACAATGTTTCATTTCGTAATGAGTATAATATAATGAAAATTTGAGACTGGTATGTTGCTGAAGATCTTGCTTCAAAACCAATAGGGTTATAATAACCATTCTTCGATGGCCTTATCTTTCAGTTGCAGTGGCGTCAGAGCTTGTTGAGAAATTGGTCTAGAGTTGGATCATTATTGCCTCCAATCCTATAATTAAAATTTCACTTCAGTAATAGTTTCAGTTTAGGTAGTTTAGTATGAACAACACATGTCATGATGCTAAAGAACGGTGGCACGTGTTTTTTTTTTTCAATATAATTAAGAACTACCTTGAGAAGCGGATCTAATCCTTTCAAAACACAAGTATTATCAATTGAAGCTTATTGAAAAATGTTTCATTGGTTTTTTAATCTATTAAGAACTATTTCTAAAGCCATGGAGTTTGATCCATCCGAAATACAAGTGACTGCCATTAATACTTGTCACAACTGAGTTCAATTACCCACTAGGAACATAAAAGAATAGAATCTAGTATGCCAGAAGCTGTACTTTAACTATTCAGTACTAAAAAAATTCATAATTGTTTTGTACTCTTACCAAATCTATATTAATATCAGCAACACATGTCACATGCTGAATAAAGCATGGGACAAGCGTTTTTTTATTTATTTTTTCAATCTCATTAAAACCACCATGTGAAGTAACGTGTCTAATAGAGGCCTTGCGTGGCATGCATTTATCTCTTACAATTAATAAGAACCACTAACAGAAGTCAAGAGTTCAACATAAATCCAGATGTATAGAACTAGCTAGAATGAATGCTTACTCCTCTGAACCCTCAGTGTCAATAGTAGGAAGGTAGAACTCTATTGGGTAAACGTGAATGCATTATGAGAAAAACAAGCACTTGTCCTGGGCAAAAGCTGATTTGAATCTCTATCTTTGAATGAATTCGTTTGATTTTTAAAGGCCATGAAGAAAACTGCTTCACTGGTAAGTGAACATAGGTGACTTCCCTTTAGTTGTCAATTTATAGAACTTGATTATCAAGTTTCTCAATGTCTCTGACTCTGGTGAAGTTTTCAGAAGACTTGGTTTTGATCCATGTAGGTAGGGGTACATGCAATATATTATCATGTTTCTGCTAAAATTATAGTGTTCAATTTGCAGTTGTAGTGTTACACAAATTTGGAAACGGGGGCTAAGTTTTGTTCAAAAGATGAACTACTTTGTTTCATAGATGATGCAGCAAAGCAAACTGTCTTCACGAAAGTGGGTATTTAATTCTTCTCTATATTGTTTAATTTTCTTTTCTTTTCATGTAAACATGGGATTTATGCTAGTGTTTCTTATAAAGGAAGGGCACTAAAACCATAGGCACATCACAAAAGAAGCTCATTGTTCAGTGTAAAATAATTCAAAAATTTTCTTTTGTATTTCTTGCCAAATCCTATTCAGTATCAGCAATGCATGTCACATGCTGAATAAAAAGCACGTGGCATGCATTATTATTTTTTGTTTCAATCTCATTAAAAGCCACCGCAAGAAGTAACCTTTCTAACAGAGGAAATGTACTAAAATATAGGAAGCTGGAAGTTTACTATTCGGTATTAAAAAATAAAATTATTTTGTATTCTTTCTTAATCTTTATTGAGTATCAGCAACGTGTGTCACACATGCTGAAATAAGCATGTGCATGCATATATTTATTTTTTTGTTGCAATCTCATTAAAAATCGCGACTAGAAGCAACACTTCTAATAAAACAAGTGTACTAAAACTGCATTACACAGGAAGTTTTACTATTCAGTATTCAAAAATTCAAAAATTGTCTGTTGTCTTTCTTGCCAAACCTTTATCAGTATCAGCAACGTGTGCCACGTGCTAGATATAGCATGTGGTGTGCGTTATCATTTGTTTTTTGTTTTGTTTCAATCTCATCGAAAATCAGCACGAGAAGTACGTGTCTAGTTGAAGAAGTGCACTAAAACTGAATTACAAAGGAAACGTGGCATGCATCTAACGCTAACAGAAGCCACTAGTTTAACCTAAAACCAGATGTAGGGAACTAAAACTGGTGCTTGTTTGACAGAATCCTCAGTGGTTTATAGCATGAAAGTAGAATGATATTGGGTAACAATGAATGCATTATGAGATAAAGAAGCACTTGTGCTGGATGTGAGCTGAATAGATTCTCTGTCTTTGAATTTGTTCATTTGTTTGTTAAAGGCCATTAAGGAAGCTGCTCCACGAGTAAGTGAATATAGGCAACTACTCTTTAGCTGTCAATTTGTAGAAGTTATATATCAAGTTCCTCAATCTCTTTATGGTGAAATAAGGACTTTGGTGATCCATTTTCAGATGACTTGGTTTTGATCTATCTCGTTAGGTGGTACATGTGGTAAATTATTATTTTTCTGCTAAAATGACAGTGTTGAGTCTGTGGTTGTAGTGTCACACAAAATTGGAAACAGAGGATAAATTTTTTGCGAAAGAGGAACCATTTTCTTTTGCAGATGATGAAGTGAAGAAAACTGTCTCCAAACAAGTGAGTTTGCAAATCTTTCTTTCTATTGTTGACTCATTTTCATTTTCCTCAACCAACTTAAGAATTATCAAGAGTGGGATATTTCATTGTAAACAACTCTCTTTTATGATAAATTACTTTTGTTTTGGGAAAATAGGGAGAGCAAAAGTTAAGGGAGAATAGGAATGGACCAAACAAAATATTCTATTAAATGACTCAATGACGGTGTGTTCATAAAATTGACCTTTCAACCTCTATTTATAATATTATACTATGACCACACAAAGATACCTATGCCCTTTACTTTGGGTGCACTCTTTTCTTAACCAACAAGTAAAGAAGTATTTGCATCATTCTCTCCCTATGGGAAGAACACGCCTCCGGAGAGTGATAAAGCTGGTAACGCTGAAATGAAAAGTTTTAAGGAACTACATTTCCATTTGTATAAGACATGCTGGAAAATTGGTATCCTTTTATCTGAATAAATGATCATGTAAATAGGAAGGAAATTATTATTATTATTTTTAAATAAGATGGGTGGCCTCTCTTTGATATTGGAAATATTGGTCTCTGAACTACCTCTAATGAAGCAGCCAACCTGTTATATCTTCTTCATTCCCCGGCCAGGGCTTCATTTTAAACTCTCTGGAAGGGAAAAGGAGGGGGGGAATATTGTGTTAAGCTCATGGATGCTTGCATAGTTTGGTCTATTGCTCTATTTGGTTAAAGAAGCATGCAATAATTTTCAATTGGAAATTATTTATCAAGTTCCTCAATTTTGTTTGGTGGTGAAATAAAGACTTCGATGATTCAATTTCAGAATACTTATTGTCAATGTGGGTAGGTGGTACATGTGGTAAATTATTGTAAGTCTGAAAAAAATTACTGTGTTGAATACGTGGTTGTAGTGCCACGCAAAATTGGAAACACAGGATAAATTTTGTGCAAAAGAGGAACCATTTGGTTTTATTGATAATGAAGTGGAGACAATTGTCCCCAAACAAGTGAGTTTTGAATTCTTTCTTTCCATTGTTTACTCGTTTTCATCTCCACCACCGACTTAAGAATTAGCATGGCTGTTGTATTTCCCTGTATAACAGTAATTACTTTCCAAATTTCATTTTCTAGTAGTGATCCCCACTGGCTCAAATGAAAAGTCTTAAAGAATTATATTATCATATGTAGAAGAGATGCTTGAAAATTGGTGTCCTTTTTCTGAATAGTTACCAAGGAAATAAGTTGGAAATTATTTTTCTCTTTTTTTTTTTTTTATAACCTCTCCTCAATACTAAACATATTAGTCTCCAAAGAATCTTTTATCAAGAAACCAACCTAGCATATCTTCTTCATCCGAAGTATACCTGCCAGAGCTTCATTTCAAATTTTTTGGTAGGCAAAAGGAGCAGAAGATATTGAAAATCTCTGCCTCTGAGATGCTTGCAGTAGTTTGGTCTTTTTGGTTGAAGAAACATGCAAGAATTTTTAATGGGAAGATTTTAGCCTCTGTATGGATGTTATTTGGGATAGCAATATCTTCTTGGCCTCCTTATGGTGTTCAGTAAATGTGCTTTTGAGAGATATTCTATGATGGGTGTTCAACAATATTTTTGGGTATCTTTTGTTTGACGTATTTTATTTTAAACAATTTAATATTTGGGTCCTTAAAAGATGTAAAGTTTTCTCAATTTGGTCATTCATTTTCAATCATTCTCATTTAGTATTCCACCTATTCATTCATCACAAATTTAATCCTCCTTGGCCAAATATCTTTCATGGATGAACATAATGTGCACGTGTCCATTAATTTGGGTGTTGGTAAGAGAGACTGTCAGCAATTTGGTGAATGAGACATGATTTGAATTGACAAAAGGACCAAATTTTGATGAAGAATGAATAAGTGAAAAATTAAATTGATGATAAGTTAAAAACGAAGGACCACACATTTAGAAAGTTCGTAGGTTTTAGGGACCAAATCGACAATTTAGTCTTTATTTTTTTTTCTAATTTGTTCTCTCCTTCCTCTTCTTTCTAATAGATCTTCTCAGGAAAAAAGTTTATAGCACCATGCAGATCTTTTCTTCTTGTGATTTTATCTTTTAAATTGATCATGCTTATTGTAGATTCTAGCTTGTGTATTCTTTTTTTTTTTTTCTTGTCAGGCGGCGCTGCTTTTACATTCTATAGCCAATATGATTAAGCTACTTGTTATCTTAACCATATCCTTACCACAAGTACATGGAAGTCAGTGTATTTGAATCTGTTGGAAAAATGGCTTTGCACCATGCTAAAGGTTTTCAAACTCCCCCTAATATTTTTTTATATAGATTCTCGTGTGTATTTTTTTTTCCTCTTAATTTACTTCTTGTTTTCCAAATTTGTTTCTATCTTGTTTCGAATATTGCAGGAGGTTTCAGATGAAAAAATTCCTCCATTCGTTTATAATATTAGTATTTTTAAATTCCTCCATACATCTATAATTATTTTATTTAAAAAAATAAATTGACATACATGTTAATCATCAATAACATTTTTATAACAATTAATTTTTTTTGTATGTACAAAAATATTATTATATTTCAAATAACAATTATTTATTTATGAATTTTTTAATATTTTTATAAATCTGCGGTCATTGTTGCATTAAAAAGTTACTTTTAAGGGTACATTACGTTATAAATTAAACTTTGAATCATTGTTTTTCTAAAGAATTGACAATATCTTTAAGTTTATAATTCTATTATATAAAAATATGACCATTAATTCGAAAAGTGGTGTCTATGGTAATAAATTATGTAGAGATGGCTAAGATGACTTTATAAATTTAGTAAAAAAATTAAATAAAATCCCTTAAATTCAAAAATATAATTATCTTGATAATTACTTAATATATGAATAAAATTTGAGTAAATAATACTTGCAATTTGAAAATGGTGACGTCTAATACCTACCTCAAAAGAATTGATTTTTAAATCAACAAAATGAGCTTATCTATAATAAATATTGAGAATTGTATTTTTAAGGAGAAATTTTTGTCATATTATTTATGAATCACAGGAAAAAAAATTAAAAAGAACATAAAATATAAAGAGCTTTATTATATTAAAATTAAAAAAACTTATTATTAACTTGTGTGATATATAAATAAAATAATAAACTCTGCCAATTTTTCATTTTTAAGTGCGTATTTTTAAATTTTAAGTACACAAGCAGTAGGTGAACCAATAAAAAATGAGCACACTACTCCAAAAGTCAACTCCGTATTGGTCTATCAGTTTACTTTTTTCTGATGAGCTAGCTTCCGTCTCTTGCTCCTTATCGTTTCGAAAAACAGAAGGGTGCTCATAGATCTAACATCAGAGAGCCATGGAACTGGCGTCAATTATATGGGACACAACAAAGTGTTTGTGTAATTGCACTATCAAACATGCTGCTTTTATTTGCCATTTGGAGGACAACCTGCAATCGTTAAGAGGCCAATGGACTGAGCTGCGCAACCAAAGCCAGGATGTGAAGACAAGGGTCGAACAAGCTGAGAGGATGGCACATATGCGAAGGACTAGAGAAGTCGATGGTTGGCTGCAAAGTGTAAATGCTTTGGAAGAGGTAATTTACCTAAATATTGCCTATCTTGTTATGATATAAGTATAACCAACTACTTAGTACTTACACAACAATTTAAGATTATTTACACTCACACCCACATATGTACAAATAACATTGCTTTTAGTCAAATTAATTTTACAAATGCATGTGTTAGGACAGAACAAAAAAACCAAACTTTTACCATATTATGTTGATATAGATTAGTATAAGTGATAATTCATATTCAAATCTGACGCTCATTTCATGACTTAAGCATACCTATACATATGGCTTAAGTATAAAGAATAGTCTATATCCTAAATAAAGCGAACAATGTAAATAAATAGCCAATAAGAAACAAGAAAAAATTAAACCAGATTAAAATGAATTGGAATAGCATTAAATTTGAAATTTCTCCAATATGTTTTTACAGATAATTGAAGATATTCTGCGAAGAGGTGGTAGAGTAACCCAAGTTAAGTGTATGGATAACTTTTGCCAAAAGAATTGTTTTTCAAGGTACAATATGGGGCAGGAAGTTGCTAAGACACTGGATCGTGTAAGAGAATTGATAACCAAAGGACAAAAATTTGATACAGATATTAATATTGCTTATGAGTTGCCACGAGAACCTGTGGATGAGGTGCCTGTTCCGAAGACTGTGGGCATGGATTTGATGCTGAAGAAGTTATGGGATATCATTGAAGAAGAAAATGTGGGCATAATTGGTTTATATGGGATGGGTGGGGCAGGAAAGACAACCCTTATGAAGAAACTAAGTAATGAATTTGCAAAGAGAAGCCATGATTTTGCTCTAGTGATCTGGGTAGTAGTGTCTAAAAACTGTGACATAGATCAAATTATGGAAGACATCCGACAAAAGTGCGGGATTGGTGGCGGAATTTGGAAGAACAGAAGTACAAATGAGAAAGCAATAGAAATTTACAGGGCCATGAAACAAAAAAAATTCATTTTGCTGTTAGATGATATATGGGAAGAATTAGAATTACAAAGTGTGGGAGTTCCACTCCCAAACGAGACCAATCAATCCAAAATTTTGTTTACAACGCGACTTGAAAATGTGTGTGACCAAATGCAAGCTAAGAAATTCAAAGTGGAGTGTTTGACAGAGAAAGAAGCTTTCGATTTGTTTTGCATGAAAGTGGGTGAAGAAACTTTAAACTCACGCCCAGATATCCAAGGACTAGCACAAGAGCTTATGCAAGAATGCAAAGGATTACCACTTGCATTGAGTACAGTAGGACGAGCTATGGCTGGACGGAAGAACCCACAAGCATGGAAGCATGCTATAAAGGAGCTCAAAAGGTTCCCTTCAGTGGTTTCAGGTATGGAGAAGGAAGTGTTTTGCACTCTTAAGTTCAGCTATGATAGCCTTCTCACTGCTATAGACAAAAAATGTTTCTTGTATTGTGCGTTGTTCCCGGAGGACCGAACCATTTATGTCCCTCGTTTAATTCGTCTTTGGATTGGAGAGGGATATCTTGAGGAGAATGATAGCATACATGATGCCTATAATCATGGTGAAGATATAGTTGAAAGATTAAAGCTAGCATGTTTGTTGGAAAGCGATGAATTTCTTTGGGTTAAGATGCATGATGTGATTCGAGACATGGCACTATGGTTAGCTCGTGACCAGGACCAATCTAAAAACAAAGTTCTAGTGCAAGGTGAAGCACTAGGATCATCAGAAACTAATAATATTGAAAGATGGAAGACTACAGAAAGGATTTCAATGATGTACACAAAAAGAGATAATTGGCATGTTCCAATTTGTCCTGACCTCTTGACACTAATTATATGGGACAATGAATGCATTATAGATCTTGTGAATGTCCAGTTCTTAAGTAAATTGAAAGTTGAGTCTAAGGATGGAGAGAATATCCAAAGTTCCTGCTGAAATAGGTCAGTTAATTCACTTGGAATATCTTGAGCTATCAGAAATGCACATTAAAGAAAGGTTGCCAATTGAGATGAAAAATTTAAAAAGATTACATGTGTTCCTCCTAGAATATGTTTATTTTAGTCTTGAAATCATTCCTTTGGAGGTTATATCAAGTCTTCAAATGTTAAGAGTGTTCTCATTTATTGAAAGTAAATTCAAAGAATCAAAGTCCATGTTACTCACCTCCATCCATTCAACCCAGGCGAGGGAGAAATCATTTTTAGAGCAGCTAGAGTTGCTCCCACTTTTGGAGGATCTAAGTATCACCTTAGAGACTGCTACAGGCATCAAGAAATTGCTTAGCTCAAACAGGTTGCAGCATTGTGTAAGATTAATGGAACTTTATCAATACCAGATGGCTGATATCAACACAACATTGTTACCTTCTATGGCAAGTATGCAACATTTGGAGCGCATAACTCTAGTTGGATTACAAGACAACATGGAAGAGTTCTCCATTAATCGCATCTACCCTTTTGGCAAGCTTCGTTGGGTCACAATTGTGAATAGTCATATTATAACTCAGTTGACATGGCTCAAGTATGCTCCACTTCTCGATTATCTTATAATAGAAAAATGTAATCTAATCGAACAAGTGATAAAGGAAACTGAAGATGATGAAGGCAATGAAAATATGGATGACATATTCTCAAATATCAGATATGTGAGCTTGAGAAAATTGCCAAAGCTGGAGAGTGTCTACACAAAAGCCTTACCTTTTCCTCTGCTACAATACATGGATATAATGAAATGTCCAAATCTGAAGAAGCTTCCTTTAGATTCCAACTCTGCAAGGAATAGGTTGAGGGCAATCTGGGGAGAACAACAGTGGTGGGACAATTTAGAGTGGGAGGACCAAGCTATTAAGGATCTATTCCACTCAAAGTTCCAAAATTAGCTGGTAATGAAGGCAATCTCATCTCTAGCTCCCATAGTAGTTAATGGTGCGCCGTGTCACAACACCACACCACATGAAAATAATGCCAAAATATGCACCAGTTTTCTCTGTTTTATGACTTCATCTATATACGTTGGTGAGCTCTTCTTCTGTTGATCTCATTGATAAAAAGGAGATGGATTCGTAAGAAATTGAAAAATGATGAAGATGACTCCAAAAATCTTTCAACATTGACATATTCATGATTAAGCGTTGATATTATATTTTATCCTTGATACATTTTTATTTTGAATGGTTATCTGAGTTGGTATAAATTATGTTTTAAGCATAAGTTATGTTTTAAGCATAAGTTAAGTTCTTCAAATATATTAGTTGTTTACTTATTTTATTTATGAATTTTATTAATTCACAATACTACTATGTCATATTACTATTACTTTGACAAAAATTGATATTTGTACACCCAATAAATTTATATCACATATATCATTAATTTTTAACCATTTATTTAATATAAAATAATAATAATAATAAATGATAAATGATAGATAATAAATGATAAATAATAATAAAATAATATATATAAAAAAATCCATAAAAGTAATATACAAAATTTGGTGTACAAATATAAATATAATAAGACTTTGACCGCACTTTTGCAATACAGCAATGTATTCTTACACCATTATTCATACACCATCATTATATTATTAATATATTTGTTAACTCAGCTGACTCAACATTTTTATTTTATTTTTTTCTCTTTCCCCCGCATTCCCTCACTCTGTTGCTTGCTTGGGCTCTAGTCTTTGTTGCCTTCTACAGGCTTGAGGGGCATGCACAAGAATTATGTAATGAACTAATGATGAATCTTTCATCATATTACTTGAGTTCACCCCAAAAAATTAATCTGTTAAGTAGGAAAATTTTATGACAGTATTATATTATGTCTCATTAATTATGTAATGAGACATAACAAATGGTGTGGCCTTGATTTCGGTAGCTACGGACTTATTTCTTGGAATCTTCCTAGCTACATATGTACTTGGATTAAATCTACATAAAGGAGAAACTCTGATCCAACCTGTTACCAATTAATGGTGATCCTATCCTTGCCAGTTGCTCTCCTTGCCCTTGACCATGTCCACATAGATTTTAGTTCAAAATGACATGTGTTTTACTCTCTAGAGTTAAGACGTTTACTTATTTTTCTTATATTATACTTGTTGATTTTAGAAAGCCTAGCTCTGCTATGTATTTTATCTTATTAATTCAGTGTCTATAAAAAATTTACAAAATTTTTGGGGGAAGAAATATAGGTGGCAAGAAATCTATTGTTCTAGTTAGTTAAATTGAGTGTAAAACACCTTGAATGGCAGGAAATCATAAGGCATCATAGGGACAAAGTCAATCATTCTATTAATCAATATACTGTTAAATCATTACTCTGGCAGCTGCTCAATGGACTAAACTGTTGCACAGGTGAGAATTCTTTTATGAAGTTGATAATGGTTCCTTTTCAATTTTCTCTTTATAAATGGACTTAATATATTGCATTTCTGGTGTAGTAATTTGATAATTCATCGAGATCTAAAGCCATCAAATATATTGTTATGCCTCCAGCTACCTTATGACTGTATGCTGATAAATTCTTTTACTGCTATAAATTGCCCATTTGCGTTTCAACCTCTTTTTCCACCTATATCATATCTGTCATTTATAGATTCATAAAATGGTCATGTATGTTCAGTACGTTAATTTGGTACCCTTAATACCAAAGAAAGAAAAATCTGTATATGCATATAATATACGGTATAGACAGTATAGACAGTAAGAATAGATTAAATGTGAATATTGTTTCAGGATTTTGCTATAGGCTGAATGATGGATATTGTTGTTGATTTCAAGTTTAGATTCTTGAATTGTCCAGTCTGCAAGCAGCCTCAAGTGTATTTATCATTTCTTCCATATGTTGAGTGCTCAAACATGGAATGCCTGTTTTCATCTTTAGCCTTTAATTAGCTGTGTACTTGTGCTACTTTTCAGCGTTCATCTATTTGATGGCTTAGTTTATTGATTACTGAATTGATGGAATAATAACCTGTAGGTTGTTGTTACTATTTGGTATCGTGCACCTGAGTTGCTTCTTGGGGCAAAACATTATACCAGTGCTGTTGGTATCCCTTTAGTTTAACTTTTTCATTGTCTTATTGCTGGGAGATTCATGTAGTCAGTATAAAAGTTTTATGTTTGTGTAATATTTGCCAGTTAAGTCATTGTTACTGATGTACTGTTGTATCTTTTGGTAAACTTCAGAGTTATACTGTAGTGCAATTATCAATTTCTCATGGATATAGCTCAAGTCTTTTAACTTATGTACTACTCTTTTGACAAGATACTTGCTTCCATCGTTATCCCTAGATTGACTATAAATAGTTGCTTGAATTATAAATGGATTCAATTGTATCTGATATGGCAGAAAGTATTGAGGGTCTATAACTCTACAAGAAAGATAAACAATTACTTTAACATTTTTCCTTAAATAGTCATTTAATATGTGGGCTGTTGGATGCATTCCTTACCTCCTCAGGAATGCAGAAGAGAGGGGGATGGGGAATGTGTGTTCTGAAATTATGTGTTGCTTTGCTTATCAAAGAGTTAAAAGAATGCTTGAGTGCTTGTTGTGTATTTTATTTTTTCACATTAAAGCATTAGACTTTTATATTGTTATTATAATTATTTTGTTTAAACGGATAACAGATTGATACTATTATGTCAACAAGGTTGGCTAATGAGAATGAAGCAAGTGGAGTCCGATAAGCCAATATGGAAACTTGAAGAAGGAAAGTTTGTCAAATTTAGTACCTACAGTACCCCCCGTGTGACCGCAAGTTCACAATCATCTGTTGCAAAGGGAAGCTAGAGAATGCTCAGTGATGACAGTTGGTTCAAGTCACTGTGGCAGCAACCAAATGCCTCAAGTCCCAGATGTAAGCAAGATATCAATGCTACTTTATATGCTGAACCTGAGCCCTTCATGTCCAGACAACAATTCATCAGAGAGATGAGGTCATCAATTATGTAACTATTGCAAATGTCACTGTATACTAGATTTATATTGGTGTATAACACAGACTTGGCAATGTAGTGCGGCATATGTAGTGAATACAATAAGTGAATGAAATATGTATTGTGGCCTTTTGTATTAAATTATGTAATGGTACTCTTATTAATAGATGAAATATGTATTATTTTTGTACTGCATTATATAATGGTACTCTTATCAATATATGCAATAAAAATGGGGAAAGTTTTTCATTGATTTGCAATGTTTATAAGTAATGAATGTGTAATGTGTTAATTACACCTTCAAATTCTCATATACCCAACAATCATACTACATTGCTGTAAAAAAAAAGTGTCTATATACATGGCAATTACAATATCAAATTAAAATTTTTCACACTTAAAACAGGGATACAGTTCAAGTTGTTTCTATCATTTTAATTTAGTGGATTAATGTTGCACAAATATTACAAAATAAAGCACGGCAACCTTCCAAAGCCCCAAAAAGGAATTTCAACTCTAAATTAAAGTTGAAAGTTACAAGCACATTCCACAACAAGAATTAAAAATATTCAACTCTAAGATATACTTGGAGAAAGCTATATAAAAATAAAAAGCACACGAGCGCAAACAAAACAAGACAAAGGCAATAAATCATACTTGAGCTTACTCTATTTTCTTTGGACGTCGTTGGGCTTGGTCAAGAGGACATTTAGATGGAAAAAGAGTAGAGGGAGGAAACACAAGAAAGAAAGAGAAAAAAAAAAGGAAAAGGAAAAGATAAATGAAAAATTAAAGAAAAAAAATTGAGTTAACAAATATATTAATAAAATAATAATAGTGTAAGAAAAGTGTATGAATAACTTTGTTGTTTGCCCTAATGCGTTGTACAATATCAACAATTACGCTACCTCCAATTCTCAAACTTCTTTGCTTTTTATTTTAAATCTGTTTTAAATTTTTGTTTGCTCCTTTCATCATTTCATCCAAGCAAAAGCAGTAGGACCGCAAAGAATCAAAACTCAATGCACACAACTCACATTCGCCAGAGAGGCAAGACTTGCTCATTTCTCCCATTGTGAGTGGTTTTTCTAATGCGGTTTTAAGATCGCATTTTTCATATTAAATTGATATATTTAAAAGAGTTTTTTTATATGTTAACCTCAAGTTTTAAATCCAAGTTATATCTAAGAAGAATGCTGGTTTTACAAACTAATTTCGTCACAAAACTCAAAAATATTTATTTGATAAATTATTAGTCATAATAAAAAGAGAAAATGTATAAGAACAAAGTGTTATATTAAATAGACGAATTAGACTTGAGATTAGAATTTAAGTCATTTGTACCATCCATGAGAAATCAAAGTTCACATAACTTAAAAAAAAAAAAAAAGATTGAATGTTAATTAATTTTGTGAATAATAAAAGAAGAATTATCATGAACCAAAACTCATAAGCAATTTGAAATTGATTAATGTGTTTTAGTTTATAAAATCTAGTTAGTTTTATTTTGTCTCTTATTTTTTTTAAATTTAAAATGTTTTTATGATTTAAAAAAATGAAGCTATTAAAGTTTAAACAGTAAATTATATTTTAGTTGTAGGTTCCATGACATATAATTTTTTAGCAAAAATATATTAGTCAGATTACTTAAAAGTTAAAAGTCAAAATAAAAGTATAAAGATTTAATTAAAAAGTTAAGCTCGATTCATTTACTTTTAATTAAATATATTATAAAATAAGAATAATGATAAATAATTAATAATAATATAAAATTAATGTAAAAAAATACTAGAAAATAAAGGAAGTCAACAGTTACAACCGTACCTGGAAGCAATGGCGAAACCTTCATCTGCTCCTCCTCACCCTGAAGCACTCTCTTCCTCCACAGCTCCAAAAATTCTAATGCAAATTGACCCTCAACACGCTTCTCAGACGCTAGCTTTCCTTGAAAGTGTTGGACTCGGCGGATCCATTCCTGAAATTTGTAATACCGATGGCTTCTACTCCGGCTTCATTAGTAGATATCTCAAGGTCGATCGAATCCAACGGGGTCGAATCACTTGCACAGTTTCCGTCAAACCCCCTATCTCTGTACCTCTTCTATCCTCCTGCTTTTTTACTATGCCATTACTATTGATGTTCTGTTTGGCAGGTGAGAAAATTAGGAAGAAATGTTTTGTTAGATGGGTCCATTGAAATTACTGTTAAATCGCAGTAAAATTATTAGAATTTTTCGCAGTTGGTTTCGTTGAGTTATCATAATTTTGAAAGAATGAAATTTTGGGTAATCATGACATGCTTTCAATTACGAGGCTGCAATTTGGGTTTCATTATTAAATTTATCCCCTTATCTTCTCAGAAAAGAAATTAATTTTTCTCGGTTAAAGGTTGCAAATTTATTAAATAAAAGGGGAACGAAGAAAAATGTCGCATGAGTGTAAAGAAAGGGACACCAGCTTTTCATATTCTTTATTGGAAGTGCAGAATTTTTTCGAATCGCTGCATGGAGGGGGACTTGCATCTGTAGTTGAATTGATATCTATTGCTTGCGCTAGAACTGTTGTAGCTGAGGATAAGGAACTTTTTCTTGGGGAAATGAGCATGTCTTACCTCTCTGGTGCTCCAATTAATGTGAGTCCTGTGTAATGAATTTTGATTCTTCTATTCTCACTTAATGCATTGCTTCTTTTCTTCATCTACAAATGGATAGTTGAATTGTATGGAGTTCAACCTTTCAGAATGGCTCATTTTTTTCTCCTGAGGAAATTTAATACAAAAAAGCATCCACTCCAAACCTTGTTTGAAATGTGTAATTGTGAATGATAGAAGAAGAGAGATTAAGGTAGACTAAAATTAAAGAGAAACTAAGGAAACTAGTAGGAATCATGCTAAAGACTGAGAAGGATTAAAGGAAACTAGTAGTCTGCCTGAGAATGCTACTGATAAGTGATAATTAGTCCATGTAGACTAAACCATTAAACTTCTATTAATGTAATAGGCTAATAAGTGGTAAACGGTTAAGCTTCTATTGATACATTCTAGAATATTTATTATACTACACAACACAATAGTTGATAATAATTACTGATGAATTATGGATGTGTTTGAAATTCTTATCCACCCAAACCCAATCCAAACCAAAATTTATGAAAAATTCCAAACCAATCCAACCCATAAGTTTGGGTTAGGTTTTTCTGTTTTCATAGGGTTGTTTGGGGTTTTGAGCAGCCCTAACTGGAAGGCTGAAGTCTTTCAATAGGTATAATTGGCATGGTCTACACAACTTTTGTAGATCAGGTCTACTTAAGAATTTCTCATAATTACAATCTATTGTTCCTGTGACTATGATAATTACACCAGGAAAGGTTTGAACTAGTGCTTCCTTCTTCAAGATTGAATGTCGATAAGTTGCAAAGCTATTTGCCAGATGACTCGTACATCTCATTTTGAGGCTTTGAAAAATTGCGTAGGAAATCAATGTATATTCTTTTATTGCTTTGAACGAAAGAAATGTTATATGGGGTCATTGTTCATATGCGTACTCCCATTCCATGCTTAGATCCTTCAATAAAAGGGTTTCAAATGTACAGGCAGAGGTGGTAGCTGATGGCTCCGTGGTGAGGAGTGGAAGAAATCTGACAGTAGTTGCACTTGAGTTTAAACTGAAGGAATCTGGGAAGTTGATCTATATTGCCCGTGCTACCTTCTATAATATGCCAGTTGCCAAGCTATGATCATTTAGTTTTCTGGTCGTAACAAACTCAAAATTGTGTTCTTAGCCTGCAATTTTATATAATGGTTTTCAATACAAAATTCTTGGTAATTGGGTCGATTCATATCAAGAATAGATACATAATGTTTACTTGCTGTGCCTATACTTAACAGTTTCTGGGGCAACAAATACGATATTATTATTTATTAGAAATAGAATGTCATAACCTTCAAATAGAATGTCATAACCTTCAATGTTTATGCCATTGCAAACTAAATGATATCACAGTTTTCCTTAAGACTGGATGGGATTTCTTGTTCTTGGGACAGGAATTTTTTAAGATCACAGTACAGGTAGCTTTAATCTTTATCTAATATCTCTCATGGAGGACATCACCATATATCTATTGGGAATAGAAGAGGACCTGGATTTGCTATCAGTCCTTGTGGCAGCCATATTATTGGAATCTTCAGGTTCCTAAATATAATGGATTTAAATTATTGATGCACATGCCAAACTTGTTAGTAACCGACGCTTTTTTTCTAAACTCTTCACTAGGTAACAATAGAACGCCATTGTTTTCTTGCACAGTTTTGGGGGAAAAAATGAAATGTATAGGCAAATTGGGCGAACAAAGTTTTTTTGACTCGATTGGAGTATAAAGAAGCGTATTTGAGTTATTGTTATTCACTGAACTGTTTGTATGACAGAAAAAGTGTGTCTACTCAATTCTTTGTGCATAGTGATCCAACAGGTTAGGAAGAAGTGTGCCTTTTAATAGTGCTATGCCTTCTTAGACGTGTTGATATGTCAACGTTTAAGGCATCACAAAGGATCCAGATAATGATCATATTGGCCAACTAATAAAAAAAATTAATTATATGTAATCAAATCATAATCATCTAAAAACTAAATGAATGATTATAATTTAAGAAATATGAATTATATTGTCTTTTAACTAGATCCAAATTTCATCACAAATGAAATATATAAAGAAAAAGCTAAAAGCAATACCACTTAATTTTTATATTGTGGCTTTATCTTAGTAACGGTGATTCCGTTAAACTTGTTCCATGTTAAAACAACTATTTATTCTATTGGGCATATCTGTATATTCAAGAATTGTGTAATTAAATTAGTCTTAAAATAAATTAAATAAATTAGAGTTATTGTCCAGAGAACTCGATTTCTCAAAAAAAAATTCACTATTAAATACATACTGAAATTTTTATCTTAACTTTTTAATTTATATTTAATTTATAATTCAATCAATGAATCATAAAGAGAGCTCCACCTCAAGTTTGAACTACCTATAAAATCACCCAAAAATTAGGATGATTCATAGGCTAAAAGTCCCTAGGGATGAGTCTAACCAACAAAATAAATAAACCAAAGATTATAGCTTCCTCGAGAAAGTAAGTGAAGATGTTGGTTTACAGTAGAGATCAAAGGCTTCCAGGACAAGTACAAACCAAAATTAACCACTCGAGTGATTAAAGTCTCTTCTGAAAGTTGTCCATAAGTAGCTAGGGGTACAAACATAATGAGATATGAATCTTCATTATGAAGTCAACTGTGGAAAATATCATTAGCTATTGACAAACGATGGAGCCATGCAATGTCATTAACAGAAACCACTCTGCACCACAAGGTATTTACATGCTTTTGCAATGTTTGGCATCTCTGGAGAATGGCCTCAGTATTCAAATGTTGCCTTTCCTGTGATCCGGCATTGCTTTCCATATTCATGTCAAGCTTTTCTTACACAAGTGATTTTAAACTGTATACAGGCCTGTCATAAAAATAAGCAAATTGAAAGAGCCACTAAACAATAAAGGAATCGGCAAAATTACTTCTAGTTACCCAAAAATGTATTTTTGTTTTTTGATCTATTTGGAGGGATAATTCTATGAAGAGACTTGACCTCTCAAGAGATTGAGATTTTTCATCATTAGATTTAGATCGATATTATTGAATTATAATTTTGAAAAAAAAAATTAAAGTGAGAATTACCCTATTTGGAAATCAAAGTAGACCTTTACATTAACCCCCCACCCTTACGACTAGAGGGCTATGCCCAAGATGCAATACTAATAATTTTGACATTATGCATTCTTACCTACCAGAAGAAGCAAATAAGATGCACAGTTTATGTTGTAAAAATTGCAGAAGTTTCTAGTATGTCTGGGATGTAGATTCCAACAGGGTTGAGTAAAAAAATCTCTTTTTGATTGTAATTTAGGGTAGGCTTTCAATTACAATTATTGTGACAGGTTCGATAAGAATTCAAACACAAATCTGAACGGCATAGATAGGACAAGTGAATTATAAGATGTACATACCAAACGCTACATTGGATCACATAAATATGGCATTGACAAAGGCCTCTGCATCAAAGGGTTGAAGGTCTTCTACACCTTCACCAACGCCCACAAATTTTACAGGGATTCCAAGCTCATCAACCACACTGACCTGCCAGAAAGCAACAAGAAATGATACCAATAACGGAATTTATTGAGTCTAAAAAAAAATCCAAAATAATATTAAGATAAAATACCACACAGCCACCTCTGGCAGAACCATCCAGCTTGGTCAAAATCAAACCAGTAACACCTACAACCTGTCAACAATTTAGTAACGGCTACGACTGAGTTAACATAACACAGCAAGGCAAATGCAATATCAGATTTTAATATATTATGGGCAGGAATTGATAAAATAATCAAGGCAATAAAATAACAGGCCTAAAGAAACTCACAGACCACCATATCCTCAAATTAAATCATATATGTGGCTGACCATTGATTTGGCTGCAGTTTGATTTACGTTAAATATACATATTAATGAAATATACCTGTAAACGTTCATGAGACTTTTGATACATTTTCAGCATATTTATGATGCTTTATTTTTCTAATATATTCCTTCCCCTCTCCCCATTCCAAGGCTAAATCTCTTGAGCACAGCATTGCGTATTTAAATGATGACCATGATATGGACAATCACAGCAATCATTTTTGTGTGTACATAACCACGGTAAGCATTACACAGGTAGCACCAGAATGTTGTATATTATCCCTGTTACTACCTGTCATATTTCTTACTCAGTTCAAGTACAAACTTACTATACTAGAGATTGGCAATTAGAAGTAAATTAAAATGAGAAGGCAATTTAGAAAGCAGAGATGGCATTTACTTCATTGAACTCTCTTGCTTGTGGCAACATATTCAAACCAGTAGTCCCATCCAGAACCAGTAGGATCTCCTGCAAACATTGTAGGAACACTCAAATAATGAAAAGTTGTTATACCAAAACAACAGATACTTCGGCAGTGATACAAAAAATAATAATTCATATGGAAATGATAGTGTGATTTAATGTAATGAAAATTGCTACTATAGCTTAAATTTATTAAGAAGGCTATGGTGAAGAAAAAAAAAAAAGATGTAATTAACAACATGGAAAGTCAATAAAGTCCTGTCATGTTACTAGAAACTTGATTTGCCCATAGATTCTAAGAATTTCTTCTTTTTTTGACCAAAAATCCCCTGTGCCTATGTATGAAACAAATCATGCATACGTCATCAAAAGATACCATCTGTTATCAGTAATAAGAAACCCTACCCCCTTTGATTTTTTACTTGTCCTTTTAAAACTGTACACAACTTGCTCTAGTCTTCGGTAACAAAGGCACTTGTGTTGCAAGAGAATTCTGGCATTTTTATGGCCATAAAAGCCATCAGTGCAACACTCACTATACCGTTCCCCAATTTTACTAATGAAACTGATTAATGGATATCTAATGTAGCTATGAGATATGAAAACCTACAAGCAGGGTAAGGGATGGTACCAATTATAGAGGTACTACCCCATGTCTTCCTTTGATCACAAATGTTAAGAATCACAATCCAGTTGTATATGAAGTATAAAACAAGTGAAGCCAGCTAGGTAAAAGCAAAATACAAATGCAAAAATTTTGATAAGACCACCAACAAGAAATAACAAGTATCACCCAACCCACATTATAATAGTCCCTCATATTCACCTAGAAATCTGAGAGAGCTTTCTACTCCTTAAATGATTGTCAGAAAAACAAAAAGGGTGATAAGTACAATACAAATGAGGAAATTATTATTAAAAAAATAAGCCATATAAAAACCAGCAGGTATGATCTAACTTGGGAATGCCCAAAGATTTACCAGCAGCCAGATGACTGAAAAGCAGGAAATGAAGGTGTCAAAAACTTGGGCTTACATTAGGTGCGCCAGGAATTACTTTACCAACAGCCTTTTTACAAGAAATCAACTCTTCCATTAGGCTGTAATTAGTGTGCAGACCTGAGAAAAAAAAATGAACACATTGCTAATATACAGCTAGCCAAGTTGTTCATTAAAGTTCATAACAGCTAGCTGTGAAATTTCTGTACTTACGACCAGATGTATCACATAAAACGACATCAAAACCTTGTTCTTTTCCCTTTTTCACAGCCTGTGAAAGCACTGCAAGTGATACAGTAGGGCAAAAGTTAGCATCAATGGCAAAGAAGAAACAAAAACTTACCTATATACAGATGCTATTAAACTCAAAAGAGATCAACAGTAGATCTCAGAACAATCTAATTCCATTTCTACCTGATGATGCTTTGGCTTTTTCAGCTTCAGCCACAATAATCTCACACCCAGTCCTCTCGGCCCATATTTCCAGCTGATCACTTGCAGCTGCTCTAAATGTATCACCAGCTGCCATCAATATCTGGTAGGCTTTTAAAAATGAGAATTAAAAACCTGCATGCAAATATAGTTTCCTACCAACCGCAGCATACAGAAGTGACAGGAGATAATATAGCCATATATTTACCTCAAACAAATTACTTCTCATAATTCATTACACCAAAAAGAAACCAGCTAGGCCTAATAATTTGGTAAAAGAAAAAGGAGGGGCATATAAATTGTCTTTTGAAAGAGACATAGAAACTGCACCTAATGCAGATACAGCATTTATATTGGCTTTTTATTTTTCTAAAAATGTAGACAGTATTTTCAATGTATTCTCTCTTGTGAATATAAATGCTTTGATGACAAAGTTTTCCATGCCTAAATTGAAGATGAGAAGAATATTGAGGAATGAAGCACCATGAGGTCCATATATAATATACCATATGCTCTAAACTTAGGGGCATTTTTACATATTTGATATTTCATAACATTGATTTTAAAATAAACCACTCTTTTGGTCCCTGAAAGATACAGCAATTTTCAATTTAGTCATTCTACTACTATTTTTCTCAATAATGATTTAATGTGCTTCAAATCAGTCCTTCCATACACCTCCACAAAGTTGGACTTACAGCATTTGAGGAATGCGGAAGGACCAAACTGAAGAAAATTGTTGAAATTAGGGATTGATTGAAATCCCAAGACTTCCGTGAATAGCAGTAACTGTAGGGACAGTTTTTACATCTAATTATAGGTGATTCGCAGTAAATTAGTAGTTTCCTAATTTCTAACTGTAAATTAGTAGTTTCCAGATTTCTAGGGAATTGTATATTGTCAAACTTTCCTAGAAAAGCCATTCCATACTGTATAGAGATTTTGTATTCAATCATCTTTCGATAAGAAAATAACAGAACGTTTCTTCAAAAATTAAAACATTCAACGAGTCAATTGACGAAATTAGAAGGTAGACAGACCAAATTGAGAAACATCGTACCTTTCAAGGATACAAAAAGTAGTTTACTCTTGAATTATTAGAAGAGATAGCTATGTTCAAAGTTTCACTGTTTAAATGATGACCATTCTTCCTGATATTTCACCAAGCACCCATAAGGTACGCATTGGTCCCAGATGACACTGTTATACAAGCCCTTAAAATTCAGAGAAGGAAACACAGTGGGTTTAAGCTGTCCAGAACAACCGAAGCTTCAGGGAAGCAAATTAGTACTCCATCTTGACCAACCAATTTTTATTAAGAGATCAAAATCATAAAGCAAAGCAAAACTCAGATGATATAAACTCACCTTAGCCCCTTCATTCTTTAATCTGTAGGCCAGCTTTCCTGCAAGTGAGAGTTGATCAAATTGGCATGGTTTTGATTTTCTAAACTGTCAAAGATCGTTTTGTTCAAGTTTTTTTGGAGGGGGTAGGGGGCTTCATTTAAAGATTATTTCTTTAATTTTAAATACATGTGCAATGATTACCCGGCCCTGTAAACTTTTTAGAATTTCCCATTCTCACCAGACAAAATGAAATTCGCATAACATTTCTTGTTTGTTAATAAACTCTAAAGCAAACACGTCTCCTGTGTAGAAAACGGTTGCATTTCTGTTTTAATTTTTAATATCATTGCATGGCAAAGAATAGGCCAATAAGGTCAACACCTCAAGTCTTTTTCTTACCCAGAGAGGTTGTCTTCCCACCACCATTAACACCGACTATCATTATTACAGCTGGCTTCCTGATGACATGACAAAAATTTAATCCAACATCAAGCTCAAATTTGGAGCCCAAGCAAATTGAGTGACTTATAACAATGTCAAAAATCAACAGTTACAAATGCATCACACCTGAATCCAAGTTGAAGTTCAGTTTTACTCCCCTTCCTGGTTAACAATTCCAAAACATTCTTCTTCAGTGCTTCCTAAAGCCATTCAAATCCATGCACAACACATTCCATATCACAAAATTTAATATTGCCTGGTTATTAAGTAGAGTAATGCTACCCACACAGCCCTTATTACTACACAAGGAAAGGAAAAGAAATTTGGTATTTAGTTCCATTACCAGACTTGAAAGTATAACCTTAGCTAAGTATGTCAATTGTCAAGAATTTCTAATTCCAAAACCACAACAAATCAAATTTTAATTTTTAAAAGGTCCTTTGAAAATGCTAAACATCGAACTCAGCTTAAGTCCTTATAGCCATTTGAAGCTTAGTCCTATCGACATTCAAAGATTTTCTACCATATTCTATTTGTTAATACTTGATACCTTGATCTCATTTCCTGATTTAAGCTTTCCTGACAATATATCCTCGCGCAAGTTCTCCACGATCTTAATAGTGATTTTTGGTCCGAAATCAGACACCAAAAGAACCTGGAAATTTAAGAAGATAATCAGAACCCAAATTTTTTTTTTTTTTAAAAAAAAAAGCCTAGTAAATCAAAAGAATGTCTCAGCATTTTAGTTCAACACGAAAAAACCCAAAATAAAGTGAAGTTTTTTCTTTTTTACTTCAAATTGGACAGTTCACTAGGAACATTTTAAAAATTAGAAGCTCATAAAAATTAACAACAGACAAAATGGGAAAAATCACTGCAACACAGAAACCTCTTCGAGTTCGTCGAGAACTCGGTCGGTGTCGGCCAGGTTCCAGTAGAGCAGGAGCTCGTCGATGACAGCGAGGTTGTTTCGGGTTTTCGAGAAACCGGATAAGATCTTCTCCACATCACTCTTCGCCTTCTCCTTCAACAACCGGCCTATTCGGTTGAAGAACCCCGTCTGCCCGGCCGAGCACTTGAACCGGGCGGCACCTGTTCGGTTTCGAGGATAGCCGAAAACGATAAATTGAGGAGGTGAAGGCCTTGAGATAACAGAGAAAAGAGAGAGTGAAGGAGGAGAATAAGAAGAAGAAGAAACAGCAGCAGCCATATTCGTTTCTTCGATTCACAGCTCAGAGTTCAGTTCACTGAGCTCTGAAGAAAGTGAGAAACAGATAAAGTCATCTGAGCTTATATAGCGGGAATTGGAAACGGCGTCGTCTTGTTTGCCAAAAAAAATGGAATGGTTACATGTCCGTCTGTTCATGTTTTGTTCTTCGAAATTTCTCCTCTTCTAAAATCGCAGGGAAGTGTCTGCTCTCATTCAAGATAGGGATAAGGTGGCTTAGGTATGGTGTGTTTGGTTGTTCGTTTGTTAGGAAATTTAGAGCAAATAGATAAAGGGTAAATAACTAAATATCGTTAGTTTTTCGTTTTACCTCAACAGGGTCTTCTTCGTTTCCCTTCTTGGATTGCTTAAAACTTGAGTTTTCTGGGCATAATACTTGTTCTATTTTGCTAAAGCTTTGTAATTTGTCTGAATCAGATCAAATGCTTAGGCTGCTTTCCCTTGAAAGGCTTTTTTTTATAGATATCCGGTCATGTTTAATATTGCATTTATTTATATACCAACGTCTTGTAACATCACATTATTAAAATTTTAAAAAGAATTCTTTTCTCTTTCCTTGAAACCGGAATTTCATCCGAAGACATTGTTATCTCCGATTGTCCTGCCATCTCTGCTCGACTTTATCTTCTAAAATCTACCCAACTAGAGGAGTGGATCAGAGCCAAAAGTGAAGTGATTTTAGTGAAGATCCCATAAAGATAGACTTTTTTTTTTAATTTTAATAAAGAAAAAATGGGAAGAAGTTGTCCCCTTTGAAGCCTCAATCTCGAAATGCAAGATTGAATTCTTGAATATCTACTTCAGCTTGCCACAATACTAATCCTTCCGACAACTATCTGGCTAATAGCCTGTTGTCGTATTTTTTCTAAACTAAATAAATTTACCCCATCTAATTTCCAGGAACAAGTCCGAGAAAATTTCCATGACACTATCGTGAAACGTATCTCATATTCTAACATATATTTTTTCGGAATATGGACTTACTCCATCTAGATCCGCCCATGCTTTTTAGTAGCTGTAAAAAGTTTAGATGTAAGTATCATTTCTGAAGGTCATCATCGGTAACGTATGGAAGATAGAGAGAAAAGAGAGGAAGGAGAGAGAAAATTTTATTTTTAAATAATTTAAACGTGGTTGACGACCACGATTTGAAACCCATAAAATAATATAATTGGATCTCTATTCCTCTTTTTGTTGTTAATAAAACTATGAAGAATTATTCCTCATAGGTCATAATTCAATGGGCCTAAAGTTGGTTTCCGTTTTAGGTGATGTTACCCTAGTAGGCGGAGGTTTTTTATTTTTAAAATTTAATTTTTTAGTTTTTTAATTTTTTTAAATTTTATTTTAAAAAATAAGTTAAAAAAATTTACAAATAGAAAAAAAGTTTAAATTTTTTTAAAATTTTTCATAACATAATAATTTAAAAAAAAATAAGAAAACCAAAAAAAATTCAAACAAATTTTTTTATTTTTTTTAATTCTTTTAAATATTCATTTAAAAAATATTAAAAATTTATAAAATATAAATTAAAAATCTACTCTGGAATATATAATAGGATAGGTGTTCCTTTGGTTTTAAATTTGTGTTACTTGAAGTGATAGCTAATATGCATTTATTTTATTTTTTTATATTTAAAATAATGACATAACCATTAAAAAAATTATTAAATAATATTAATTTTAACAAAAATAATTATAATTAATTATATTATTTTTATTAAAATAAATTTAAATTTTTATTAATATTCTAATAATAATAAATAAAAATAAGATTAAAAAATAATTATTAATATTTTATTAATAATACAAAATAACAAATAAATTAAAACTCTTAAATTTATTATTATTTAGAAACAGAGAGGACTAGTATTTGCATTAAATGGTTTTTGTCCAAATTCTGATCTTTCTAACAAACCAAAACTTAACATAAGAATACTATAATGTACGGATTCTTTATTTAGTTAACATTGATATTGATTATTAAATAAAAATAAGTTATTATTATTTTATTTTTTATAATTGGTACTATAAAGCTACAGCTTTATACAATAAGGGTGGAGTTTGTGAACACAGTATGTATGGCCTATTATTATATATGTGGAGTTTATTTATGTTATAGGTGGCTACATGACCACTGCTTTAATAATAAGTTTAATAATAATTTTAGTTATTTTAATTTATTAAAATTATTTTTTTAATTTTTTAATTTTATCATGAATAATATTATTTCTTTAATTTTATCAAAATTTTAATAAAACTATAGTTTTAATTCTTAATTTCATCTTAAGAACTCAAAATTATAATTTTAATAAAATTAAGGGATCAAAACTAACAAAATAAAAATAATAAAAAATATAATTAAGCCTAAATTTAATGTGATCATGTTATATAACCTCAGACTTAATAATCATGCATGTAAGTGTACTGCCACAAGTATCTTAACATTGTGAATTTCTTACAATAAGCTAATAAGAAATTTCTTCATAATTCTTAATCCAACGGGAAACCTCACTGAAGAAACCATTAACGTTTCTCAAAACTTTATTTAAAATCCCAAATTCTCCATACTCGTTTCCTATCTCGTGGAATCCGCACAAAACTCTCTTTCTTAGAATCTGCTGTGTATCACTATTTATCATCCACCGCATAAGTTACCTAGTACTTTTCATTCAATACCAATTTTCTTTGTCAACAACCAATCAAAGTCCTCGTGTTTCCCAGCAAGGGGGAAGTTGACTAGGTTTTTGAACGAGTCCAAGTTCCAATATTGTGGGATTCAAATTCTCAAACATATTCTTTACGAATTTTCCTCCCATGGAATTATTAAATTTACACAACAAACGAAAGCGTATTCCCCCACCCGGATTTGAAAATTCCACCCAACAAGAATTGATATTTCCCCCGTAACTTCCAACGGCCGCCGGAAATTTTCTCTCTCCCACTTCAAATTAAACGTTGCCGTTTTTAACACTTTCCTCGGTCATTCACTAACTTTTAAACCACGCGCCATTATTCTAAGTTTCTAACGGCTCTATTAGGTTTTCCGAGAAAGTAAATCAACGGAAAGAAAAGGAAACCACTTCTCTGTTTCTCTCTTCCTTCACTCTAGTTTCCTCCAAACACCATATATTATTCCCCTTCCTCTCTGTCAGTTCTCATTAATTCAATCTTCCAATTCAATTCGAATTCCTTCACCCTTCACTTATACACAGATCGAAACTGTTCTTTTCCACACTTTAAAAGGATAATCAAGCAATGTCGTCACGCATTGTCGAGATCACCATTTTATCTGCAGAAGACCTCAGAATCAATGGAAAATCCATAAGAAAGAATGCATTCGTGTTGGTCCAACCCGGTTCGAGCAACGAAAGGGAATCGACAATAAATAAAGAAGGTGGGAGTTACCCTTCATGGAATGAGAAGTTTGTGGTGGATGTGCCATTGCATGTAAGCTTCATGACTGTTGAGGTTAAATGCAAGACCTCCACCCGAATCAAAAGTGTCGGAACGGCGAGAGTGCCGGTGTCAGACTTCGTAGGAGGGTATGTACCGGAAAATCAACTGCATTTTCTGAGCTATAGGCTGTGGGATAGTAAGGTCAGGAGAAATGGGATTCTTAATATTTCAGTGAGGGTAAAGGTGCCGGAATATTCATCTTCTACGGTGGTGGCACCCCCTGTCAAGGGAGTTCCGGTGGATGCTAATGGTTCAACGGGGGTTGCAACTGGAATTCCAGTTTGGTTAAACTACCCAGGAAATGAGAGAGGGAAAAGATAAAACACCAATATTCTTATATTCCCATACCTTTCCGTTGTTGATAAATAGTACATTGAAGTGCAAAATGAAGGAAATATATCTTTGTTTCAATAATTATATATATATTTAAGAATAATAATAACATTAATAATAATATGTTCTTTGTTCGGTTAAAATTACCTAAAATATCATCCTGTTCGACCAAAAATTAAAAAGTTGCAATTGAGGATTTTCTATGACGACTTTCAATTCTCATCATATCTTTGCGAGTTTGCGTATATCTCCGGGCTGAAAAAATTTTGGTAGCAACAAAACAAAACAAAAATGCCACCGAATGTACTGTCTTGCCCATATTCGTTGCAATTTTTGTAGTTAGGCCAACTTAAAAGGTTAGACTTACGTCATTAATCACTAGTCACGAAAGTCATATAGTTTTTATTTAATTATAGTTTAATTAGAAATAAAATTTAATTCTTATTTTTTTTAAAAATAGGTTTTATTTTCAAATATGAGAATTTCAAAAAGTTAGGAATTATTTTTAAATTAAATTAATATTTTAAATTAATAATATTCTTTTATTAAAATTTTATCATTTTCTCACACAAAAAATTACGTCATTCACCGATTTTTATTTTTTGTTATAGGAGCAAATAGATTCATAATGTTACTTTGTCTTTCTCTAAGTTTATATTGTTACTAGTTACTTTTCATGTTATTTAAGCCTATTAGCTAAATGATCAATAGAAAAAAAAAGTATTTAAAAATGTCTATTTAATAATTTAGTTTTTAAAATCTTTTTGAAAATCTCAAAAAGTAATAGTAATTAAAAATTATTTTATAATAATCATTTGAATTTTATTTTTTTATAAAAAATAATATATTAACAATAAAAATATTAAAAATAATTTGATTCAATTGTGTCCATATCTATTGCATTTCATAATTAATAATGTCTCATAATAATTACTTTTATTTTTAGTGTCTCAAAAACTTATTCCTTGTTAAAAAGAGCATGTTTTATACCCTTTTATTTTGTTATTAGAATTTAGGAGCTTGCTCAAATTTTAAAAGAGTAAGTATCTGATAATTAGTTATATTTAAAATTTTGTAATTTTTCATTTTAAAATATTTGAATTCATTTCAAAACTATTTTATCCAATACCTTAAAAAAATATTAAAAAATTGACTTTTATCTAGAATGCATTAATTGTTATAGTATAACTAATTCTATTTTATTACAAAGGTATATATATATATATTTTTTATACTGGGTACAAATTATATACTTTCCTTAGATCATTATGTGTTGTTAGATTGGGATTTCTGGTAATTGGTTTTGTATCAATGGTTTCACTTTTATAGTATTCGTTAAAAAGAACGACATACACTTTCTATACTTAGTTATATAATAGTAGAAATTTATTATTTTAGTGGGATTTTATTAACTCTTTATACTCATTTTTAGATGTAAGGAATGTACTCAAAAATTTCCGTTGGCTCTAATATTTATTCTATCAACTCCCAATATTTATACTGAAGTAGAACCATAACATTTTTTATACTTAACAATTTTCGTTTATTATAATTCAAATATAAAACGAAAGTGGTAATGTCTATCTAATGTTTTGAAATTGGATCTGCAAGTAGGGCTTAAAAAATTGAGAATCGACCCCTTGGTCAATTCAATAGATTCCTTAAATTTAATGATATAAAAAATTGAAGAAAAATTAGTGACTTGTGATTGATTTAAGAAAAACTAGGAAACCAATCAAGTCATCAATTCTCTCGAGTGGATGAAAAAAAAGAAAAAGAAGAAGAAGAAGCTTTTGGCCGAAGATGAAGAGTGTGGCCGAAGAGAGGAGACACAAGAAAGAGAAGAGAGAAGAAGAGCATGGTATAGAAGAAAAGAGAGAAAAGAAAGAGGGGACAATGAGAAAAGAAGAGGAAGTTTTCCCTGGAACCTGCGAGTAAATAGAAGAGAGAAAAAAAAAAAAAAAAGAGAGGAAAGAGATGTACAAGACAATGAAGAGATATACAAGGCAATGGTAAAGTTAGGAGGAGAGGATGAGAAAGAGAGAGAAAATGAGCTCCAAAGTAGCATAGAAATACCTAAACAATAATGGTAAAGTAAAGAGTCAATACAAAAAGAAAATGAGAAATTATTTAATAATGATAAAGAATATTTATTGAAACATCAAAACAATGATAAAGTAATTTGTAATAGAATTATTTAATAATATTTTAAATTATTAATGATTTCATATTTATTATTTATTTATTTAGTTATTAATTATTTTATATAATATAATATATTATATATAATTAATATAAACAAAAAAATTTAATAATTAAATCAGTGACTTAAAATTTATTTATTTCTTCGATTCAATAATTAGTTTAATTTTTATGTTAGTTTGTCACTTTATTCGTTTTAAATTATTTGTCTTTAAAATAATAGTATAAGAATTAAGATAATTATTAAATAGCCTCAATTCTAGTAAAAAGTAATTATACTTGAATAAATTATCCTTATTAAAGTCAATTTAAACTTTTATTACTATTCTATTGAAGATAACAATAAATAGGAGTAACGTTGAAAAAATAACAATTAATACTTCATTGGTAATATAAAATAATAAATAATTTAAAATAAAATAAAGTTTTTAAAATAATAAATAATTTAAAACAGAATAAATATTATATATATGAATTGCAAATTTTTTAAAATTAAATATCACGCAAGTAGCTTTTTTTTTTTCATTAACTTTTCAGACCAGAATTTTGTTGGTGACGTACATATGTGAATTGGTCCTTCAAGAGAGGATACATATACATTTGTCGGCTTGTCGGTCAAAAACAATTTCTAATTTTTGAACATGCCATTGATAAGGAATGGGAAACGAAATTGGAATCTTCAATAATCACAATATACAGTTTCATGTTTTGAACTTGGTTAACTCATATACATACATTGAATCTTTCATAGCAATCACTGAGACTCGGATCAGATCATAGTGAAGAGAAAACAGACATTATCAGATTTGAAAATAAATAGATACAATATGTTTGATTTATTAATTAATTAATAGATTTTACTTAATAATTATTATTCGTAGATTTATATATATTATATTTTTTCTTCAAATATAATAGTCTCCTGCACTTGAAAATTTTAAGGATTGTTTGAGTTTTGAGAAGAGTATAATAGAGTGATCATTAATTAGGTTAAATAAAATAAAATAGAGTGAAAAATAAGAAATTAATTATTCTATTATTTCGATGTTAAATGAGAAAAATAATTTAAGAAATCATAATAATTACTAATAGAGTGTGATAATTATTTTTTAATATTATCATAACTTTTATATTAGTTTTTTCAAAGCGCAATAAGAGAAGAGTAATAATTAAATAAGTAATAAGAATGTGAAATATTTCAAATTTTCTAATTTAAAAGAGTTTAAAATTGAGATATATGTAATGAATTGAAAAAGATTTAGATAACTCAAAGCACAATAAGGCGGTGAGGAGGAAAAGTTTCGTGCACCTGAGAGCGACGGGCTGTGAGTAGACCCCACTTATTGAAGTGGGGCCTTGTGCAATATAAGACTCCCTGGTGCGCTCCGAGTATTAAACTTTTTCCCGGCTGTGAGTCGGTGACTCGGATTTTTTATGGGAGGAGCGCGTGTTGGAGCGCGTATTGGGTGCACCACACGGTAGAATTAAAATTCGGAAATTCCACGGAAACAATGTGTGACACTCTAAATAAATTCATCAGTCAACCGACGCGTCAGTCACCTTCTCTTACACGAAATAAATAAACGGTCAACAGTTCAGTTTCTGTTCGTGAACCAAAACGAAACAACCTCTTTCTTTCTTTCGCCCTTCTTTCTCCTTTCCCCCAAAGGGGTTCTATTTATAATCCAGTTCAACCACAGCAATCCACAAATCAAAACCCATTTTCAGCTTCGAATTCTTTTGTTACTTACTACTCTTCGTTACTTACTACTCTTCAACTTTCCATATGGAGTCAGTAAAATCACGAACTCTAGAAATCACCGTCTTATCTGCCCAAAACCTCTGCGTTAACCGAACCCCGGTCACAGAGAACGTTTACGTTGTCGTTCGGACGGAGTCCATCAACAGCTTCACCACTTCCATGGGAACGGAAGGTGGAAGCGGAAGCTACCCTTCGTGGAACGAGAAGTTCTTGGTGAACATGCCAATGCATGCCAGGTCTATAACGTTCGAGGTGAAGTGCAAGACGGCAACGGGCGTCAAGAACGTGGGGGTGGCGAGGATAGCGGTGTCGGATTTTCTTGGAAGGAGTTTTCCAGAGAGCTGCTCGCAGGTGTTGAGTTACAGGTTGAGGGACTGGGAAGGTAGGCGAAACGGGATTATACATTTCTCGGTGAGGGTGACGGAAATGCCGGAATGTTCAACTTCGAATGTGAAACCGGCGAACGTGATGGCGGTGAAGACGACGGAGAAGGTGAGTGCTTGTGGGTTTCAGATGAGAGCTTCGATGGGGGAGATGAATTCTAATGGAGTTACTATGGCCGTGCCTGTTTGGTGGAACAACTACACTAGCAGCAACGTTTGAAGATGTAAATGTATTTTATTTGTTCTTTTTGTTTATTTGGTTTTCGTTTTGGTATACACTCTACAGTATACAGCAGCATGAAGCAAGCATGATTGGAAGAGTGACAAAGAAAATTGTTTTTTGTTTGAAGGAATGAAATTATATTTGTTCTTAAACAAATGTGCTATATTTAATTAGTTGTTTTCTATTTCTATTATTCTTTAAGTATTTTAGTTCTTGTAGTTAGATCGAACGTTTATTAAAAGTTATAGTTATTAGTCAATATATATATTTTGAAGTTATAGTTATTAGTCAATATATATATTTCGATTGTGACTTAACTGTACTTGGGTCTCCCCTTAGCAATGGACCTAACTTTGACTCTACTCAAACTTAATCGATATCCTTGAACATTAAATCTCGATTTTGATATTTATTGTTGGATCGATCGCTTATAATTAGGCACCAAATTATAACTATTATCAAGGGCACAACTTTTTTTACTTAATCATATTAGTCCAAGCATTACATTTCAGTTGTGACTCAATCTACACATGAATATCTGTCACGGAATAATTGCTGCCACACCCTGACTAATAATTCTTATAGTCTCAAGTATAAGCATGAAATTTTTTCTTAGTGTGAAATTTGTTTCACGAGTTTATTTTCAACTATAAAATTCTAGAAGGAATTTTTTTTGCCATTTTAGGTTTGAAATACGATGCTTTGGAAGTTATTAAACAATAATTTATTATACTTTTAAGTTTATTATCAGAATATTGAAAATGAAAGGAACCTTCAAGTATATATGATCAATGTGATCGAAAAACATCTAAAACATTTTACTTAAATTTTGTCCTAAATTAAAATATGTTAGGATACTTTTATGTCAATGCCACAACGCCACAAAATAAAAAACCTAGAATTAGTAAAAATAAATAAATTAAGAGTGCTAATTTTATTAAAGTTTGATTAACAATCATTAGTCTTGAAGATATAACTCAAGTATTCATTAAACTAAAAGATTATGTCATTGAAAATGAAAAAAATCGAAACACATATTGGACTAATTATATATATGTCAACTTAACTAAGTACACACCTATTCCCTAAGTAAAAGTAGTATATATATTATAAATAATATTATTTATATAAATTTTTTTAAATTATACAAAATTATTAAGATGAGCATTAGGTTTTGAGTAGCTTGTAATGTTCCATACAATTATACATGATTAGCTTATTTACATATCTTATATATATATATATATATATATATTAGAGATGAGATCTTTTAGAATTTCTCTTCAATTTCCTCCATTACCCTAATCAATGGCTTTTTAATTGTATATAGAGCTACTGTTCCCTCCAATTTTAGTTTAGTTTTTTTTATTTTTTATGTTTTTTCTTTATTTTTTATTTTTTAAAATTAAATAATTATTTTTTATATCATATATATTTTTAAATATTTTTAAAATATTTTTTTAGTCTTGATACTATTCATCTATAACTTTTTATTATTATTCATTTGTAAGTTAGAAGATTCCAGAAAAAATAAAAAGACATCTCAAAAAAATTTTTAAAGGCTTTGTATATATTACACTTTTAGATAACGGGTACTATTGATGTTTCATAGACAACTGGCGGAAGTTTTCAGGAGTTCGCCCGCAATAAGACAATGACCTTTGTTTTCAAACTCAGTCAACAATGAGCTAGATACCCAAAAAAGAGTTTGTTTTGGTTTAGAAAAGTTGAACCAAACCGGTTCAGCATTAAACTGGCCACTTTATTAATTGTCGGCTTCTTGATTAAGTGACCTCTTTAAATTTCAAGCGTCAACCGAATGAGAATAGACTTATAGACCAGTTCATATCGACCAGTATATTTTGATCTTAATCATCCAATAAGCTTTAACAATTTACAAATTATTCTTTTATGATTTAACGTAAAATCAGTTTAAAACATATTATTCAATTCTCTAAAAAATCCTAAAATTTAGGAATTCAATTGAATTGTATTGTATTTTTTAATTTAGATTTTTTGGAATATAATAAAAAATTAATTCAATTAATGTTTTTAAAAATATATAGATTTCACTCTGATTTTGAAATCCTATCAAAATTAATAGAACTTCAAAACTTAAGAATTGATTTTAAATTAAATTAGTTTTTTCTTTATATTCATTTTTATTGCATTTTTTTTGCTATTATCTCTTTTGTTCACAGCCACGGGTTCACTTTTGCCATGCGCCAAATTGGGGATTAATAACGTTTTGTTGCCTTAACTCGTTGTGGCTTAATTTGTTCATGAAATATAACTCGCATCTATCTATTGGCAAAAACACTTTCTGTGGCTTAAATCCTAATTTAATAAATTTCCTGTACTCAACAAAAAAAAAAAAACAAACTACTACACCATATACGATACCTTTTCTTCACTTTTTTTATTTCTACTTTCCATTTAGTAGATGGAGTATTTTTTATTTTTAAGAATTATAATTCTTAAAAATATTATAAATATGTTTGATTGGCCTTAAACATTCATATAAATGTTAAATAATATTATCTGATAATATTTCATTTCCATGACCCAATATAATTTTTTTTGAGAACGTTAATATTTTTTTCAAAAATACTCTTTGTAAACACCAGCACATCTCACTATCAACCTACTCCACATTCCTTCCCCCTGCAACACAAGCCATGGTCCCTTCTCCCTTTCCCTCCGCCTCCTTCACGCTCTCTGTCTCATTCCCATGTTCCACTCTCCCTCTCATCCGTCTCTCTGTTACCTTCCTGCAGCAAAACGCACCAAGATGTTCCTTCTACACCAGCAAGCCCGAGGTTCCCCTGCTCCATTCATTCTCTCTCGTACACCAGACGCACTTTCCTCTATAGCAAGCCGCGGCCAGTGCCAGCATCAGCAAGCTCGATGGTCTATCTTGCTCCACTTCACGCTCGATGGGCCCTTACCAGTGGTTCGTTTGCAACATCACCTCTGCCACTTGCATTCTCTCTGGTCCCCCCTGCAGCGAAATGCACTTGGCATCCACTTCCTTCCTGCTCCATTTCCACCCTTTCATCCTGCTCTGTTTTCCTCACTCACGCTCACCTTCTGCATCTCACGCCAGATTCACGCACCCAGTGGTCTTAGCTGCAGTGACGCTCCCCTACTCCACTCCCTCTCTAATTCACGCACCACACAGCAAGGCCCCATGGCCTGATTTCTGTACCAGGCAGCGTCCCATGCAGCAGCATCCATACGCTCCCTCATGCACTGGTCCCCCACCAGCAACATCAAGTTTCTCTCTCTGGTGCCCTCTGCCAGCACTACACTCCCCGCTCAACACTCACAGTTGGCTATAAAAACAGGAGGAGCTCATTGGTTTAGGGGGTTCTTTTTCTGAGGTAGATATCTGGAGAATAGAGAGAATTCTATTCGGCCATTGGAGAGCAATACAGATGAGGTTATTTGTGTGTTAGCTCAGAGAGGTAAGCCCCTTCTTTTTTTTTTATTGATTTTTATTTTTATTTTTACTTTATTTCTTTTGTGGTTTTTTTATATTATTTTTTCTCTCTTTTTTTTTATTATTTCATGTTTTTGTATCTTCATCCTTGATTTTCTAGTGTAGATATTTTATCATAAAATTTTATTCATTTGTTTATTTATTTATTTATTATTATTTCTTGGTTATTTATTTACTTAGTTATTTATCTATTTGTTTTTATTTATTTACTCTTTTTTATGTTTTAGTTATTTATTTGTTTAATTATCCTTTGTTTGTTTTATTTATTTTATTTTATTTCTTATCCTTTTATTTTTATTTTTTTATTGTTTTCATTTATTTGTTGTTATTTATTTCTCGTTATTTATTTATTTATTATTTTACTGTTTCATATTCTTTTATTTGGTTATTTTTTTATTTTTTTTATTTGTCTTCATTGGTTTTAGCCTATCCTAATAGGCGAAGAATGTCCAAGGCACTTTAAGTAATGGTTTAAGAGGATAATGAAAATAGATAAGGGTTTTCTCAAAGTTAAAATTAATTTCAAAATGCTTTTCGTTGAAAAATAAATTAAACAAATTCTTTTATGAATGATTTGGATTCCCTTTTTACTAAAAAATATTTTTGAAATAATTAGGCCTCAAAGGTCCATTAGAAAAGATTACTTTTTGTCACTAATAATTGGGGTTTCAAAGACCCATCGAACTAAAATTGGTTATTTTTTTATTTTATTTTATTTTTATTTTTAAGTGCCCATTAAATCAAAATCTTCCAAAGTCCATCATATTTTGGGTTATAAGGGCCTTATTACCAACATTTTAATGAAGATCTCAATGGACTACTTAGGCAAATAAATTAAAAGTATTTTTTAAAAAAATTATAACATTTTGAAAATCCTACTAAAAGTAATTGCAATGGTCACTCTAATTCCCTTGACTTTGGGTGAGGACCAAGTATCTCCACATTGTCATTTCCCTTGACTTTGGTGAGGATCCAATGCCTCCACATTGTTCAATTCTTAGGCTTTGGGTGAGGACCCAGTGCCTCCGCATTGTCCTAGTATTTTGACGATGGGTGAGAAGTAAGTGTCTTCACATTGTCATTCCCTTGACTTTGGGTGATGATTCATTGCCTCCGCATTGTTTATAGCTTATCCTAGGAAAGCGATCATATATCCTCCCTAGTCATCATTTCATCTAATTATCTCGAATTACGTAGACCTTTATCCCATTTGGGATACGTAGGCACTTATCCAGTAAGGCAGGTCTAGTTCTTTCATCTTTCACCTTTTCATCGTATTAACAACAAAGGGATAATCAAAATTAAAATAAAATAAAGCACAAACGATCTAGAATAACTATCCTTAGGGATGGACGTTGTAGAGTGTCTAACACCTTCTCTATGCGTAATTAGACTCCCAAACCAATTCTTGGTTTCAAGGGCCAGTTCTTTGTTTTTTTAAAGGATCCCAATTATCCTTATAATTAATTGGTGGCGACTCCGTTTTTAATCTGTCACAACGTGACGAATGGAAAAAATTTACCGTCGTGACCCTCATGGCGATAAAAGGGAAAAATACAGAGATAAAAATAGAGTTGCTACCAATTAATTTTAAGGATAATTGGGATCCTTTTAAAATCCAAAAACTGGCCCTTGAAACCAGAGGATAGGTTCGGGGGTCTAGTTACGTGTGGGGAAGGTGTTAGACACCCCACAGCGTCCATCCCTAAGGATGGTTACCCTAAATTTGTTTGTGCTTAAATTTATTATTGTGTTTGAAATGCCCCTTTTTATTATTTTAATTTTAAGAAAAATAAAGAAATACAAAAATTGGACCTGTCTTACTGTGTAAGTGCCTTCGTACCCTTAAGGGATCAAGATCCACGTAGTTCGAATTAATTAGAATTTGTTTAGGAAGGATCGAGACAATATGAGAAATTAGATTTCCACATAATGT